>CM077786.1:14141311-14656311 GCA_039737535.1 Lagodon rhomboides
TTGTTACATATAATGCCGAGGATGTGGTGGAATAATGCCGAGCAGGCAGACATACGGGTGGCTGAATCGAGACGTTCTTATTCTCGACTTGATTAATCACTGAGGCCGTGAGGCTGCTGTCAGGATGCCTTTCCGACCGTATTTTACACACCCACTGAACCAATTTAGCACAAAAAAATAATATATATCTTTCTCATGACACAAAATGACCAATAACACATAGCACTGGGGATTGATATCAATGTTAACTCTTGTCTGGCGGGGGACAGTAACACTTCTCTATAAAGTCAACAAATCACATGATAACAATGCGCTGGTTCGTCTCTCAACACTTTCTGACTTCATCCTGTCTGTCACAGGCTCATCCATTCCCCCCTAACTTATAAAACTTAAAAAAACAGGCCACACATAGCTATATAAGTAAATTTTTTGAGTTGGACAAAGTAATCTTTAGCAAATATTACCCAAGTAGCAGGAAATGGAGCATTTTGTGGGGGACTATTTTCAGCTGCAGATTAACACACATTTATTGTATCACCAGCTTTAGCCTTTAACTCTCTTGAATGCTTGTATTGTTCTAGAACACATAACCCATAACACATCGTTGATTGTCAGCGTCTCCAAAAACAACCTCTAATCGCCAGATTACAGCTGCAATATGGTCGACAGTTTTCGCTGCACATTTCAGCAGCATCCTCTCCGCTCTGCTCTGTGGAGAACACGCAGCAAGGCTATTTTTGACGGGAAGCGGACTGCAGCCGCGTCAAGCCGCACAGAGCAGACCGATCCAGACAGGAGGTCGGACAGTGGAAGTGACACAGTGTATCAGGTCAATTTTCAAAATAAAACACCCTGTGCAGATGCAGCCTGCTCATATACAATAGAAGCACGAAAATCTAGAGAAAATTACGAAATTTGCACAATCTGAGCAAGTCTACAGGCACGACGGTCTGCTTCTGGAAAGTTCCCAGTGGCATTAGGACAGAACGGCTTTGTGCGTGCCAGGTAACAGAGACTGGACCAGTGGAATCAAGGGGGAACAGCAGCACACGCACCAGACCGTCATCAAGTCGCTGTTTGTTTGGGTTTAGGTAAGAAAACTATTTGGTTAGGGTTAGGAGAATATCATGGTTTGGGTAAAAAATCACCACATTACCTCCGTTACAAACGTACCTGCATCACCAGAGGTACTTACCTCATGCTATGTATATGACGTAACTTGTATCTTGTAACGTAACTTGTATCTTGTAACGTAACTTGTATCTTGTAAGTTAAAAGAACTCACAGTTCTGAAGTGTGAAAGAAATATACAACACTTTTATTTACACTTTACTTTAAAAATGCAGTGCAAAGAGTGATCAGATATAATGGGATACACCAAGAAAGGGACTGAGTTATCAAAAAGCCTGAAGGCCTGAAGGCCAGAGTTTCTAAGAGCCACTGATATAGACAGAGTGAAAGCACCTGTTTAAAAAAACGAGGCGAAGAGCAACTGGCCAGTGTGCAGTTCTGCACGTACGCCAACCCTAGCGCAGGTGCAGAGGGAAGAACGGGGATTTTCCATAGAAAAATAGCAGTGTCAGCAGAAGTAAAGAAGAATAGGGATTGGTTGAGGCCATGATGCCTGAGAAGACACTCTCAGTTTTATGTGTTTAAAAGATGATGCTCAATGCTTTGAACCTTGGGTCAGTTTGGTTTTTTCATGGATTTTGTCTGTGTCTGATCTTGTTCTTTTTTTGCCGGCAAATAAAGTCCCACTGCACTCAGCCTTGAGGACTCCTGGTGGCTTTTTTGATCTTTGAAATCTTTTGGACCAACCAAGAAAAGTGAAGTCGATTTACGACACTAGCCAAAACGGGAAATGACTACACTATTATTTGTGAACATTTCTGTTACATCTCTACTGTAAATAACCCTACCTTTGAGAGGCACGAATTAAGGACACAGAGGACTTAAAGCAGCTTTGTGCTTCCAGATATGGATGTGCGTAAGTGTGAATGTAAAGCAGGTGAAGAGCATGCAGGCATCTGGCATGGCAGCTTTCGCAGTTCTGCATGCACATTTTGTGTTATTTTAAGGCATGTGAGATATACGTGGGCCCCTCTATAAGCGTCCTCCTCCATAACCAGCTCGTGCTGTGATTCAGGGTACAGTACAGCACAGAATGTAATTCAGCTATTCTCGCAGTTACATCTTGTCAAGCCGATGCTGTCTGCTTACACTGAATGACAACATGTATCAGAGGTGTTTGTTGTTCCCTATAGTCACATACACATAACACATACAACACCTCGAGCTACGCAGTCAGCTCCCACGGGACTCTTGCCTCTGCAGCCTGAACAGGACGGGCCAAGTTTATCACCACCCGAGGCCTGGACTATTTTTACGCAGTGGAAATTTCACCCGTAGACCCAGAGTGACTTTTCTTTGGAACAATAACTGGGGGCTAAGAAAGGGTTACTCTGTTTAATCTGCCAAACACACACACACACACACACACACACACCCCTTCCCTCCTTAACAGTCTTGCCTAAGAGTTCGGTTTTCCTCGAAGAGTCATGACATGACGGTGAGCAGTGGGTGGAAATGGGGGGTGAGTCAAGACTTTGAAGCTCTTGTGTGTGTGTGTGTGTGTGTGTGTGTGTGTGTGTGTGTGTGCGTGCGTGCGTGTGCGTGTGTGTTTGTGTGTGTTCAGCATGTGTCATCTGGGGCCATCATATCATGACTTGATCCCTGGAATACCAAACATTCTTGTTCCATAATGAATTTGGCAGCGGCTGGCTGACTGGCCCATGAGATGTGATGTGATTTGAGTGTGCGGTTACTCACAACGCTGACATTTGTTTTTGCTGTCTCTGCTCGCACACGGCATCAACAAGAACTGGCGTGTGACTACATGTCATCAGCAAGCCCTCAAATACTTTTTGATTGAATTTACTGGGAAAAGCTTCAGGGCTTACTAAGTTTATTTGCCAACAGCAGTTCTGGCACTCCTTATGCTATGAAATGTAATATTTACTTAGTATTCTGCTTGTTATTCTCCATGACTGCCTCTTTTTTCTACCCTGTACAGGTGTTGCCACATCAGGGTCTCAACCCATTTCAACTACTTTTGTCTGATTGGTTGTTTAACTATTGTTTAGCGTGGGTTGTGATGATTAAGGCTGCAGTACTCTTTGTACTTGGTAGGTTTCCACTAATGAAAAGTTAGGCTATATTCAAAAAAAATAGCCCCTCCTCTCATCCAAGCTGTATGATTGCTACAGATCACTGATACCAATACCCGGGTCCACATTCACAGACTGCGTTGTAAAATCTGACAAAGTGACTTTACTTCGAGGAAACCTCAATATTATCATGTAGAGTAATAACTTGATATTGCCAATCATTTTGCTTTTGTATGAAACGAAAATAGAGGACTTAAAGTTCCCAAAGTTTCATAAAGTTTCCATTAAAATGAAAAGACTGCATTGTATTTTACTGAGTTGACATAAACAAGCTCATATTGTGGGACAGACTGGACGACTTTCAATACCACATACTAATAACACCAACAAATTAATAAAATGCTACCGGCAGAAAATATATAATATATGAATATACACAAATAAACCTTAAAGTGCCAAAGATTCGCAATTCGAGAGTTGAATAACCCGGTAAGACTCTATAATATACCATCGTTTATAAATGCTAAATTCATGGTTTTTTAAAGTTGAGTTAATAGTTATTTCAACTATAACAAACAATCACGAGTCTCCTATACTGTCTGACGGAGGGCATTTCCTCTACGAGCTGGGTGGAAATCATCTTTAAAGGTCCTACTTGTAAAAAAAGTTGATTTTTGAATCTCCTTCCCAACTTGTCAAATACTGGCAGGTTGGGACTGTCGGTCGGGTTGGCCATCATCCCAGAGCGAATATTTTATTGAAGCCGAACTTTATAAATCAACAACGGTGATGGGAGGGAGTTTTAATGAACTTATTGCGGCATTTCCTGTTTTCTGCCAACACCAGCAGCACGCAGCAGAATGTGTATTTACGACCAGAGAACACATCATAGTTTTCTCTGTGTGTGGTTTTACATTCTGTGGGAGACATTACCATAAATGAGTTGCTGCTGCTATTATAATAAATGTCCTGCAAACTATTAATCGTTGTCCTACAGTGAAACTTTGAGTCACCTTTGATCCCCGAGTGGAATTCCAAGCTGCTGGACTCAGCGGTGAGCTGAGGGAGGCGAGATGAGTAATGTGGGCCTTCTTGGGAAACAGTATCATCATCTGGAGGCTCTGTCAGCAAACCAGGAAGCACCTGCACTGCTGAGGGGGGAGGGAAGGTGTATGTCCCTGCAAAGGCGACCTATTGTGTTTGGGTGCTTTTTATAAGTCACGTGGAAAAGGGGACATTCTGGACAGGAAGTGACTTGACGCACTCACATACCGCACTAATGGAGTGCGGCCAGCGGTTATTGTCTGGTGAACATAAAAAGTCTTGACTCGAGTTACATGCAGCATGAAAACAGACACATAATGATGGCTTCAGTAAATCTAATCTGTTGACAAGTAATGTTAACTAGAAACATGCAGAACCATTCCCTTTGCTTTTTTGAGTCATCAATAATCCCCATGAACAGTCTAACACCTTTAACTAATTTAGATATTGGCATTTTGACAGCGTCAAAATACAAGAAAGTTGCAGTGAAGGTCGACTGCAGGAAATATTGAGACTTTGTAGGCCCTTGCACACAGTAACAGTACATTCTTGGATGTTTCCCTCAGAATAAAAGACATAGTGGGTCTTTCTAGGTCCCCCATTTTGGAGCAGTGTTCAACAATGAAACAGCAAGAAATCAATCATAGAAGAGGCAGAAAAAATGATTTATCCACCAGCAGGAGCCTCAATAGACCAGAAAATAGCACAAGCATAAGACTTGAGGTTCTGTTTCTGTGAATCTGTGAGAGTTGTGAAAGTATTTCTTGGAAACAAGAAGAAGAAGAAAAAAGTTTATACTTGGAAGTGGGCAAAGCAGTTTATACTAAAGTAAATAAAGGCTAAACTGCAAAATGTCACCATGACTCCAAGAACGCACTGAACACCAAATATAGTTGACATCTGAAACTGTAAAATGTTCTTGTGTTCATCCACCTTTGTGGACATTGTCAAAGCGTCCATCCAGTCTGCTTGTTATCCCCTGTGTACCACGAACATTATCTGATGTTTCATTAATGTTTTCACAAAAGATGTAGAACTGGTTCATTCATACATTTACAATGAATGAGCAGACCAAGTTTGTCAGTTCTCAGAGCAAATCAGAATCAGAATTACTTTAATGATCCCCAAGTACTTTTATTGCCTAATCCTAATCAAACTGCGACTGAAAATTGGAACTATTGGCTTAAAATACCTAAAAACAATAAGTTCCATGAAGTGTAATGGTAAAAAGCCATTATATAAACCCTACATGCATGCACTCTAGTTGCCCACACAAACGTCAATGACATTAACCACCATATCATCACTCCAGCAGAAAACCTTGCCCATCCAGGTGAAATACCAAGTTTCTTTGGAGTCCCCTGATCACATGGGGACAGCTCTATGGCCATTTCCAGACACGTAAAACGCCAACATGTTATTCTGGCAACTGGGCTGGTCTTCATTGATATTTAACAGATTTTATAGAGATATGGTGGACAATAATGGGACAGGCACATGACACCGACTGAAGCTCAAACATCGAACAAAAGCAGAACAAAATAAGGCAATTCAATTTGACATGTTGCACTTGTGACCCCATGACATCAGCACACAGATGACACACTTTGTGCAAACACTGGTTAGACACAGTCACGGTCGATGCAACAGAGTCCTAATAGCTGACCAGCTGACGACAGGACTCGGTGCAAGCAGGATTGTGGCTGTATCAAAAGTTGCCTGTCTGCTTCCTAAACATATTAGCTTTACTACCACTGATACACTGAAACAATCCTGTTAGACACGTGTGTATGGACTCACACCATTGATGTAAGAGGGAGGGAGGAGAGGGAGGGAGGGAGGAGACCAGAGGAGGGAGAAACGGAGGAAAACAGGAAAAAAGAGATAATGGACTGGAGTGGAAAAGAAAGCCAGGTCTTGTTTATCCGGCTCGTCTGGGTCTACTGTTGTTATTTACAGCTGATACCAACAAACCCCATAATGACATGAGAGCGCGGAAACGGATGGTGGGCCTCCCCGCTCATCAGCCATGATGTCACAAGCCCAGATTAGACTGGACCATATGGCACGCTGCCTGCTGTCCCTCTAATCCTCCGCTGCCATCCAGGCATGTCTCCACCCAACCTCAACCCATCCAATTCATCCTCCATCTCTCTCTCTATCTCTCTATCTATCTACCATCAGTGGTCCGTCACTCATTCATTTAACTGCCTCTTTTTTCAGTGACACTGGTGTGGCTGTCTTTTGTTTTGTTTTTTGTCGTCTGGTGTCTGTCCATCTGTGTCTGTCACCACGTCTGTCCGCGTCTCATTTTTCTCTTTCTCTCGCCCTCTGTTTTGATCCTGCTACCGTTCCCACGCATTCATGCAGCAGACGCAACATGATGTAACACATATTTGTTGGATCCGTTCGACCAAAGAGGCTTTCAGTGCCTGTTGTTTACATTATGTATAGGCAACATTTTATGTAACGCGGCTTTGCCCTTAAAGCCTGAACTTTCATCACACCGGGTGTGAAACTACCCACGAAACAAATGTTGTTCAATTAAATACATGCAGCGCTCAATGGCTCAGAAATTCCGATTAACAGTGAAAGTAGTCGGAGGAGCAACTGTAACATTACGTCTTATTCTATGTATTCTATTTTGTACACATTATGTCTTGTTCTTTTATTTAGCTTATCTTTCTTTCTTTGTATACATATTGAATGAGCATAGACAGCCACCATTAGCATTCAACTGCATTCTAGCTGACACTACTGCTTGATGCGTTAGGGTTAGGAAACCTGGAAGTGAAGGATAGAATCAAACAGTAATGTAAGCTAGGAAGTTGTTGAATGCTAACATCAGCTACCAGTTATCAAATATGTTTTACTGTAAAACATGACCGAATGTGTGTCCACATATTCACTATCCATCAGCTTTTAAGTTGCTGATGATTTGGGAAGCTGTAAAATGACAATTGTCAGATGAACGTTTATACGACTTGTAACCTGGAACTAGGGTTGCCACCCGTCCCGTAAAATACGGAATCGTCCCAAAAATGAATGTCCAATACACAGTGTATTGGACATTTATGGAAATAAGGAACAAATGGCAATTTAGCAATTGCGTCCCGTATTGGTTCAATACGGGATGCAACATTTAATTGCCAAATAAAGGACGATTCCGTATTTTACGGGACAGGTGGCAACCCTACCTGGAACGCAGCAGCATTACGTTACCTCACCTGTCCTTTTCTCTCCTTATCACCTCACCTGTCCTTTTCTCTCCTTATCACCTCACCTGTCCTTTTCTCTCCTCACTCACCTCAACTGTTCCTGATGCCCTCGTCAGTGTCCCTGTGTATATGGTCTAAAGCTGGATAGCTTAGCTTAGCATTATGACTGGAAGCATGTGGAAATAGCGAGCCTGGCTCCGTCCAAAGGTACCAAAAATCAGTACCTAAAGCGAACACTTAATTTTTCATTTGTTAAGTAAGTAAAAACTGAAATGGGAAAATAACAATTTGCCATGTTAGCAGGGTTTACGTGCAGAGCTATTGGTCCTTCTCATGAATTTAAATCACGTCATCGTCCTTTATTTGGCAATTAAATGTTGCATCCCGTATTGGTTCAATACGGGATACAACATTTAATTGCCAAATAAAGGACGATTCCGTATTTTACGGGACAGGTGGCAACCCTACCTGGAACGCAGCAGCATTACGTTACCTCGCATTCAAGTTTCCCACCCTGAAATGGAGGAAAATAGCTGCCGTGTGAATGCGTTTTTTTGTTGAAGGGAACCTGAGACCAGGAATTTCATTGCCAACAACCACTTCAGTGTAATTGAAAGGTGCCAAAATCCATCTACGAGCACCTAAAGCTCACTGATGATATCTGGTTTGCTTCAACCAATCTAACTATTCAAATGTCTAAAAAATGATTTAAATTCATGAGAAGGACCAATAACTCTGCACGTAAACCCTGCTAACATGGCAAATTGTTATTTTCCCATTTCAGTTTTTACTTACTTAACAAATGAAAAATTAAGTGTTCGCTTTAGGTACTGATTTTTGGTACCTTTGGACGGAGCCAGGCTCGCTATTTCCACATGCTTCCAGTCATAATGCTAAGCTAAGCTATCCAGCTTTAGACCATATACACAGGGACACTGACGAGGGCATCAGGAACAGTTGAGGTGAGTGAGGAGAGAAAAGGACAGGTGAGGTGAGTGAGGAGAGAAAAGGACAGGTGAGTTGAGGGGAAAACACAGTGAGGGAAAAACACACAGGAGAGACTGAAAAGCAAGAAGAGACACACAAGGGCATGGTTTCAAAATAAAACAGAAAACGCAACAAGAAGACACAGAATTATAACAGACAGTTACATTTCAGACACATACATACTCACACACATGCAAATAAAACCCAAACACAGTCCTGAGCTCTGTGTCAGGGTTCGTTGTCATGTCATGTGAGCACACGCAGTATGACGTTAAACCTGTTAATTCATTTGAGGGATTAGGCTTACATGCTGAGGGATATAAGGCAGGTTCACTAGGCTATACATGGGACCAGGCGGAAGTTGGGGGTTGCTTGTGTCAGCTTCTTGTCGCCCAGCTACTGAGCTGTCCTTTTAAAACTTCCCACAATACTCAGTCCTACAAGAAATTCTTCAATGTATCAATATTAAAAATTAAAGATAACCAAATTTGGAGACACATGATTTTCACTGTGTAAGAAGGGTATGAAAAATTGTAATCTGAAAAGTAACTTGCAATAACTAATGTTGACAGATTACTGTAGTGGAAGATAAAGTTGCAAAAAATGAAAAGAATCGAGGAAATTACAAGTAGGCCACCTCGAACTTGTACCTAAGTCCAGTACTTGAGTGAATGCACTTTACATCCCACTAATGGGGAAAAAAATGGCTCCAAATAAATTTAACTTTAATTGCTGACGAGAAAGCTACTGCAAAATGTAGCTTAAACTGCCGTAATTACATTGCTGCTCCCCTTTTCTATCATGGAAAATTGGTTTCCTCTGTGCTTTGGACGTCTTGGTTGGACACAATTTGAAGATGTCCCCATGGAGTCTGTACAACTGTGACAGCATTTCTTATTATCTTCTTACATCTTGCAGACGACACGACTAATCACTTGCTGTAATCAAGAATCCAGCAGATTAACAAAAGCTGATGACATTACTGTTGAAGCCTTACTTCCCTCTGATGTTCCTCCGATACTTCCTTTTGGATAGAAATGTGTTTGTGCTGCATTATTCATCGTTCGTCATGAAAAGCCTGTGATAGCTGACAGCATCCTTCCATCCAGAACATTGCATCTTTTTTAGCCAGGATGTTTAACAGTATTGTTGGATTTGTTTTCTATTAGCTGGAGTCACTCTTCTCACAAAAGAAAGAGAAAACTGTGGATGTTTTTTTTTTTTTGGTTCAGAGGTGTTCGCTGAACACAAAGTGGAAGCTGAAAATGAGAGAACATGGTGCTGCTGGAGGACACACAGTGAGTAATAGCTGAATCGAGCACACTGCAGTGTGGTTTTGACTTGGCAGCGCCGGGGGCGGAGCCACAGCCCAGTCATAGTGGTGGGCGGGTTTTTCTGCTGCGATCACACCTCGCCGGTGTCCATATATGGTTCCTGACGTCACGCGCCGGAGGTTCCATTCACATAAAACTGATGGGCCGGAATCCCCTTGGAGGACATGTAGGCACAGACGCGCACGGGACTCCTCGCTCGCCCGTATCCGCCGCACAGGAGTAATTCAGTTCATTCTTTAGGCAATAACAACAAATCAAGATGAAGGTGTCCAGCATCGACTGCCGGCGTCTGAGGAAGATCATCAGGAAGGAGTCCGGGAGCTGCCTTATTGTGGATTGCCGACCGTATTTCTCATTCACGAACTCCAATATCAAAGGTTCTGTCAATGTCAATCTCAACTCAGTGGTGGTCCGGAGGTCTCGAGGGGGCCCGGTGCCTCTGCAGTTTGTCATCCCGGATGAGAGAGCTCTGTTTCGGCTGCGGGAGGGGAGCATATCGGCCATCGTAGCTCTGGATGACCGGACGTCCCACTGGCAGAAGCTGAAGAAGGACAGTGTAGCACAAATAGTAATAAACACACTGTCACATCTAGCGAGCGGGGCGAACATCTGTTTCCTGAAAGGTGAGAGCTTTGGGACTTTCTTTTCTAATCCAGAAAATAAAGTGTGTTCAGTTTAGTTGTTGTTCATTAAATAGAATGTGACAAGAAATTCTCTGCTACACATTTGAGTAAACTTTTTTTCCTATTTATTTAATGTCTTGGGATTGAACTTGTGAACACGAGTCTGTAGTTTTTTGTTTTTTTCCTCAAACCTAAAATGTAGGCCACTCTTATAGCCAATTAACAGGCCAAATGTATCCACGTGAATCTTCATAAACTGGGAATAAAGAAAAGGCCTTCACCGTGTAGGCTATATATTTTGTTTTACTGTTCCTAATAAGCCGGATCCGTTAAGGCCAAGTCATCTTCCTCTGATTATCCTCCTCGCTTATGTTGGGAACATTTTTCTCTCACTTCTTGGAGAGATAAATGTCCTGCGTGCGTCAACGGAGCGGATGAGTCAGTGCGGGAGTAACGCAGGCAAATTGGTGGTGCAATGACTTTGATTTATAAAAAAAAAAAAAAAGAAGAAGAAGAAGAAGAAGAAACAACACAAGTCGCCCGAGACGTTTCTTGATAGGTGTTTGTGATAATGTATTTGAAACTCATCCATTTCCGTCTGTCACCTCTGCGTCCTCAGGATGTTGCTCTAAACGGATTACCGGTCCTTCCACTGCGGGGCCCCTCTAATTAATTACGCGCTTATAATCAGGTTATAAAGGTTATAATCCGGTGCTAAGGCCGTTTCATAAACGCTGCTATTTCACAAGAAGCGTACTTGTGTGTGTGGAGAATTATTCTAAGCTTGTTTATCACGGTTGTGTGCTCACGGTTTCTCCCCCTCTTCTCTCAGGAGGATACGAGAACTTCCACTCTCAGTACCCTGAACTTTGCACTGAGGTGAAAACCGTCGACCAGAGCGGAAGTGAAACCGAGAAAAGAGTCAACAGCAGCCACAGCGAGAAGCTTTCTCACCACAAACCAGATTACGATCAGGTATGGAAACACCCTTGGCAACACAGCGCTTCCCACTCTCTCTCTCTCTCTCTCACACACACACACACACACACACATTTTCATTTTATTTCTGACCTCATCCGAAAAAAGAACAAACACACCCTGACGAGCCCCGCTGACTTCAGACGGACTTATATTTGGCATCAAAACATTTTCTCAACACACTCTGATGTTCTGTGACCTTCGCTGCTCCCCGGCCATCTCATGTGTGGCTCGCAAAAGAGGAGAGAGCACCAGGACACCTCTCAGAGAAAAAAAAAAAAAAAAACTCTTTCATATCTGACCTTTCTTCTATCTCCCCCACTGCCCAGACAGAGAGCACAGGCTCTGTTGTGTCTGTGGTTGATATATTATGAGTTAGTTCACTAGGGTAAAGTCATTCCTGCAGCTGTGTGCGACCGTGCGTTTCGTCTGCAGATGAATGTAATGTTCTGGGGCTGACAGGTGTTTGGATGTTGCGGCTTGGACCAATGATTGCACACTTACAAAGCTGATGCATCAAAATCTGCCATCCAGTGTTTTGTCTTGTCAGGTGGCAATGAAATCTTGTATATTTGTGGTCCTTACCCACATGAATTCACACCCCCACCTCTCTCTCTGTCTCTCTCGCTGCCTTTCAGGGTAAACCTGTAGAGATCCTGCCTTTCCTCTACCTCGGTAGTGCCTACCATGCCTCCAGACAGGACTATCTCAGCGACCTTCACATCACGGCCTTGCTCAACGTGTCGCGCAGGGACCTACAGCCGGCAAAGGGCCACTATGACTACAAGTGGATCCCGGTGGAGGACAGCCACATGGCTGACATCAGCTCCCACTTCCAGGAGGCCATAGAGTTTATTGGTGAGTTGAAGGGAATGTCTCTCTGTTCACTGTCGTCTGATTGAATCTGAAATCTAAAAAGTGGAAGGGGTTAGGGAGATGGAGTTCAGTCAGCCAATTAGCTTCTGAGGGAAACAAATACACCGTCACCAAGATAGAGAGTCTTTTTTTGGAATATCATGAAACCCCAGCTTCACTATATTTATAGTGCAACATCACCCCAAGGAGTCTTAAAAAAAAAAACCTCCCTAAGCTGAGTCACCTAAACATAGGTGTGTTTATTTCTGCGTGTCGGAATAAGCCCCTGTTGTCGCTGCCTCTCACCTGCTACCATTCACAAATAGAGGGCTATAAGAAACCCAGCTGTAATCAGTTTAACTTGATCGCCTGCCTCCAATCCCTCACCAACGTATCCAGCCAGTCTGCTTTCATTCAGGATTTGCTCACTGACCCCCCCCCCGTTCCCTTCCGACCTCTCTCCATCCCTCCCCCCCCGCGTCTTAACTTGGAAAAGACGCTCCCATGCCGTCATCGCCTCCCAGGCCTAATCTAAGTGGCTTTACTCTGCCGGGTGTGGCCAGTCAGTGTGACAACTGGGTGAGCTGTCTGTGTTCAGTAATGGGAGGGTGGAGGAGGGTGGAGGTGGGGGGGGTGGGCTGAGTGACACACACAAACACAGTTGTTTATGGCGATAAAAGCCAGCCGGCTGACACACAGTGTGGCTGCTTGCAGGTGGAAATCATTGATGGGCCTGAGGGCAGCAGGTAGGCTAATGTGTTACAGAGGAAGAGAGAGCGTGTGGGATAATAGCAGCAGCTAGCAAAAGATGTACACAATGTGCTGGTGGCTATTTATAGCCAGGCATTACCAAGGACAAAGCTCACCAGCGAGCAGCTTGGCTGACCAGTACTGGGTGGCTGCTATTGTTGGTATTATGCATTGTTTGGAGATGCAGCCCACATTTAGAGTGTCTTTTGCGTAAAGCCCGTCTATGATTACATAAGGCCGAAAATTGTTCCAGGGGCTGGTTTAGCCTACATTCAAAGACGGACTCCGAAATTCATCGACCATGCCAAGCGATTAGGAATGTGGTGCACACAAATCCTCAGCGAGCTGCAGCCGTTCCCCAAAAGGAAATCAATCAGCAATCAGAAAACCCGTCTGACCTGGTGGCTGATGTACAGTCAGGGAGGAGATAATAAATATTATTGACCCCCTGGATGAAAGCAGCTGTCGAAGCGTGTCATGACATCTCCGGCCAATGAGGGCGCATCGCTCGAGGTCGGTCATTAAAACACCCACGGCTGCTGTCACTCCTTCTTTTCACCCCTCTTTGCATCCTCCACGCCAGATGGGAGGTTCGTGATTCATTCATGTGAGTTATCGAGGATCAGAGCTGTCAGAAATCATCACTGGTCCCTGCCTGCAGTGGCTCTCGGGAGCAGGCAGAAGTGGCCCTCGATGTTTCTGTTTAATAGAAAGAGGGAGGCACAGATGTAGGTGGAATTAAGCGTCTGTAGGTAGATCAAACTTGAACGAGACAGACAGTACGGAGACATGTAGGTGTTGGCAGTAGTTCTAAGAATTAACAGGATCTTGAAATGTGTCATGAGCGACACTTATACAGATGACAGAGAAGAGATATGTGTGGGCTTTAGAACATACACAGTGAACTGTGCCGCAGCACCCAGTGCCTCCGCAGACGTGTAGGAGAAAGAAAGTCTCATGTGCAGCTGCACTCTGTGACTCAGACAAGTCTCACACCTGAAACTGGTATAGGATGTGTGTACATTTCTGTGCCTACAAATGAGGTGTACAGACAAGATTGACGTTCCTGTTTGTCCATAATATCCAGCTGCCTTTGAGAGAGAAGGAAAAGAATGTATTATGTGAAAAGTGTTCACATAAATAAGCGAGTGGGAGTGAAGAGTGGGCAATTATTACACAGTTAAAATGTGATTTTCCATATTTGTTATTATTCCGTTTAAACCTCCCTGTTGAACCTCTTCACAGCGTAACTTGACTTAAAAAAAACATAGATTACAGACGAAAACAAATAAAAACAAATAAATTAAAGATGTCACAACACCGTGGCTTCAATTATTTTACAACAACTAAATTGATGTTTGATTTTGTGTCACAGTTTTACTGATTACCACCAGCACCCTCTCCCCACAGATCATTAACGTTGGCCTTGCCTCTTCTTCTTCTCTTTCCAGATCACGTGAAGCAATCAGGGGGAAAGGTCCTAGTCCACTGTGAGGCAGGCATCTCACGCTCACCCACCATCTGCATGGCCTACATCATGAGGACGCAGCAGCTTCGGCTAGATGCGGCCTTCGACATCATCAAGCAGCGCCGGGCAGTCGTCTCACCCAACTTCAGTTTCATGGGTCAGCTGCTGCAGTTTGAGTCCGAGGTCCTCTCGACGGCCCCGGCTCACGCGGCCACACCTGAACCAGCCACACCCTGCGCCCCAGAGTCCGCCTGCTTTTTTGCCAACGACTTCACCACTACCTTCAACAGCAAAAACTTTGAGCCATCTGTGTTCACCCTCCCTACCTCTTACCTGCAGGCCCCGGTCCACCACCAGTTCAAACTGAGCCCAATAACTGCACTGCCTTAAAATGAACTGTGACTGCTTGTAGTCTTACTTGAAAAAAAAAAAAAAAGAAAAAAATAATGCTGTCTGTGTGCCTTGTGTTGAAATCAGCAGAGCAGATAGACTTGAGATCAGTAACAGAAACAGAGAAGAGTCAAGATGATAGTATTCAGTTGATGGGCCTATGAAAGCTGGGCGTACACAGTCTGATGCTGCGTCCCTGTCTTCTGAGCTGCAGTGATGAAACAACACAGCACAGTAATAAACTGCAATATACATGCCTTAGGTTGTTATTGTGATGTATTTGCCTATTCACAAATACAGTCAGGCACTGAAACCTAATTTATTTGAAAACTACTGTCTGTCTGATGTTTTTTCAATAATGTGGATATGAATATGTGTTTAATAAATGTTTTCACCACGAAAATAAAAGCTGTTGTCATGTAATCACTGGAGCATTGTGTTTGTAGTCAATGGATCTATAACTGAGAAGTTACATGTAAGTTAGTTACCACAGCCTGTTCCCATAAACAGTAAGACAGAGCTAAATCTAAAGCCTACTTTATAGACTTTGCATTCAGAGTAGAACTTCTGACAGGACAGGGCATACATACAACTGGATGGGCAACAGTGACACCTGCAGTGACTGAGTTGGCCTTTATAAGCAGATATAGAACAGCACCATTGCTGCCATTCGGTCAGAATGCACATTTCTAGATTATTAGTCAACAGGTTAGTGTGACTAAGTGGAATACTATTAATGAAGAGCAATACCATTAGATTATTGAAAATCATCCTCAGGTAATAAAATAAAATAAAATAAAATAAACAATCATTCACAATTCCCATTAAAATCAGAGTGGCAGTGTGCAAATAAATTCCGTAGATATAATAAAGCGTATCATTTGGTAATAATTAATAAACAGCCACCGTTATCTATTGACCGGTTTGATTTTTTACTTTCCCTCAGTTTGCACGTAGTGTGCCATCCACTCTTTTCCGTCTTTGGCGCCTAGAAGACAGGCAGGAAGACTGTACCAACTGTACAATTAGGGAGGTCAATAAGTAGCGTCGTGTCAAACACATTATTTACATAAATCTGTATAATGACCAAAGGGTAACCTTAATGCACGGAGCTGTATGTTGCTTCTCCGTTGGCAGATTCGGTCTAAATAATTTAACTATTGCATGTAATTTAGTATACATTTATTACTACAACCCTGTTTTCACACAATGGTATTGTCCATTTTATCCCGCCCCCGCCGCCATTTTCCATGTTATTCTCTGTTGCCACACAGGGTTTCACCAAATTTGAATGCATCTATTTCTAATATTTTGTTGATTTTGGGTTATTAAACACCCGGCTTCTCCAGTTTAGTGGAGGAGGGGAGCTTATCTCCAAATTCAGCCAAGGAGACAGCCTGCTTAGACAGCCATGTACATCAAACAGGTAAGCTAACGGCATCAGACTTGTGCTTGTTGCAGGCTATGACTGGCCTATCGTCAATAAGGCTATGTTAACATTATCCCAGTGAGTGATTGTGACCGGAATAACGAGGTCTCGCACGCAGTCTAACGTTAATATGATTGCATAG
The DNA here is from genome assembly GCA_039737535.1 of Lagodon rhomboides. Classification (NCBI taxonomy): domain Eukaryota; kingdom Metazoa; phylum Chordata; class Actinopteri; order Spariformes; family Sparidae; genus Lagodon; species Lagodon rhomboides. The sequence continues at coordinate 14,157,697 of CM077786.1, forward strand.
CGAAGCAAAATCGCACCAAAGACGGCAACAAGTTTAAGAGCTAGCTTGCTAAAGCTAGCTAAGGCTACATTGAGAAATCTTGAATGGACAACCCGTTCTCCTTCTCAGGATGCTAAGCTAACGCTAACGTACAAGGCTAACGTTCTGTTAGCGGATTTGTCTCGTTTCTATTCATGCTGCACAATACCACTTCGCAGGCGATTTCATTACATGTAAATACGAGCTTTGGTAGTATTGTGGTTGCTTATATTATTATTTTTTTGCTAGTAAGCATGCAAAAGCGTTAACGTCTTGAATGAAAAGTGGCTCGTACAGTAGCCGACAGTAAAGGCCCTGGTGGGAGTCGTACGCCGCTTATGATATATGTGATGCTGCGCTTAGCACACACGTTGTACAGCTCGAGTCCACTTTGTATACGAGAGCACAGGTTGTTATAATGCTGCATTAAGGATACGCTCCTGTCTTTCTGCTTCACATAACCACGTCTTGGTACAGTATATTTAACCTAAATATGAGGATGTTTAACGACTGCTTACTTACGGTGGTCTCTGGGTTCTTGTGCAGGTCATCATCCAGGGGTTCCGAAGTTACAGGGACCAAACGGTGGTAGACCCTTTCAGTCCAAAGCACAATGTCATTGGTGTGTATGTGCTCACCTCAACTGTCAACTCATACTTTTGTGATTAAAAAAAAAAAATAAATGTTTCAATAATATCTGTGGATGTACTTTGAATGCACCTATATAAGTTGCCAGCCAATATTGGTGCACTGAAGACTTGTCTTATGTCTGGGTGGCTGTGGACATACCTCACCATTCCATGTTTTTTTTTCCGTTACAGTTGGAAGAAATGGGTCAGGAAAAAGTAACTTTTTCTACGGTACGTGACCCTCAAATGATTATACAACACAGCTGTCAGACATTTTTTTCCTCAGTGTTTTTGTTCTCTAAAACTGTCTCCTCTCTGTTTTCTTAGCCATCCAGTTTGTGCTCAGTGATGAGTTCAGTCACCTGCGACCTGAACAGCGCCTGGCCCTGCTCCATGTAAGTAAAGGGCAAATGTCAGACACACTACAGATCCCAGTGACTGAAATTGAAGTGCCCCCCGACGCAGTGAATGTGTACTAATTTCTTGTCAGACATGCTTACCCTTACAAAAACTTGTGTAACTTCCTAATAATATACAATGGATTACGAAAGTCTTTACACGATTAGTTGCATTTCTGTTAAAATTATGAGTTTGTTGTATAGAAGTTTGAGATACAAAGGCAAACATTATTCATACGTGTAAACATTTATTTATTGTATTTAACATGTATTTCCTCCTTTATCACTGTAGGAGGGAACTGGTCCTCGTGTCATTTCGGCTTTTGTGGAGATTATATTTGACAACTCTGACAACCGGCTGCCGGTAGGAATGACAAACAGTTCATATTAATCCTTTAACTGTCTCTGCACACACACTGATTGATTCTTTCTAACTTTAAGTAAAGTCTTCACAATTTGTATGTGACAGATACTTGCTTTAATTTGTAAAGTCATTCAAATCGAAAGCTAGAGTGTACTGATATATTGGCATGCCATCTAGCTTGGCCAATGTAAGCCTAAATTGTTGTACATTGAATTTAATCCCCCTATTGGTCAGTAGTTGCATTGGTGCTTTTGTGAACAAAACTTGTGCTAAATCAGCATAAAAGTTGTAACATTTAACTTCCAAATTACTAACCGAATTTATAACAAGTTTTGAAAATTTAACACATTTTACACATGTATTTATACGACTCTTAAGAAACTTATAAGACTTTAAAAAATTCATATAAATACAACCTATGCATGTGACAAAGAACCAGATGTGACACCATCTTTTACATTTTTTCTTTACTTCTTTACCTTTCTCTGCAATCACAGTCCAGGTGTGGAAGTGGTCCATTAATACTATATTATGTTGTTCAGTTTATGTTGGCTGGCTCCCTAAATTGCTGACAACTAATATGCCCACCAATTGTTGTGCCTCTGCTTCCAGTACACACGGTGCTTATTATTTTGATGATGAATGGCGGATGTTTGCACCACTCTAACAATCAAAAATTTGCTTTTAACTGGGTGTAAAACTGTAATCATGCAGCCATGTAATACTGCGACATTACCTGTTGCTGTTGTGTGTGCTTCTCCTCTTGACCAGCGATAAATGTCTCTCCCTCTAGATCGACAAAGAGGAAGTCTCCCTTCGCCGCGTCATTGGCGCAAAGAAGGACCAGTACTTCTTAGACAAGAAGATGGTGACGTAAGTATTGCTGTGGGCAGACTGTCCATGTAATCAAAGGAAGTAACAACTCTGTGAATCAATGTAATCACTTGTTTGATTGCGTCTGTGATCGTTGCAGTAAGAATGATGTCATGAACCTCCTGGAGAGTGCCGGCTTCTCTCGCAGTAACCCCTACTACATCGTCAAGCAGGGAAAGGTAGGAAAGGAGTGGATGCCAACCTCACACATGTTTAGCACATTATAGTTTGTTTGTCATTGGTACGTAATTCACGGCAGCATTTAACCAGGGCTCTAAAAAGCGTGCTAACTGTTCTTGCTGGAAGTCTTTTTCTGTCTTGTTACCATCATAACAAAGAAAACGAATTTATGAATTTTTAAGCAGAATGTCAGTACTACATTGAGCAGTAGGGTATTCCATCTCACATGTTATGTCGATATTTCATGCAGATCAACCAAATGGCCACAGCACCTGACTCCCAGCGTCTGAAGCTGCTGAGAGAGGTGGCAGGGACACGCGTGTATGATGAGCGCAAGGAGGAGAGTATTTCTCTCATGAAAGAGACAGGTGAACACTTCTTAACGTCATTGTTTCACAAACTGCCAATAATTGTTATTACTGATTCTATGCCCTTTGTTCACGTTTTAAGGGATTCAGTCACAGAGTTTTGCTGCCTCTGCTTATGCTTGGATACACTTGGGCAGATTCATGGGCATCATTTGTATATAGTACATTTCATGAGCCAAAGGCAAAGTATGTACAGTGCAAACAGTGAACAGAAGTATGATGTTGTTAATTTGGAAAATAAAGTTGCAACTAATCATCCAGTAGCAGCAGTAAGCAATCATCAGTCATTTTAAGTTAGATCATTACACAATTTAAAATCAGTATTTAAAAAGCATTCACCATTAAATTATCACTTAAGTAAAAAATGCCAGCTCCAGAATATGAAGTGTGCACCTAGTGGCTTACATTTTTAAAAAGCAACCTAATGTGTGTGTGTTTCTCAGAGGGTAAGCGAGAGAAGATCAACGAGCTGTTGAAGTACATTGAGGAGCGTCTGCACACCCTGGAGGATGAGAAGGAGGAGCTGGCTCAGTACCAGAAGTGGGACAAGATGAGAAGAGCCCTGGAGTACACCATCTACAACCAGGAGTTGAATGAAACCCGCGCCAAACTGGACGAGGTTTGTGTTTGTTGTTTGGGTGATAGAGTGGAAATTGTCGTTACCCATTATTCACTCATGTCTTTGTCTTAGTCTAGTTAAACAGGTATACAGTCATTCAAAAGTCAGTTGGTAGAAAAATAAGTGATCCTTGTTTAAATACAAATCAGTGCTAGAATTGACTTGTCGTCCTGCGGACCAAAAATGCTAAATGTTAAAATCTCCCTCCTCTGTTGTGTTTAGCATCAAAATCAAGACTATTGTATTTTTTATTTTCATTTTTTCAGCTGTCCTCCAAGAGAGAGACCTGTGGGGACAAATCCAGACAGCTGCGAGATGCCCAGCAAGATGCCCGAGACAAAGTAGAGGTAAAAAAATCCAACTTGCAGAACAATAAACATTGTAATGATCATCACAGCATTATGTCTAAATAACATTATGTCACGTGTTAAGTGTTCTCACACTGAGGAAGATTTTAGTATGGATTAATTTATTCATCAGGAAACCAGTTTGTGGATTACAGTGTCACTACAGGATGGGGCTGTAAAGAGAGATTATAAATGATGTCACTGATTTTAAATCCAGCCTTTGTCAAAACCTAATTAATTAGAACCAGTCTTTATTTTGGTGTCTGGTTGTAAGCAGGCTATCTGCTTCTAACTGTTCACATACTTAATGAGAGTACATTGCAATTAATACAAATTAATACAACATTTATTTAACATACTGTAAGAGGGCTAATCTATCAAAATTTCCAGACAGCATGCAGCCTTGGTAAATTAATATAGAGTTGATTAATCACTGAAGAGGAAGTCAGTTGCTGATTTACACTCCGTTGAATTGAATCTCGCAGCCTGTTTCCTAATTTTGGCACCCTTTCTGTAGGAGACGGAGCGTGTGGTACGAGAGCTGAAGTCAAAGATCTCGGCCATGAAGGAGGAGAGGGAGCAACTATCGGCCGAGCGCCAGGAGCAGATCAAGCAGAGGACCAAGCTCGAGCTGAAGGCCAAGGACCTGCAGGACGAGCTGGCAGGCAACAGCGAACAGAGGGTACGGAAGCCTCCCATCTGCGTCACTCTGCACACGTGATGCTGCACCAGCAACACATCCCCCTCCCCCTTGCCCTGCACCAGTATATCTGTAGAGACGGATGGTCGTCTTTTTCTCATTTAAACTACTCTTTTCACCTGTGTTAGTAGTTGGAAAGTGGGGCACTTGTGAACAGTTACGTTATTTGCCCTTAAAGTTCTGTTTATTTGATTGGATTTTTTTTAATTCATTGGACTATTGGATTAAGAATTAGAGAACAAGTTTTGAAAGCTTACCAGCAAATGTTTGTTTTACTTGAAATGATTCATCTACAGAATTATTGCTGATGAATTTCCTGTTGAACCCAACTGATTAATGGGGCCTGCGTTTATTATGATATTGATATATCGACCAATCTATAGATATTTATTATTTCCTCCAAGTATCTTTTCCTGAATTCTGTTCTGTGTTTTGATATCGGTGCATACTGCACAACTTCTATGCTGACACCAATATATCTGTGATGAGCCAGTATTGGCCACAAATGTTGGTTGGTTGATTAACTTCATCAGTTTATCAACTAATCAGAAAACACTGATCTAAATATAATAGTCCGTGTTAAGTTTAATTTCCCTCTGAAAAGGAGTTGGCCTAATGTACAGACAGTTTTTAGTGCTAGATTTTTCAGTGGAAAATTTGCTTGGATGAATTGAGAAGCAGAGGAAGCACCAGCCTGTGCATCAGACTCTTTTCCATCAGCTCCACTATACATCATTCCTGGCACCAGGTTGTGTGTACAGAGCTGGCATGGATCGCTCTCCGTATGGCCTTGTGTTCAGTGTGTGTTTGTGTGCACGTGTGAGTATAAGGACGATAATCACGCAGAACGGCTTTATTGGCTCAGTCTGTGTGTGAACCGTGATGGGTCCCAGGCCGCATGCTGGCTTGTTGGTTGGATGAAGCCCACCTGGCGATGGCTGGCTCAGCATCAGCCAAAAGTTATTGGAGCAAAATGAAAAGCAAGGGAAGTAGAACTGCGTCAGTAGTTTCTGATGGTTCTGATTTGAGGTGGCATTGACATGACGGGGAAAGTGGAGGAAAACCTATGTGATCATATCCCACCATCACCAACCACACAGAAAAATTTGTCAAAACCAGTAGTCTGCTGTTGGGGAGAACTAGGTGAAAGCTACAATTCTTAAGGAAATTGGAAGAGAAAAAAATGAGAAGGATTGTTAAATCTTGACACAACAGAAAATATTTTTCTGTTGCCGACCCTCTGCATTTGCTGGATGTTCCCTTTATTTATAATCTGTTAGTACTTTTTGAGTGTTGCATGTTTCCAAAGTAGGTTTAAGCCTGTAGTATATATGTTTTCTCAGTTTACAGTTTACAAGCAGCATCAGTTGAAGAGATTAGGAAGTAATTTTAAGTCTAAGTAAGTTTATTCTTTTAGATTATGGTTTATGAGTATACAAACAGTATATTTAGGGTTCGTACTAAGTCATACACGTTTCAAAAATGCTTAACAATGCTTTAACAGTTTTCTTTCCAAGGTAAGGATTGTGCTTGAATTCAAATATAATAATTGAAAAAAAAATGCTTGAAATTGAACATGGGTACACACATTTCAGGGTCTGCCCACACTATGCTTGTAGTTTGTGAATTTATATCTATCCATCATCTTAAAATACACTGATACTGTGTGCAACCTGCTCAGCATTTGTTGGCAAAATGGCAGGAGTACATCTACGATTATGAATAGTAATTAAGTTAAAACCCAGTGTGAATATGGCATCTGAGTAACACAGGATATGATTTGTGGAACTGTTGGTATTTTCGTTTTGGCATTTTCTGTGGCACTCAAATTGTGCAAACACTTGGACTTATCCAAGCTGTTAACTGTTGGACCATTATGATGTGGCAGGAGCAGATATAGATATTAGACATGTGGGAAAAATATTAAAATAAATGTTTGTACTTTTTAAAATCATCCCTCCACCGTCTTCCTCTCACACAGCAGACCGTTCAGGCGACTCTTCTTTGTTTGTTAAAATGGCATGCTCTTGCTCTTCCAGAAACGCCTGCTGAAGGAGCGTCAGAAGCTGCTGGAGAAAATCGAGGAAAAGCAAAAAGAGCTGCAGGAGACTGAACCCAAATTCAACATGGTGAAGGAAAAAGAGGAGCGGGGCATATCGAGGTAGGGATGACTCATTCTCGGCTACGGTCCCTTGAGCAGCCTGTGACTAGGTATAGCTCGATGAGTCAGTCATCACACTTTGAATACATTTTAATGGGGAGAGATCAAGAGGTGGATGCACATGATATATTTGTGGATTCTCCTACAAAGCAAAAGGGCACATGCATAGAGAAATAGAAATGTAAATATGCACACGTCTACATGTACCGTTAGCAGTACAGTGGCTTCCTGTGTGAACTTTGTAGAATTTGTAACACCTTCCATGGTTACACTTTATTCAAGACTGGCCCAGGCTACACAGGAGAGGACTGACCTGTATGCCAAGCAGGGCCGTGGCAGCCAGTTCACCTCCAAGGAGGAGAGGGACAAGTGGATCAAGAAGGAGCTGAAGTCTTTGGACCAGGCCATCAATGATAAAAAGAGGCAGATTGCAGCCATCCACAAAGACCTGGAGGACACAGAGACCAACAAGGAGAAGAACCTGGAGCAGTACAATGTAAGACCGCCTGAAACTGTTACAGTACCACTCCAGTTCTCTGTGAAGATGATTTTGTTTTCAATCTGGTTTTTCAGACACATTATCAGAATCAATTTTAGAGGGAGTTACAGTTTAAGAAATGGTCACTTTTTATAGCCCAGGAGAAATTAATCCTAATGCCTCTCTTACTATTATTAGGACAATGTGTACTAATCACTTCGTTGAAAGATAATTAAAACATGGTGCTAACAAATTCTGTTATTTTCCCACAGTATATCAGGTTGTTGTTTTGGTATTTAACATTGTTAATTAATTAAAGCAAATTCACACTGACAATGTTTTCATGCAAACTCATTTTCCACTGTTATTCCAAACAGACAATATCCAAAGTTTGATTTGGGTCATTTAAACAGCATATGTTGGGATATCCTGAATTATTCCTTATTCTGAATGCAGCATTTTCTGATTAAGACATTTGGGATATGTGGATATTATTGTCGCTCTGGTAAGTTTTCCAAGTGGAGTATGTATGGCTACTTTTGAATGAGAATGTAGGTTGAGTATTCATCTCTATTAGCCATGTAAACTGCTTGGTAAGAATATTGTCTTATTCTGAATAAGGGACATTTTATGCATGGATACATAGCCAGTGTCTCCAATGCAGGTGTCACTATTTGGTGTATTTTAAAGGGACTACTGAATGCCACTGTATGATTTATTTCTCATTTAATTCCTTTAAAAGCTTTCTGCAGATTAAGTCGAACCTCTTGCCATGACTGTATATCAGACTTAGTTTCATCTTGTCTCTTCAGAAACTTGATCAAGATCTAAATGAGGTCAAGAACCGCGTTGAAGAACTGGACAAAAAGTATTATGAAGTGAAGAACAGGAAAGATGAGCTGCAGAGTGAAAGAAAGTAAGAACCTTCCCTTTCCCTCTAACCTCCTCTTTGATCTCACATCTTGGACTTTCAGCCTTGACTTCTGCCCTTGCCTTTTTTGTTTTTTTTTGTATAGCATCAGTTGAGTTTACATCCATCTTTACATGATTCATCCCTGCCTTTTGCATTAAGATTAAAGGTTGAATTGTTTACCCCTTCTTTAAGCCAATATGCTGTTTCTGCTCAGCAACCTTTAGTTGCTTACCAGAGTATTGTCTTCTGTGAATATCACTGGGTCTTCTCTGTCCCCTTAAACAATGAGCTTTATTTATATAACAGAGAGGATGATGCAACATGTCTCTGCTGCCAGACACCTTTTTGGGTTTTAAAGGTCTTCCAGGGTGGATGAATTGTGTTGTGGCTTAGTGTTGAAAATCAAGTCAAGTCAGATGCTTGTCTCCCTCTTGAAACACAACAGAGCATTTCCGTTCGAGTCTCGCCGCAATTGAGGCAACAGACTCGAGGAAAAAAGATGTTTTTTTTTATTTGAGTGTTAAAAAAGAGGTGGGGATCTTTAGGAACAAATAAATTACACTGAATTCAATATCAGGTACTCATTTTCATCACTACACGAAACAGATGTCATCAATATTCTTTGTTTGATATTGACTCTATCATGCACCTTCCATTTCACTGTGATTCATTGTGGAGGTAAAGTGGGTGAAAAAGGCAGCATAATTACTGCTTTGAGAGAAGGAGCACAACATGCAGATCCCGCAGCTGCAAGCTGTTAGCAGTGTATGAGCTTAAAATATGAATAAAACAAAACTATTACCTTAATGAATAGAAGATGGAGACTGTTTTGGCGGCTTTATTGTTTTCACTATTTAAATTTGATTTATAAGCAATTCTGTTTTACTTGAGAATAATAGCAAATAGACAAAAATTATTTGAAATAATGTGAAAATCAAGGATATGAATACTTTAGTTATTTACTCAATGCTGCATGTATATAGTGAATCTGCAGTTATGGACAAATTTACTGTGTTTCTACTTATTTCTATGAAGAGTACTTCTCAAACATAAAATTAATTAGTATTTATTGATATATTATTTACGTTAAAAAGATTCTAAAGATGTGTTTTTCTGTGAGTATCATGGCTGCAGTTTGGTTCTGCTCTTTCTGGTGACATAAGTGTAACAGTGTGTGATTGTCTGTGTCTGTCCAGCTACCTGTGGCGTGAGGAGAACGCAGAGCAGCAGGCACTGGCAGCCAAACGAGAGGACCTGGAGAAGAAACAGCAGCTCCTTCGAGCCGCCACCGGCAAGGTCCGTGTCACTGTACATGACTGCGTAATTATTGACTTGCATAACGCAGCTGCAGGATACCTAACGCTATCGTCTGGACATACACACAGACACCTCATCTCAGGATGACACTTGTAAGCCTGAGGTAGACCTGCCACATGTCTATCAAACCTTAACACATGTGCTTACTTGCTGAACTGTATGCTGAGAGAGGAAATGGGCAAGTGAAGATAAATCAAACCAGAGTGAAAAAGTGTCTCTCTCCGAATGAGCCCACCTGAACAGTGTGAAGGACTCACTTTGTGACTCAGCCAGTTGTCAGGATAGGTATATCAAATAGAATCATTCATCTGCCTCTCTACTGGCACCGTATCATAGCTCGCTAAATTTACATATGACTCACTCCTCTCTGCCCCATGCAATAACTGCCAGTTGTCTCTTCTGGGCAGATACATCAATCAAATATCACTTCTGAATAATGTCTGCTGAGATGAAAGGAGGCTGTTTGTGGCTTCATGGACAAATATCCTGCATTTATTTTTTCTTTCATTGGTCCAGGCTGACTCATCTTGTCTCCAGCCTTTGATGAATGCGATCTATCCTCTCACAGTACAGGCATGATGTTGCAAAATACAACTTTTGTCATTCTGTACCTCACAGTATTAGCTACATTATATTTGCAGGTAATACAAAAAAGTTTTACAAATTCAGGGGTTCATCTGTTAAAACAACCTTTGAAAATAGCAAGATCAAATATGCTTTTGGGATAACCAAAAAACTTAAAAATATTTAAATAAGAAGAAGGAATATAAGGATTTGGCATGTTTTTTGGTCTTTTGTGTAGGATTTATGGGGATTTATTAGCAAATGGAACATAATATTTACAGTCTTTAAGGTCCTATTAGCAAATGGAACATAATATTTACAGTCTTTAAGGTCCTAAAAACTAAGAATCATGTTTTCATTACCTTATAAAGAGCCTTTTATATTTACAGAAGGAGTAGGTCCTCTTCCACGGAGTGTGCATGTTGCACTAAGATATTTCTTCAGTAGCCCAAAGAGGACAAACCAAACACTGGCTCTAGAGGGGGCCTTTCAATTTTGCAGCAGCCACCGAAGGGTAGAGTGAGAGGAGGGACGTTCAGTTGGCTGTAATCTGCAAACCGCACAGCTAGATGCCACTAAATCCTACACACTGCACCTTTGAATTGTAACACTTTTAAGTTCTTCGACATCTGCAACACAAGCGCTTTTCCCCTCAGGACAGGAGACGGACACACGCAAATAGGTGGGGTTGGAGAGACAAAAAATACTGAAAGACTCAGTTTTCAATTTCAACAAAAATGCGACAACCCTAATTAGTACGTAAAATACGTTCCAATGTTGAGTGTTAATTACACTCCCTTTGATCAATCAAATTACATTTGATTAGGATCAAATGTAATCTTGTAAGGTGAGACTCATTGTTCTGTCTCTTGTGGTCCTCCAGGCTATCCTGAACGGCATTGACAGCATCAACAAAGTCCTCGAGCATTTTCGTCGGAAGGGCATCAACCAGCATGTCATTAATGGTTACCACGGCATCGTCATGAATAACTTTGAGTGTGAGCCCGCCTTTTACACTTGTGTGGAGGTGACTGCTGGTACCAGGTGAGGGCAACTTTTTATATTTTCACTGTTAGCTCTTTGTGTGTATTTAATGAACAGGGTGTTTTCTTGGCAATTCGAGTAATCCGAGTGAAATAATGTGTTGTCTTTAGTTGTTTCAGATATGCATATATTTGTCTTGTTTACATCAACACAGCCTTGATTTTTAGTTTAAGTAAGAATCTTGCCAAACCATCTCCTCATTAATGTTTCTTTTTCTTTGTTGTTCCGTTGTGTCTGCCTACCTGCTCTTATATTTTCTAGACTGTTCTACCACATAGTGGAGACTGACGAAGTCAGCACCAAAATACTAATGGAGTTCAACAAAATGAACCTGCCGGGAGAAGTCACATTCCTGCCCCTGACCAAGCTGGACGTCAGGGACACCGCCTACCCAGAGACCAACGTAAGGAACACACATAGATTGCATCTGAAACCTTGTATGTGGTAAATTTAGACCTTTAAACACAAATAATTATATTTAACTATGAAACAATTAACTTAAAGGTGAGCCGAAACTCCTGAATATTTAAAGAAACACATGCAGGGCTGATTGCAGTCCGGCGTGACTGTGAATAAAAAAAAAAAAAGAAATCGGGTTTGCCCAGAGATATAACATACAATTCTCTGGATCTCACAGAGGTGCAACTTTCTGTCAATTACACTAAGGACAGGTATACTAGCCAATCAGAAATACGGCATACATAAAGCAGCTGATCAGCAGATTCGTCTTGTAGGTACGGGGGGGGACGACGTCATAGGAAAAAGTTCCGGCTCAGGATTTTTTTTTTGCAGTCACCCCTGCACATGTTGGTAGTCAAGCACAGAGTGAACCTAGATTATTTATTCAAGTAGTCTACCATTGATTTTCCCAGTTACAACATCTTTTCCACCAATACCCATCCCACAATAGAGAGATTTTGTCTGGTGATGAAATGTGTAGTATACTGTATGCCAATTTGTTCATAACAGTGTTTTTTTGCCCCTTAAGGATGCTATCCCCATGATCAGCAAGCTGCGCTACAGCACTAACTTTGACAAGGCCTTCAAGCACGTGTTCGGAAAGACCCTGATTTGTCGCAGCATGGAAGTTTCCACTCAGCTGGCCAGAGCTTTCACCATGGATTGTATAACTCTGGAGGGTAAGCTGACCTTCGATACACAGCACAGTGTACCACTACCACAAAAAAATAAAAGTTTTACACGGCTTGGTATCAGTCTACCTGGCGATGTAGCCGCTTACTTTGGGCCCTCGAGTGTATTGCATATTGACATTATCATCAATATTCGTGCTGTCTTGCTGATTAATTGCTCTACTAGAAGAAGTACAGAAATAGGCATTGCAACAGCTATGAGCTGTATAATTGTTTGAACTCCGCCTGAATGATGTTCTCAGTTAAACTGACCTTCAGTAGATGTGAAGAGGTTTAGCAGTGTCCTCTGTCGGCACACTAATTCTGGATCTTTGCCTTGACTTTGGAACACTGAACTTTGTGCATCCTTGTTCAGATTCTATGTAGCATTAAATTACATATTTAGGACTTTATGTCATTGTACTCCCAGTTCTGTAGACACGCTTTGTCTCTTCTATGCAGTACATTGTGTTGTGACCTCCTAGGTGACCAGGTGAGCCACCGCGGAGCTCTGACAGGAGGCTACTACGATACCAGAAAGTCTCGCCTGGAGCTGCAGAAAGACATGAGGAAGGCTGAAGAGGAGCTGGGCGAGCTGGAAGCCAAGCTCAATGAGAACCTGCGCAGGAACATTGAACATATCCTTTCTATTGAAACATCTAATGGGTTTATCAAAAGGTCTCACTCTCTTTCTGTTGGCTGACTGGCTGAGTTTAAGATCAGTTTTCTCAAAAGTGACTTGTGCAGTTTCTTTAAATGCTTCACCAAATGACCACTTTATCAGTGAGAAATATTTTTTTCTCCCTTTAGAGAAATATTGATGTGTGAAATGTGTTTAGTCACATATGAATACCAAACAGTTATTATGTCAGTGTTCATCCCATGGGGTATACAGGAAGTACATGTAATTAGAGGAAATGTTTCTAGATGTATTATTCACCTTTAATGTCACCAAACACAAATCCGTTCCTCATCTTTTTTCGTCGCAGTTCAAGAAAATTGTTTATTTTTTAGGCTGGAATGGAAATGTTCTGAAATGTTAAATAAGTTTTGTTGCACACTATTTTTTCCACATATTTTTACAAATGTTTTAAAGACAGTTGGCTCTATAAGGCAAGCTTTAGTTGACTATCTGGATTATACTGAAATAAAACAGCAGGGGTGATAAAGTGTAGGCACTTGTGATACTGGAATTTTGCACCCAGCTCTGGACAAATGGAGGAGGAGACATTGTCACCTAATGTGTTAAAAAAACAAAAATATCTACAAAGAAGACCACCATCATTTCCTGTGCATAAAGACATATTTTATTGAAATGCCACGGTATAGCGTAAAGGAGCCTCTCTTCTCAATTGAAACCCAAATTCAAAGACGTTTTAACACTCCTGAGTGCCGCTGCTACTCAGTAAGAGTATTGTCAGTTGGCCTGTATTTTAATTTAAATCCATCTAGGTTATGTAGCCAACTCAGCCAGCAGCAGGCTGGCCTCTGATAGGGTCTAAGCAGGTCAAGAAGGATTAGTGTATATTAGGTCATATCGGCCAGAGCCATGACTCACTGCTGGACAGCCCATGAAGGTAAAACAGGCGGATCAAAAAGGATTTGTGTCTGCGAGTACATTATGTATGTTCGTGGATATGGTCACTTCCGCTCAGGTATGATTATCTGTGTGTTTGCACACCTGTGTGAGCGTGGGTAGCTTCTCACTCAGAGCCCAGTGCTGTGTATGCAGCTTAATGTGTGCACCTGGCCATTACGCACATGTGTGAGTAGGCAGGGGGAACGAATGACTGAGCCGATGACACGGCCCTTGTCCTTCACTTCTGCAGCGGTGAGTCAGAGAACAGATCAATCATTTAAAAGCCTCTTTTTGTTCACTCCCCACCTCTGCCCCATCGATAAGCATGAGATTACGCTGATGCATCTCACTCATCCCTCCTGTTTTAAGATTCTGTCTTCATTTTGCCACCAGCTCCACATATAAATATTGAGGTCATGCAAAAGGGGCAGTTGCATTGTGACTGCTCATAACTGCTACAAAACTTATTGACTTCATTATATGAAATGCACCTGATTCTTAAGAGAACACTGGTTATTACAGAGATAAATGCAAGTTTCTTTATTTAATCATTTGATTCAGGGCAGTTGTGATCCTGATGTCAGCTGTTCCATTCGAGAAAATTACCAGATGAACCAACTATTTTCTCCATCTGCTCGTGGCAACAGGCAGATGGAAGTCCTCTGACTTTCAGTGGCCCCTTTTAACTCAGCAGATTGATTGACTTCAGTGTTTTATTGAGTCCAGCCAAACCTCAAAGGCCCAGTGGAGTGTTGTAGTCGTGGAAGATCAATAACCCTGTCTGTTAAATTAGCCTAATGATGAGTATGTGCAGCCCTCCTTAATCCTCTGCCTTGATATAAGTGATGATACAGCCTTCCCTTTGAGGTCCAATGAGTTGCACTAAAAAGCCTGCTAGCTGTCCTCTGACCTTTTTTATTTGCTAATGAGAGCAGACTCTATGAAAACAGTCTGTTCTTCTGTTCATTTGTGTATAATTCTTTTTCGTCCAACTCTTTACTAAGCGGTAGAAGTAAGAAGTATAGTGTGCAGTTTTAGCAGTCTGAGTCTTGCATGAGGTTAAAATCATTCATAAACATTTGCTTATACTTCCTTAATGGTTGCCTTCACGCATCAACAATGAGATCGACCAACTGATGAACCAGATGCAGCAGATTGAGACACAACAGAGGAAATTTAAGGCCTCCAGAGACAGCATTCTGTCAGAGATGAAGATGCTGAAGGAGAAAAGGCAGCAGTCAGAGAAGACATTCATGCCCAAGGTGCTCATCTTATGACCAGAGTTCAGCTTGTTACCCGCTCACAGTCTGTCCGTGCAGTCCACTCATGTCTGGCTCTTTCTCCTTCTTCCACCGCAGCAACGCAGTCTCCAAAGTCTGGAGGCCAGCCTCCACGCCATGGAGTCCACTAGGGAGTCACTGAAGGCCGAGCTGGGAACAGATCTGCTCTCACAGCTCAGCCTGGAGGACCAGAGGCGTGTAGATGACCTCAACGATGAGATTCGTCAACTCCAGCAGGTCAGCAACAAGACTGGACAGAGATGTATGATCTGTCTGTTTTTTATGCGCAGGATCTGTGGCATAGATTGTCACAGTGCTACTTTTCTCTTTACGTTTAGACTCAAAATTGACAAAATCGAAATCTGTCGAGAATCTTGTTATCATTATATTTAGTCATAAATTTAGGTTTTCCTTTTGGACCTCGACTTGATTTATTCTTTTGATTTGGTGTTAAGATTTTATTAGATTGAATTAATTACCCAGATATTAAAACTTATATGAAAATAATATATATTACAATGTTATTATATCTCAGTTATGTGGCTCAACAATAAACTGCATCAATTAGATTTTAACTCAGCCACAGTGTAAGACATCAATTTAAAGGGTGTATCTGTCTTTTCTGTTCATTCCCTCTCTTAGAATATCACCGTCAAGCTAAAAATAGTGGATGTGTATACATCCCCTTGCTTTTTATATCTAGTTATATGCTGTTGCCTACACGTTGTTGTTTCTTTGTCTCACGTCCCTCGTCGCATCCTGCTAGTGTATTCAACCGACCTGAGTGAGGTGAGAGCAGCAGCAGCTGTGAGTGGGATGTTCCTGTGATCCAGTGTTGCCTCCTCTTTCTCTTACACTGCCAGCTGCTCTCAGCCCTTACCTCAATGAACTCTCAGCCATTCCTGCTGTTGTTGCGCAACAACTCCGCCCCCGCAACATGGAGCCTTTCATGTATGGCTCTCCAGTGTTGGCGGTTGTCAAATTATATCACCCACGACATAACACTTGGTCAGAAGATATTGTTAATTTGATGTTTGCCTGTGTGAATGCAGACACAGGGGTGTTTGTACCAGATTCAGGGCAAAGACTGTATGGTGACAAATGTAGCAGATTTTAATCAGGGGCTGTTTATACACACATTTTAGCACCAGTTTTATTTAGTTCACATTTCAAGCACTCTGGTGGCATCATTCTATGCAGCAGATTTTTTCCATCTGATGCATAGAACTAAAGAAAACTATTTTATGAACTTTTAGATATTGAGTTACTAGGAATGTAGTAATGTCTTGACCTGACAGGAGTAACTGTTTGTGTTTTATGTGTTGACCACCCACAGGACAACAGACAGTTGTTGAATGAGAGGATTAAGCTGGAGGGCATCATGACCAGAGTGGAAACATATCTCAATGAGAACTTACGGAAGCGTCTCGACCAAGTGGAACAGGTATACTGTCCTGTAATAAGTGTCATGATTGTTACGGCTCTGCATACAGATTGCTTTTTGTAATGTACAATTGATGTGTTACTGTTACTTTGCTCTTTTATGTTACTCTTACAGTAAATTATACATTATTTTTTGCATAGGTAGCAAGTTCAAAGGTTTAGCATTTGCAGCTGTTAGATCATTGAGTCTCAATGTTGTTTTTGTTCATTCAAGTCAGAGGAGGATTTTTTGAATTCCCATGACCCTCTTTGTTTTTAAATGTGGCCTAATTTTTATTGACACAGGAGCTGAATGAGCTGCGAGAGACTGAGGGAGGCACAGTGCTCACAGCCACAACATCTGAGCTGGATGGCATCAACAAACGTGTCAAAGACACTTTGGCTCGATCAGAAGGTACCCATTATACTAAAGACACGACACTGGGACAGTGGTGGCAGCATAAAAATTAGTGAAGCCAACTTGTAACCAGAAGGAGAAGCGTTTAAATGCACACAAGCAGAAGAGATTAAAAAAAATCCCCACTTTCCATTCAGAACCTTTCAAAAAAACGTAGACCCCAGTTTTTCCACCAGAGCTGATCAGAAAACGCCATTGGTTGGTAATGTTTGCCAAGAGGAATTAAATGCAGCGTTTTACACAATGGTTTGGAGCAAAGACCTACAATATGACAATACGTATGATACTGTCAAAGAGAAGAACACCGTCTGTACCAGTAATTCTTATCGTCGTTTTGTAGCTTTCACAGATCACTCTGCGTTGACTTTCACTGCATAATGCACGAGAATCTACTGACAAACTTGGTATAAGGATGATACCGATCATTTATCAAGATCATCACATACACACATTTATTTATACTTTTTACTACTACTTAAAAGGAAAAAGAAAAAAATCATCAAAATGCATTACTGCCATGAAATAAAGTGAGATTAAATTATTTTTGGATTGTATAATTAATTTATTTAATCTGATACTGAAGAATCACATCATTTAAATATCTTTTCAACCACTTAAGAAAACAAAACTTGTTGCTATTCCCTGCTATCAGAAATCTTTATTGATTTATCATCTATTAAGCCATAACTGTGCTATCTGTGTGAGAAACTGTACACAGTCCTCAGTGGGTTGGTACCACCACCACCAGCAGGTGGTGAGAACTGCTGTGATGTGTTTGACTCACAGTTAGGATTATATGTTGTTCCAGAGTCAGACTGGCCACGCAGTTTTATAAATGTTCTAGTGGTGCTGTGACTCAGACGAAGTTGATGTGAATGCAGTTGTCAGAAAGCACTTGTTCCTGAATAGAATTCATTAGCATGGATTCATATGTAATAACTGTCAATAGCTTATTAAGACATATTCACAGCATGAGCCCTTTTTTTTAAGTAGGCATTGTATTCAGTCCTTTGCTCTAAACTCTTTTCATGTCAATATGCCATTTATGATTCAGTGAACAATTTGATTGTCTTTAGTCTTTCTCCATCAAAAAAGTGGGGGTAGTAACCTCCACATTAGTAGGTTGTTGATGAAGTCTAAAGATAAAACTTGTTCCTTACAGGTATTTATAATGTCTGAGCCAGGGACGTAGCCTCTTATGTGATTGCACTAATGTATCTGAAATGAAACCTGTGACTTCTACTGCACCACTCTGACCACCTCCTCCAATGTCTTTCCCAGATCTGGATTCTATGATTGACAAGACAGAGGGGGAGATCAAGGACCACATAAAGAGCATGGAGCGCTGGAAGAACATTGAGAAGGAGCAAAATGACGCCATCAACCATGACACCAAGGAGCTGGAAAAGATGACCAACAGACAGGGCATGCTGCTCAAGAAGAAGGAAGAGTGCATGAAGAAGATCAGAGAGCTGGGCTCGCTGCCTCAGGAGGCCTTTGAGAAGTACCAGACCCTCACACTCAAACAGGTACATACACGAACACCAAACCATAGTGCTTAATGATGATGAATGATGGTTTCTTGCTTTCATGTTTAATTCATTTACCAGGCAACATCATCACCATCATTCAGAGATGAAGAGTGGCTTTATATATTCTAGTTTAATGTTACATTTTTTAAAGTCTGTATTGAAGCAACAGTCAGCTTCCTGTTTGAAAACTGTGTCAGGATGTACTTGCTGGTATCATTCCTCCTGTGTATACTCACTATTAAGAGTTTGCTTCCTCATGTGCTTTCAATGGGAGTTATGGGGAGAAAAGTAATCATTCTGTGCAGTGCGAGTCATACAAATGAAGTGGATATCTTCCTAATTTAAAGTCTTTCCCCCTTCTATTGAAACAAGTTTTGGAACAGATCTCTTCAGGGCCGATATGAACAGGAAGAATGAATACAGCAAGGTGCTTGGGGTCAGGGGAACAAGCTGTAAATGCAACATTGACCTATAATCACACATGAATAGGGTAACGGATAAAGATGTTATGCTGAATATGTTGCCAAAACAGTTACCTATTTACATATCCAGCCAACACAGAGCAACGTTAGCATCCATTTGGGGTTGTGCGTCTGCCCACCAGAAAAATCTAGGTCCAGTATTCACTTTTCACACTTTGTGCTCTGGTGTGTTTTTCCCCGAAATCCTGAGGGAAATATCTGGCTCTTTAAGTAGAAAAATGCTGCACCCACGAGTTGCTATCGGCTGTCTGCTGTTCAGTGTTGGGCAGGTAGTGTACATTCTCTTTATGAGAGCTTTTTTTTCTTTTTCTTTTTCTTTTTCTGGAAACAGCTGACGACTGTGGCTGAAAATTTGATGAGACTCAACCTAAATAGTACATTTCCTTGCTGTAAAACCAAAATGGTGCACTGAAAGATGTTCAAATCCTCTGTCTAGCTGAGAGAACTGCAGAGAGGTGATAATTCTCTGTGGGATTGTCACTACAAGGTTTAACATTACACATAGTTATTTGAGCAATTGTTGATATAAAGAAAATTAGTGCAGCTTTGAGCCTCTTGAGTTGCCAGAACTTTCTTAAAGCCAGTCCTTCCACAGCTTCCACTTTGTAGTCACAACGTTGTAGTCCCCCAAACCCTGTTGTTGTTGCTGCAGCAACAGTGACACTAAATACATAAGAGCAACAACAACAATATCTATGTAGGTAAACTGTTTTTCCGTGCATCCCATCTTACTACCTGAGTGTGCACACATACACACACACACACACACCGATAGACCCAGGTCTGATAAGGAATAAGGCCTGAGGTCGTCACATCACATCCCACCCACTCACCAGTGACTCAGACACTAGTTAGTGTTCTGCCTCTGATTTTTTTTTTTTTCCTTTAGCCAGCTGCCTCTGGGAGCAGACAGAGAGTTTAGTGGACCTAGCTGCATCTTTCATAAGTGTCTGAGCATGTACTGTGTGTGTGTGTGTGTGTGTGTGTGCGTGTGTGTGTGTCATCTCCCCTCCTCTACAGTGCTGAAAATAACCTCACGCTTTCTCATAAACACTCCACATAGTTAATCTTTCTCCACAGGACACTGCTCGCGGGTAAGATGGTGCCATTGATTGCAGAAGTGGATGAGAGGGCCAAGTAATAATGGCACTTGCTCATGTTCCCTCGGCCATTAGTGATTCAGATGGATGAATTTATAGTTTGAGAGTTTGGAGAGTGCATGTCACTTTTGAGCCAGGCTAAGCTGGTTCTTAATTAATCAGGTCACGTCCTCTTCAGATATGAATAGAGTCTGGCAAAGCACTTTTAGATTCTTGTTCTGAAATGAATAATGGATCTGGACTCAAGCCCCTGTTTAAGTCAACAAGTGGTATCGTTACGCATTAGTGGGATACAGCTAACTTGTTTAGCAGATGATGATACACAGGTTTATTGGTGGAATTGTGCTTGCATATATTGGTTTAAAAAAACATCTTTACATTGATTAGTTTGAGTAATATTATTAAGGAAAAAAAATCTAACTCAAACAGATTTCCCCTTCTTAGATGGGAATATTTTCCTTGGTTCTTGAATATCTTTGAGTTGAGGGCAAACAAGACACTCAGATGTCTTGTTTTGCATGAGCATGAGCTTGGGCTTTATGAAACAAATTGACATTTGTCACTATTTTCTCAAATTTTATAGATCAAAGAACTGATGGAATAAACAACAACTGCCATGAACAATTCACAAAGGAGAAGTCACAAGAGCAGCTTTTAGACTATAAGAAAACATTTTACTAATCTGGATAAGACTGGAATACATAATGATCAATCATCATTAATATACTTAAAAGCCACATTACAGACAAGACTCTGAAAACAAGAATGTTTGGAGAAATATTTTTAAAGATACTGGCTGACTGACAGCCTGACTTCACCCAGAGCAAATGATAATTTAATCCTTCCTTTTTTCCTCTCCAACAGTTGTTCCGAAAACTGGAGCAGTGCAACACAGAGCTGAAGAAGTACAGTCATGTCAACAAGAAAGCTCTGGACCAGTTTGTCAACTTCTCTGAGCAGAAGGAAAAGCTGATCAAGCGTCAGGACGAGTTAGACCGTGGCTACAAATCCATCATGGAGCTCATGAACGTCCTGGAGCTGCGCAAGTACGAGGCCATCCAGCTCACCTTCAAACAGGTATGTGGCATGTCACACCCTGTTCAGAGATGGGCACATACATCCATTATAAAGTAGAAGGGCATCAACGCCTAGGACTGTAATGAGGTGCTGATCACTAGTAGTAGACTGGAAAGTAGTAAAAGTGCTGCACACTTTGGCTTCATAAGCATTTTTCTTTAAAATCCTGTGACGTTTCGGTGTCTATTCACCGATCTGACACCACATAATTAATTTATTAGAAACAACCCTGCTACTTCACTGAAATGTCTGTAATACCCCTGTGTGCAACTTGGAAGATTTTCTTTAACAGCAGAAGTAGTCATTATTCACAATCTGTGACTTGTGTAACTTATAATTTTTTTAACCAGGAAGGAACAAATGGTATCGGCACATCTCTAGTTCAAACACTATGCAACACTATAGCAGTTTTAATGACTGCTGCAACATTTTAGTGTTATAAAAGATGCATTTTTTTATTTTTTGACAATCAGATCAATTATTTTACTTAAATTTTTTTCACCCAGTTGAACTTGAACTGAATATCATTGATATTTAGCTGCACATTGCCTCACATTTTACATATATGTTTTCTAATGTGACTCATATTAATTCTGTGCTTCTTCCTGCCATATTTTCTCCCACTCAGGTGTCAAAGAACTTCAGTGAGGTTTTCCAGAAGCTGGTGCCAGGTGGCAAAGCTACGCTGGTGATGAAGAAGGGTGATGCTGAAGGCAGCCAGTCTCAGGATGAGGGTGAGAGCGGCGCAGACAGTGAGAGGGGCTCCGGTTCACAGAGCAGCGTTCCTTCAGTCGATCAGTTCACTGGAGTCGGCATCAGGGTGAGGGTCTTCTTCAGTCGTTCATTTTATGCATTTTAACTGAGAACACTTTCTCTTCTTTAACTGCTGATTAATGTAGTTCCTAGCACAACATTTGTAAAAAGTGTTTCTGCCTCTGGTCCAATCACACAATCTCCCCTGTGTTGTGTAGGTGTCGTTCACAGGGAAGCAAGGTGAGATGAGAGAGATGCAGCAGCTGTCTGGAGGTCAGAAGTCTCTGGTGGCTTTGGCCCTTATATTTGCCATCCAGAAGTGCGACCCTGCTCCCTTCTACCTGTTTGATGAGATCGACCAGGCCCTCGACGCCCAGCACAGGAAGGCTGTCTCAGGTAGAGTGCTTGTTTAAATATATACAGAGAGGGAATCTCCTTGAATAGCAACAAAAATAGAGGCTTCTGTACAGTTTTCTACAATCTGTGCCTCAGGCCAACAGCAAATACTTGATGATCATTTCAGTTTTGTTGTCATTGTCAGATTTATGTGAAATATAGGGCTGCAGCTTGCAGTGGAGTTGTAATGGATAATATTTTGTGTTTAAAAAAATGCTTCTATTCATGATAATAGCAAATCATGGTTCCCTTGTTTGTGAGAAATTAATGACTCGTACTTCAATCTTTCATTGCTAACAAATGTAAGAAGGTCATAATCACCATCTTTACACTGCGTGTCTATTTTAGACATGATCGTCGAGCTGGCAGGCCATGCCCAGTTCATCACCACCACCTTCAGGCCTGAGCTGCTTGAGTCTGCTGACAAGTTCTACGGTGTCAAATTCAGAAACAAGGTGAGTCTCCTGCTGCACGGCATGGTTTGTCCACGAGGGTTCTTTCAAGTTGCAGATTATCTGAAGAGGTTGTATCACAGACAGGCTGTGGGGGTCTAAACAGTGCCAAAATGATTTTCAAAAGTCAACGGACTCTTTCACAAATCTTCAAGTTTAAGAGAGTTCAACAGTGAATGTGCAGCATTTGCAATTCTAAAATGTAATAGTGAAGTAGTGAACAATATTTATTTTATCCTGACTAACATAATATTTTAGGGCTTGTGAGGAGGGAAACTGCCTTAATATCCCCCATAAAGGTGATGATAAAAATAACAAAAAAATAGGTTATTTGTCCAGATTTTTTCTTAAATCCTTGTCCTTTTTATTATTATCAACAATTTTCCTGAAAAACCAAAACCAACAATTAATTTGTTCTACTGACAGGTATTGTCTGTGTAACTACGAACCTGATATAGCTTCCATGTTAACTTTTGCCAAAAAACCTTATTGCAGCAGTAGTTACTTGCTCATTACTGCAACATTAACATAATCATCAAGACTCAAATCAGTAGTGTCTGTGTTGGGTGAGTCAGTGTCTGTAGTGAGAGTGGTAAGACAAACAAAACAAATAGTTTACTAACAGCTTTAGTCATACTACGGTTCAGTTGACATAACTATAAAATCCAAAATATCCAGACCCTGAATTTAAAAAAAAAAAAAAAAAAAAAGGAAGTTTAACTCCAATCTGTCAGTGTACCTGTCACCTTTATCATTGTCATCCTATTTAAGTCTTGATATCAACAAACAAATGGGAAATTTAAAAAAGATCATGTTATCTAACAGTTAAATGAAGCAAGCCTCCTCACAGAAACTGTGTTATGTAGACAGTGAACAGACGGCCACAGTTTTGTTGGCTGGTGTTGATTTCCACTGTTGACTTCTTCACAGTTTCTCCCTGTAAACCAGGTTTGTGTTCTGCCGAGCTGCCTCAGTGAAAAGAAAATATTTCCTCTTGAGTTGTTGAGGTTTCATAACATAAATGATTACTGATTAGTCAGAGCGGCTGAAATGGAGGCATTGATTGATCATTAATTCTATGTATGTGTTTAGGTGAGTCACATCGATGTGATCACAGCGGAGCAGGCCAAAGACTTTGTGGAGGATGACACCACCCATGGTTAACATTATTCGGCTCTTCATCATCATACTCCTCCTCTCCTCCTCCTCCTCCTCCTCCTCTACAGTGCACTGCGTAGCTTGAAGCCTTCCACCACCGGGCCCAAAGACAGAAATATCTCACTCTATCTATCCAACAGCCTTTTTTTAGCTCCTCTGCTAAAGATAAACAACGCAGCACATCTATGCTTCTCAGACCATCTCTGAAATTGTAAATCATTGCTTTGACAACACTCAGCTCAAAACTACTGGTATTTGTTGTTTACTTCTGACATCATTTCAGGCTGGTAAAACTACAAATTGGAGAATCAGAAAGTGGTTGTGTTGAAGGTCTGCCAGCAGGGAACATTAATTGTCACATTTTCCTGCTCTGCCCGACAGATGACAGAAGTGTTCTTTTTATATTCTGTCTGAAGAGGTCCTGAAGAGAGCACTTGTTACCTTTTTGTGTTACTGTGTTGAGTTTTATAACAATCAGTTTGAGCGGAGTTTTGGTAATCTGTCATTTTAAAGTGCCAGAGAGGCTCTTGAAGGTAACAAGCCTTCAGAACCTTTTCAGACAGCAGATCCTCTTGTGTACAGTTGAGACAGTTTTGATATGACTTGGATGAAAAATGTTGAAATGAAACTTTAAAGCTCAGTGGAGATGGGAGGCTCTTAAGCTGATCCAGAGTTTTGTTTCTGTTGCCCCCCTTGGAAAAAAGAGTTTTTGTTCACTCTTGTTTCTGTAATGTGTATACTCTTTGTACTCCTGAAACGATGCTAACTTGTTTCTGTCATAACCAGCCTCATGGCTAAAAATGTTCGAAGGTTGTGGTTCCTTTTTATGGTTGTTTCTGTATCGCGTAAGTTTTTAGGTCATTTAAATATATATGAAGGGTTTAATTCCAAAGCATCAGATATCCAGATATGGAAATCAACACAGCTCCATGAATTTGATCGGTCAGTATTTTCAAAAACAGATGATTCAGCGGTGAATAAACTAAATCTATTTGGGTCCTGAAGTGACTCATAACTTCAATAAGAAGCCAAATTTCGCTTTTTCTAGAATGAAAAGTTTGATTTTGATTCCTTACTGGAAGTGTTGTTTGGGATTTATCTCCTCATATGTTGTACCTAGTTTCAAATCTGCTTTTTAAATGTTTTGGTTCCTTTTTATGTAACTAGAAAACTTACAAAAATAATAAAAGGTTTAAAAATAAGCTGTGTGACAGTCAGTGTTACATCTTTCTTGATTAGACCACTAGGTGGTGCTGCACCACTGACACCTGACATCCTCACATGGCCAGAGCTGTGTTTAAACAGAGAAAAAGACTTAAGACTTGTTTTAAGGTGGAAATAAATGATGCAGTAATCAAGAGGGTTTTAGTGAAACCTGAATGGATTAGTTTTGAATTTAGCTTCTCAACATTTTCTCCTAAATACAGCAAATTGTGAGAGTATGAAGCCACATTTACAGCACAGTTACTATGAAATCAACAGTGACGCTAAAAAAACAACAGTGCTTTCTCAGCAAATAAGTTTCACCACCAAGCCAACTCCTTACTGGATTCCTTATAATCCATTTTGAAATACACAAGGTCAGTAGCTGTCTGGCTGCTGGCATCAAGGTCAGAATCATACTCATTACACAGCCCTAAGTCTTACGTTATATTTTGCTGTTGATATCAATGATCCTGATGAACTGCAGTGTGCCAGGGGAGATCCAACATGTCACGTCTGTCATTCTACTGTAACATCACCTTGCACTGGCAGCGAATCTGAAAGGTCTCGACCTCCTGAGAAGGATTGGTGGACCCCTGTTGTAATACCGCAGACCTCCGGAGCATCTGGGTCTGGTGTGTTCGCCAGGGCTCATTATGTCAAGCTTTGGAAACAGAGTGCCCACAACTGGATTGTCATTGTAGTCCTCTTTATTACACCAGTGTTATTGTCCATTAAAGTAGAAATACATTTCTGTCCGGCTGTTAGAGGGACAAGAGGGAAACAGAGCAATCAGATATTTCCTGGACCTACTTAATCTCGGTAATCCCTGCTTCACATCACACTGTCGGCACTGTGCTGCTCTCCCACAGCTTCCTCCACAACCCATTCACACTTCTGATGTGAAAAATAGAAATAGCCCCCTATGTCACTGCTTCCTCCTCTCATTTTCTCTACCATACACCTTATTCTGGTATATAGGGAACATGTATTTACATTTTGACACTCCAGGGCGTGAGAAACACTGATTCACATGTTTTTTTCTCTATTGTTGTCAGATTGCCATTATGGAATAAACTCCTGACAATCATTCTGGAGGCGAGTTTATTTGTATCAGACCTTTCAACAACAAGGTAATTTGGAGGGTTTTTTTCTCCATAAGATATAAAACAGAAACAAAAAGACACGCAGTAAGTTCAAAGATAAGTATTTAGGTTTAAGAATGATAAAAATAAAGACGTGGTGTGCACCAGGAGGCCCAAAGGTTGTCGTCTGTTCCACATAATGATCTCAATGCAAGAGACTTTCCAGCTGAAAGATTTTATTTTTTTGTGATGGGATCTGTATATACAGTGGAGTTGTGGTTTTACCAGAGGTCTGTTTAGATGTTTGAATTAATTAGAGTGAATATTAGTGTTCACTTTTTTCACCCATCAGCAAAAAAAAAACTATTGACATAAAGACTAGCTGTGTGATAATGTTATAGTATATATCTCCATACAACACTATGTGACATTTCACTTCATTTGTCTGTTTACACCAATGTGAACACCCGTATCATCTGCAGCTGATGTTTTTTTAACCTAGCAGCCATTTGGTTAAAAACCATGCCAGTGACCCTGGTGCGTCACTGACAGCTCACCTCATCCCTCACCTCATCCCACGGCTGCCAACAGAGAGCAGATTCGTTGCTCTGGCTTCCAGATATTAACAATCCTGCACGCTATCTTTCACCAAGCCGGCTGACAGATGATGAGGATCAAGGGGAGCCACGCTTCACATCGTCACTGCCATATTCTCCAAACTCTTTGCATAACAATGTCCCTCATCCATTTATGTCAAACTGCCTCCTCTCCTTTCACGAGAATGTTGAACCAGTGAGGTACAAATTTCCAAAAGTGTGGTTGGAAGCTGTTTTTTTTTTTAAAGGAGGAATACATTTCCTCTAAATCTGTAGTTTCATTATTAATTATAATGTGTCCCATCTGTAATATATCCCATTATTCATCAATCATTGCGTGAAATCTGTCAATTCAAGTTCAATTCAACCTTTGTTTTTCTCTTCTCTTCCATGTAGTATTTCCACTGCCACCTAATCCAGCCCCCACCCCCTCCTTGGCATCCCCTCATCCCTCCACGCTTGGACAATAAACACCATATCTTTTTAACCGTCCGCCTGCCTCTCTGCCCTCTGGTTTTAGAATATGGTCTACAGTAATGAACAGATAATACCAGCTCTCATAATCAAGCTCCTTATCATAAAAAAAGGCATAAAGCTGTCCTGGTTTTTATAGTCAACAAGTTAATTTGTTGTCTAACAGGTGCTTATTAACTGCGGTGAAGAGTGGGAGGAGGAGGAGGGTGCGCTGTGAACAGACTAGCTCTGTCCTTGCACTTCAGGGTGGTCCATTTGCTGTGCAGGCCTGGCTGGAGGGCCTGACCCAGTGTCTCTCTGTGCTGCTCCAAAGTCATCCCCATATCTGTCTGTTGTTATCTGCCTGTCAAATGATCAGTCTGCCTGCCTGTCTGTCTGTCTGTCTGTCTGCCTGTCTGTCGTCTGTCTGCTTGTCCCACCGCCTATCACAGCATCACAGACACGTGATTCTGTTCTGTGTTAAAGTTCCTATGTAAACATGGTACTGTCCCAAAGCCTGAGCTGGAGCCTGAACGTGGTGCTGAGGGATGAGTTGCAGGCTGCACAGCAGAGGATCACTAATGAGTGTTTTGGTTTTACGGGTATTTTTTTTTGCTCTGGGGAAAAATAATCTCATTCATTCAAGTTAATTCTCAGTAAGCACAGCCGAACACCCACAGTTTCTCTGACCGATAGAGTTAAACTCTGTGCTTGCCGTAGCGGTATGTGTATGTATGTTCAGCCGGTGGGGATTAGAGACCACTGTGTGTGTCATCCACCGTGGAAGCCGAGTGCGAATGTGCCATGGATGACTGTTAAACTCCCGGCTTTGATCTCTCTCACACACTTTAATAGACCCTGGTAGAACTGTGGGTTTAGACAAATCCAAAGAACAGTCTGAACTTTTTCAGTCCCAGGGGACAAATATGATGTTATTGATGATGATGTCATTAAATTGTGACCATTCAGGATGACAGATGGGGAAGATTTAGGGAGAGTTATAATCCATCTCCATGTCTTCAGGCAGCGTTAAAACAAGTCCAAAGCAGCAACTACACCACACTTTGGGAAAAAAATCTCCAGATAATTACAAATTAGTAAAATAAGAAACACTTATCTAACGTAACATTATATTAGAGTATTTAATGGTGAGTTGTCATTATAACTTTACACACGTTAATGGATTAGAGAAACCAAAACATAAAACCTTGTAAATGTCCTCTATGCTTTTAGGCAGTATCATGTAATGTGTTAAAAAAATGAAATAAGCAGGGACAGCTAAACGCGTGCTGTCGCGGAAGTATCCCACATTTTCGAGTTCCTCTGAACGCAGCATCACGCACGCTTCGGTGGCACGTGTGCTTCACTGTCCAAGGTTAACAAACGTCCAGTTATCATATTAAAGTTACTTTGGTGACAGTCTTCTAGAGAGACCCCTTTATTCTGATCTCCTACATGATTTAAGTGAGTTTTTTTATTTTATTTTATTTTATTTTTTTATTAGCGCTTTTACTAGTAGAGAGTTAGCTAGTTTAACGTTAGCTAGATAGATAAAGCTTTCTACCATTGTAACGCCCGGACAGTAGCTAACGTTAGCTAGCTCAGTTCCCATGAAACAGCTTTTGTGACATTATTTACGTTATTTGCTTCATATTTACGTTTCATGTAACTAATTAGCTGGTTAGCTGAGTTAACATGACATCCATGGCTGAAAAAAGAAGCTATTTTTATTGTGTCAGATAATCAAATGAAATGCTTCATGAAAAGCAACTGCTGTTATCCCAAGGAAAGGACCGAGACTAAGAAATAAATTCAAGCCCTGGGTAAATTACCTATAGCACTTAAGTTCTCATAGTTAGATACACATTTAAATGATTGACCTTGGTGCTTCACACATGCATTGTTAGGCATGTCGCTCTGTATCCTGTGGTCCACACCTGCCACAGAATATTTGTCACCAGTGAGGAGGAGACTATTAAAAAACAAAATAAACTCATGGTAGGAAAAAGTACAGGTGCAACCAATAACTTTAATGATGTCTGTTGTATTCAAGTGTCTCAGTTAGCCATGACAGTGAGCCAGCATGCACCATTCCACGGCTGTGAAACTAAAGCAGGGAAATGTAGTTCAGCCATTATTCATTTAATTATTTACACCTGTGCTTTTTAACTATTACAAATCAAATAGCCTCCATTGAAAAATGCCTACTACTATTGCAACCAACTTGTTCACACGGATAAAGAGGAAAAACTTTGCCTGACAGCTTCTTCTGAGGAGGTAGAGGAGATAAAACACCTAATGTGTGTATTTTAACATGCAAACAGTAAACCTTTATATCACTTGTGTTCTTAGTTGGTCTTTGTTGTTTGTATTTAACATGTCCTTTTGTCTGTATGGTTTGTTAACTAGTGAGCCTAGCTAGGTATTGGTAGTGATTTAGCAATTAGCCAGGCTAGTCACACTGTCTTGGTACATAGCTTGCTCACTGCCAAGATAATGCTGGCTAGGGTTGCCGGTTAGCCACGGTAGCCTGTAACTGTCTACGTAAGTACTAGCTAAATAAAAGATAAGTGCTAGCCAAGTGTCAAACCCCTGTGACGTAATTGACAAAATGAACATCATGTTGCACTGAAGCAAACTTGAAACTAGCACTGGGTTCATGACTCATTAGAAAACTGCTGGACAAGGTAATACATTAAAGCTGCTGTAGATGTTAATTTGTTTTAGAATAAACCTTCCTTGTCCCCCTGCTCATGCAGTAAAAGAGAAGAGTAAGATAGCTGAAGTGCAGCAGCTTTAAGTGAGAAGCAGGGTCCTTTTCTCACAAGTGGACATACAATTGGATTTCTTTTTGCAGCCAGTGATGTAGCAAGCCATTAAAAACAAAATGCAGATTTTAGGCACATCCGCATTGGCTTCATTTATGAGATCTAGAGGCTCCGTTCTTATTCATAAAGTGAAAATGAAATTTGTAAAATATTGGCAGCATTTGAAGGTAGCTCCAAAAACACAAGGGGCAGCAAATCATTAGAGTAACCATCAACCGCTGCTCTTTGCTTGCTATCCTTGGCTGTAGCTAGCTACCGTCAGCAAACTAGGTCATGGCTCAGTTAGCCATGGAGCCAGTGGCAGTAGGGTTTAGCCAGATTAGTCATAGATAGTTGGCTATTTACCAAGAGTAGGCATACAAGCCCATACAACCTGTGCTGATCTTTACATCTGCAGCTTCTGACTGATTCTCTGCTTTTTTGAGTTCAGTATCACTTACTAGGTAAGTTTGTAGCTCGCCTTAATGACCTCTCAAGGATATGCTAGCTACTAAGTGAGCAAGTTACTCATTAAACCATATATGACTATAACAAGTATTTAGCTAAACTTTTTACCTTCCAAGATAAATGTGATTTCTCAGCATTTTGTCAGAGCTTAGCTTCAATTACATTTTATGAATATTCCTGTAACGACTGTTGATGTAACGATAAAGAGTAGATTTGTAATTGAAAGATAATATTAGTGTTGACTCCAGGGGTCTTTATGTTTTTTTAGCTGACACCAATCTACATGACAGGCAGACAGACTTTAACCCCTGTTGGCCTGCTGTTGAGCTGCAGGAGGCCCTGGCTTAGACACCATGGAACCAAAGGTCACCGGCCGATCTGACCCCTCATTTCACTACATGACCCAAGCTGATGGCCTGAGGTAAAGTGTGATATGCTTGAGACAGATCAGTATTGTCTTTGGACTTTTCAACTTTCTGTAAATGAACCTGATTTGCTGTAAAATGTTATGAATTACAGGAAAGTTTTGAAGTGGTAATCTTTACGTTTCAGTATGTTGTTTCTGTTATTCTCTAGTTCTAAGCAGTCATGGTGTTTTTACACAATACTTACCTGACTCTATGGCTGCTCGTTCTTATTGACATTCTATGTCACAGGATTTTTCTAAAGGAAAGACTAAATCAATACTAGGGATTTTATAAGTGCTATTTTAAATCATATGATAAACTGTGAATATATTGATTTGTTAGATATTTATAATTGTATTTATTCCTCTTGCAGATTCTAAAAATTAGCTTTTAAAGATTTAAATTTCTCTTGATTTGCTAATAATGCCCATATGGCAATCAATTAGGAGATTTGTCATAATTGAGAGGTGATTTCACTATTTTGTGTGTATGTTTCCTCTTTTATCATAGTATAGTTTGTAGTTTCTTCCATCCTAGTATTATACTCAATAACTGTGATAGGTGAACCTTACAGAGTACCCTATACTAATGCTCTAATTGTTCAGTTAGGAGAATATTCCATTTAAATTGGCTGTTAATGTCTTTCTGTGACAAGTAACTGAAAGCACAGAGCTATTTCTCAGCAAAATAGCTTTTTCAAAACAAGTTTTTTGAAAAAGATTCTGCTTGAGTAATATTTAAGTCAAGTAATAGTACTCTTATTTCAGAATAAAGTTTTGGAACTCTTCTCATCCCTGACAGAACCTTGACTGAAAAAGCTCCTGGCTCACTTCTGTCTATCAAAGGATTTTGATGGCAATTTTAAGATATGTGTAAAGTTGTAAATTCACAGTTTGATTTATATTACTCAGTAGGAGTTGGACTACCAATTTAAGTGCAAGAATCTACACAGTCTTTTTTACAAGAATTGACACTTAGTTGTTTGCTAGTTAATGTAGGGCCTGTTCAAGTCTATAAAATGTGAAGGTGTTAACAAACTCTCTTCAATCTGAGCTGTTTAAAGCTTCTCGGGTTTGGGACTAAACTCATTTACACAGGATCTGATGCAGGTTCCACAGCTGCTGTTAGTGTCGTTCAGGTCTATAAAACTTTAGCTGTTTATACACCATGTTCTAAACAAGCTTTTTTTCTTTTTGTCCTCCATAAAGCCAGTAACATGATTGGGAGATGGTGATTCTATATGTGGTGGCAAGGCTGCGTCACTGTGTAATTTTAGTTCAACAATAAAAAAATGCAACTGCTGTCATGAACAGTGGAATTTACAAGCTGTTGTTGTCAGTGATTGCTGGTGCCTCATGCCTTTTTTAAGCTTGTTTTATGAGGTCATATGTTCTCTAGATCCTTGGCCAAATGCTGATAGCTGGTCATAACTTCTTCTGAAGTCTGGGTTAGCCACGAGGGCACCGATGTCTATCCTGCAAATGACATTTGCCAAAGTGTTTTTATGTTGTGACTGAGATTAAAATTTGAATGTAGGTTTTGTGTCTCTATCTCTATGGCTGTGGTTGGACAGTTCTTTAAGTTGATGAAATGGCCCGCGCATGATATAAGAGAAGTGAAGCTATGTTTGAAGTCAAGCAGCTTCAGGACTTGCAGTGAAATATGCATGCCTTAACTTTAACAAGATAGCAAGAATCCAAAGAGTCTTGGGCATGGGCATTGATGGCAAGTTTTAGTTTTATGTGAGTGTGTAAATTCTCTGTCAGACTATCCCATCCTGCAAAGTATACACTTCTGTAAGAAATTTTAAATTAAAATGAAGTAAAGGACAATGTGTTCTTATTGGCATAAGAATGATTCATTTGAAAAGATAGAATTAATTAATAGCTTCAACCCAAAACAAGATACACACTATTGTATTGTGTATGTCAGTAGTGCTCTCCGGTGTGCCTATTCATGTGTGCACACAATAAAAGAGGCCTACTGAAATGGATACCTTCTTCTAATGCAATAGCCATAACCACATTTGACCTTCAGTGTGCATGTGTGTATGTATGTCACATGTGTTCATGAATGAATTTGTGAGTCTCGGCTTGTCACATACTGTAGCCTGCTCAGTTCTGAACATAGAGGTCTCACTCTAATGAGGCTAAAGGTAGAATATTAGAATGGCTTTAATTAACAAACTAAGCCTGCTTAATGGCTTCACACATGTCAGCTTAAATCCTCTACAAAATAAACATTCCCGTCTTCATGGGAATGCTCAGCTCCAAAGTGGCATTCTCAGCTGCACTGGGAGCAATTCTGGAAAACTGATCGCATGGAAAGGGAGTTGCCTCTTACTTAGCACAGTCTTACTTTGGCATTTGGCAAACGGTGTGGATTGTTATGGTTGTCGTTGTTTCACTGAATTATTGTGTCACAGAATATAATGGTGGTACTGATACAGAGAAATTGTGGTGCCATTCCATTTTTCATCCAACAAGATTAGTGCGAGGGACAAACCATCACACTGTTCCCTTTATCACTGAAATACTAGAGAGACTCTAAATACCTCTTAATTTCCTAATGATGACTTTATGCATTGTAATATTTTCTGTAATACTTCAAAATCCACACATACTAGTTTGGACAGACATTCTGTAGGCTAAAGCACAGACACACACACTACATCTGGCCTGATATCTTAAAACCCTGCCGTGATTGTTTTGTCAGAATATTTTCTTATGTATTTTCTATCACACATAACTTTACAGTATATTAGGTGTGGAAAGCATTATATTCACATACTCTGTAGCACTGACATGAAGTCTTTCAAAAATGGTACTAAACACACACTCATTAGACTGAAATAACTTAAAACACATTTAAACACATTGTTGTGTAATTAATACCTTTAGTGATGAAAAAAAGAACAAGTCATAAAAGGCAACCACTTGTTTGATTCAGGTAAATCCTTTTGGCACTGAGAGCTGTATCTGTAAGACCTGACATTCTCCGAGTGCTAAGAAGTTGTTTAGTAGTTATTTGCAAGGTTTCTTGCTGCCGCTCTCAATCATCAAAAAGGACTTTTTCTCACTCAGCTTTTCGACCACAGCTGGCTACACTGACTGTGACCGATCACTTCTCAGTATGTACTCAGTTCACATGACTGTGCTAATGTTAGCTAGTGACGCTGCATTGGTGAATTAAGGGAAATGAGGTTTGATGGCACAGTTTAAGAGTAGTGAGAGGGCTTTACAGACATGATAATCAGAACTAGACAGCAATTTTACATAGACTGCACACAGATGGACACACACATACACAGATACATACTCAGATGCAGGACTGTGAAGTTCATTCATGTGGGTGTCACTGTGGTAATTTTCTAGGACTGGAGCAGCAGCAATGATGTTTGATGTGTGCATGTAGGTTTAGTTTTCAAAAACTTATTTTCCATTCCCTAAAAAGCTGCTGCTGCAGCGTAGTGGCTCATACTCAACATATGACTGCATTAAACACTTTCACTATTGACTTAAATTTTTAAATGAAGTCCCTTCCATTGTTTAGTCTTGCCCCAACATGCTATTTAGACTGGATATATTTCAGAATAAAACAGGAAAATACAACCTGCCTTTACTTTATCTTGTCTGTCTCCTGATTGTTGCAGTGTTCGCTGGTAAGGCCCTCTTGTAAAGCCTTTTCTGAATCTAAGGCAAATTAAAGAGAAGGGAACTGTTATACTGTATGTATAAGAAACATACTTTCAGAACATCTGTGGAGGCAACTGTTGTGTTGTGAATGTGGAGTTTGATGGTTTTGGAAGATTGCAGAAGATCCTCTGCACAAACAGTTTAATTGTAATACACCTCTGTTACTGCCAGGCTCAACCCTGAGTCATTCAGGCATGCACCATTATAGAAACCACTTCATGCTACAGTGGTATCTGCTTTCTCACAGGGCCAAAAATAAGTGCAGGGATTGTTATGTAGAGTGGTCACATGAATGTATGCTCATGCTTGCACACACACAATGCATAGCAAGAGTTTTCTGGTGGTTGTCAACAAGAAATCTTTGAATTTTGTCATTCATAATGTAAGCAGAAAACGTGACGATGGAGAGAATGCCTCCTCTCTTGGTTGATGGTTTACCATGATTTATAATTCACATCCTTGTAAACTGATGGAAAGGAGGCGGAACGCTTTTGCCTACATCAGCTGAGTTTTCGACTGATCAACATTATCTCTCAAAAGAAGACAATAACCCTGAAATACACAACACACATTTGAGAAAGACCATAAACGTGTCTTCAGACAGAATGTAGAGCAATTTTTTTGCCTTGCCATATTTACTTGAAGTTGTCTGTTGGACTGTTTTTTGCAGTCTGTTTTTTTTCCTCAGACAGCTAATGTATCAGCAGATGTTGTAAGCTGTAAGCTAGTTTGCAATGTATACGCACTAACCGTGTGTGGAGTGAGTCTGTGTGTGTGTTTGTGTGACAGCGCAGACTGTGACTGAACTCAAATTCTTTGGATTTTCCTCAAGTCTGTTTTTTTTTTCCCTCTCGTCTCTGTACATCTTAATCTTAATAATGCTTGAGAAATCTGATCCAAGGCCAGCTGTTGCATTGTTTTGTTCACATTGTTTCAAAGTGTATT
This sequence comes from Lagodon rhomboides, assembly GCA_039737535.1. Taxonomy (NCBI): domain Eukaryota; kingdom Metazoa; phylum Chordata; class Actinopteri; order Spariformes; family Sparidae; genus Lagodon; species Lagodon rhomboides. The sequence goes on from CM077786.1 coordinate 14,193,108, forward strand.
TATTTGGCATTAGCCAAATCTTTTGGAAATCTTAAACTGAACAATCCTTTCTAAGGAAATATCTAGTTTCAAATTATTATGTTTTCACATGGAGACTAGGTTTAAGTTTAAGGAAATTTGAACTCAGATTTCCAGATTGATCCTTATGAAATATTCCAGGTTATTCCAGTCACAATATCGATTCCCCTGCCGAACACTTGAAGCCAGACCCTGTTTCTTATTTTTGAGGTGTGGCGTTGTCCTCAAGAATTGCTGATGTGCTCTCACTCAGTACTATTCTTCCCTTAATCATGATTTATTACCAAACACACCCTACCTTTTGGCTCACAGATGTGAAACTTCAGACTGCCAGGCCATTACAAAATGTGAATAATCTGACACCGTGTTCCAGGGCTGGAGACTGGATCCCTCCAATGATTCAGCAGCTAAATTGATCCCGACACCTACTGAGTGACTGATGGCATTCCCAGAACCCCAGTGCATCCCTTCATTGGCCAGACTATGTGAGGGTGCATGCGTCTGTGGGTGTGTGTTTGTGTGGGACTGCAGAGGTGATAATCAGCAGTGGCAGGAGGGACTTTCTTGTCCTTGTTGTTGTGCCGCGTGGAGCTGTCCCGTCAGGGACTCCCAGTTGGTCCCTTCAACTCACCCCCCTTCTGCTATCCCCTGAGCCCACCTCGTCTGTTATTCCCTCTTAAACTTCACTCAGTCAACCTCCTGTTTCTCTCTGAAGAGGCTCTGCTCTGCTTTTCCCATCTTTTGACACTGGCGAGAAGAGGGGAATTGAAGGAAAGTCTTGCAAGGGCATAGAGCGTAGTTTATAGGGAAAAAGACTTGGAGAGAAAAGGCTAAAGGGAGCTTTGTTGCCTTTGCTGCTGTCGATCAGGAGTAGCTGAGTTGAAGAGCCCCCGTTGAAGTGCTTAGTTGCTGTCTTTTGCCGCCTGCTGGCCTTTCTGTCAACTGTCCATGCAGTTAGGGGAGAGAAGAACAGAGCAGGCTAAAGAAAGTTGACTCATCACGATTCGCTGTCTTCGGAGTGTGGCAGTTATTTTTGAGGAGGGTGTTAAGGGAGGTTAGGAGTGTTAAGGCTGCAGGTGGTGCTAGGGAGTTTGTTTTGCCATGCATCAAGCTTGGGATCGGACAAGTAGCACTGAAAGTGTCAAGAAAGTCAACACAATAATGCTGGGAAAAGGACAAAGTGGTGGATATCCCCCTGAGACAACGAGTGAACTCTTGCAGAGGTAAGAGGAAATTATGCCCACCACAAAATCAGAAGGTACATAAAGTACAGACACATGTGTGCTCACGTGGCTGTATGAAAACTTCATTTGTACCATGAGGATTTGAGTGATGGCATTCATGAATACACTGTAATTTCTAAAAGAAGCTCTGTTGGTCAGAAGTATTTCTAGAAGATGAATTATATCTGTGAATGTCCACCTGCATGAAATGTCCCACAGTGTGTCTGGCAAAAAATGTTGTTAATATAACTAGTATCTGCAGTCTGTCTCAAAACTAAATATTTCATATTTCTTATGAAGCATATATTGTAAATACACTAGACTACATTCTTAAAATGAAACTGTAAATGTAAAGGAGAGTATGAACAAGCAGTATTAAACTAAGATAATGAGAAAATAATGATAAATTCTCCCTATTAACCTGTCCATTCTGTGACCTAATATTTAATGGTTTGTCTTATTGACGTAGCCTTATATTTCTTTTTTTTAAAAAGAGAAAAAAATCACAAATGTCAAATTATACATAACACACGTGATGTGTGTGTCTAAGTAAATACTGACCTGAGTACATCTGTCTAAAGGTGAGAGTAGATCAAGATCATTTGATTTGAATCTTTTACAATTAATTTTGTACTATTTATTATTTAATTTGTTCCTTGTTTCCAGAAAAATGCGACTAGGCTGTAAATAAAGAACATGTTAACTGGCTGTAAACTATTATTTAAAACACCTTATGTAGGGTTAGGGTTTGTAGTTGTTTTTACAAAGACAAGAATTTGGGAAAGGTTGAATCTCATCTTACATTTTTATAACTATTAAATGCATTGTTTACATCAAGGAGAATACAATTAGATTACTATGACTACTTGTAAAAGCTATATTAATGCAAAAACATCACATGCACAGTTTTTAACACTTAACATAAGGGTTTAAAAATGTTTAATGGTCATATAATAAATATAATTAACTGCACTGCTACTTACTGCTGTGTTGTCTTTATCTTTATTTGCATCTACACCCGGTGGGATAATTATTTTCCTAGAGTGCAGTAATGTACATAATTGAATTAATATGGCTTGGTTAAATACAGGCAATTATTTGTGTTTATCAGCAAAACTCTTTTCCTGGTAGTTAAGGTAAAATGATTATACAAAATAAGATGTTTGTCACTCTGTATTGTATACATAGAACTACCAAATTCCTGTTGAACATAGCATTCCTTGTCTTTAAGACTTTAAAGACTTTTTAGACGACACTTGACGACATGTGCTTATTTGTAATTGGGAAATTAGGACGTAGTATAATTTAAAACAAAAATGCATCTGGTAAAGGCATTAAGTCAGACCTCTTGCTGTGAAAATACGCCAAGGGACTACATTTAGTCCGTCGGCATATATATAGATATATACATATATATGCTATATAGCTTTCTCAGCACTGAGGTTATAAGAGACTTTACATATCTCACAGCTAAACCAAAGTCCGGTGCTTTGGAGCATTGCATATTAAGTGAGGAGTGAATGGTCCTTTTTAAAAACTTTTATTAATTAGTATTTTTGTCTACATTTGCATACAGCGGTGGTGACAACCCTGTTGTTTGTATTAAGGATTATATATCAGATTGTTACCATTTAAAAAAAGTGTTGTCCAAAGCAGCCGTAGTGTGTGCTGTACTGGATGCTACTGGAAACTGGCTTTAATAGTCAAAGAGTTGGCGTGGACCCAGTAGTGATAAGGAAGAGGAGCGTGGAATGAAATTGTGTATATTTTGTGTAAATGTGTTGGTGGCAACATTTAGTACGAGTCCAACAGTCCATACATGGATTTTCAGTCTGCTGCTTATTTTAGATCATCAACGAATTAAGGATGTGCTGGCCCACATGATATCCTGCTGGGTTGTCTAAGATTCTGTGTTAGCAAATAAGAATACTTCTGAGAAATATTTTTGCATAATGGCCTGTTAATAGGCAACTACTTAAAACCATAAATATTTGGTTAAGTAGTGAATATTTATGCGATTATAATTGCAGATACTGTATGTTACCATTTTACTTGCTGTATTGATACAATAGTGTATATTGCAATTAATTTATAGTTACTCTCAAATTAATTGATTGGCCTTCATTGCAAATACAGCATATCATGCCTACAATATAGTTAAGTCAAATCAAATACATTTTATTTATATAGCTCAGTATCACAAATCAAAAATTTGCCTCCAAAGGCTTTACAATGTGTACAACCCTCTATCCTTTTACTCTACTTGTTTTCAAGCTTTCCCAATACTTGCTGGTTACAGAATGGTTAAGTATAGGAAAACCCCATACTCCCAAATTAATAGATTAAAAGTGCAGCTGAGCTTCTTGCAAAATAGCACAAAATTGAAATATTAATCGTTCTTTGACGATTGAGGATGTATTAGGTATTGTAGGTAGGCAAAAATGTAAATCACAAAATAACAAATGACCAGAAAGTTGTAACATTATGAAGACAAATTAAGATATAATCAAACCGATGCAAGTCAAATAAAACAATGGAGTAGGAATAGTGCACATAAAATTAAAGACCAATAGCAGTTCTTTACATGGACCAGGTCCAAGAGGGATAAGATAAGGGATGTGATTGTGTTAAGGAATAAGTGAATGGGGGCAACCTTGCTGACCAGCTGTCTATATCTTAATCCTTCTTTAACACTCGCACTCTTTTTTAACAACCTCTTACGGTTTTCTTTAATCCCCTCTAAATGTCCGCTTTTAAGAAAAATTAAGAACAAACTCATAAAACATGTAGTTAATATATTTTGAGTGAATAACATGGACCTTGTTCGGTTTGAGTTCTGATTATAATGCAGTAATAGTTGTCATCTCAACTCTTGTTAGGGTTTCAGTAATACCGTTAGAGAATAAAGATTGTGGTTTTAATCTAATCTGTGTTGGTCAGGCTATCAAATATTTAATTTCATTCGTTAATTTCTCAAACTGTTAATATACTCCTGACTCCTGTTTAAACTACAAATCTTTCTTAGAGAAGGTAGGATGCTTTTTTCATTGCTTTAGCAAGTCCCTGAATACGGCTGAAGGACCCAGGTGGCCAGAGTTATGGTTGTGGTACACTCGCTTCTCTTTTGGTTGATGATGAGTACTCTGTGATGGATTGTGCCTCAAGAGAATTGTTAAGAGAACAGAGATTAGTTAAGCATGGTTAACATGTTTTTTTCCTATCATTTTCACATTACCATTCATCCTTTCCCTGTTTTCCCAATTTCACTTTCCTTATCTAACCGCTCTTTCCCACCTGCTGGCTCTATATCACTCTGACAGCATGTCACAGAAGGGAAAGTTGTCTAAGCAAATTTTACCTTGTGCCACAGTCCCTGTTGCTCTTCATCAGTACACTGACGTGTGAAAATGCCACAGGAAAGGTAAATCTCACTGAGTTGTGTTTTTCTGTCATTCATTCTGCTTTATTGGGTGTCATAGTTTATGCGTTTATCAGTTAGATTTTTTTTCTTGAACTATGGTGCCAGCAAACTGCATTTCACGGCCTGACCTGCCGGCACCAGATGGTTTTTATATTGCTTTCCTGACACTCAACGGTGTAAAGGGTGCCTTTTGCTGTAAAGCAGTATAGAATAAATCCTTCAGATGTCATGTTGCCCTTTCTCTTTGTAGTTAGTTGTAAAACCTGCTAGTTAGTTCACATCGCTCCTGTGTCTGTAATTTCAACAGCATTAGAACAGATAAGTAATGATGGAGTAATGGACGTATATACACAAAAAAAAGCAAAGAAATGTATTTTCAAATTCTTCAGCGCCTCGTATTTTTTTTTTTTCATTTAACCTATTTTTATATATTTAACTATGGCTTAAAACTGTTGGCATTGTCACTGATTAATGGAAAACATGCATTTAATTTTTCTGCAATCATTGTATTCTACATGGTTAAACCATTAATGTTTGTCAGTTGAAACCTGCACTTTGCTATGTTGTAATGAAGGAGGATTTTTCTGTGTAGAACAGGCGGCGTGATTTTACGTTATTTTTACTAGTTCCATAACTAATCTATAATCAGCCCATCTATCTCTGTCTGACTGGATATATGGTTAAATCTTTTAAAATATTACGACATTTACAAGTAACCTGACTGGTGAAGTGAGAGTTTCAGTCCTGTCCCACTGAGCATGATTAACAAGAGCTAATCTGGCAGGCTTTCCTTCACCTCATGTAACTTGTCCCAACACTTGTCTGGACTTAGATGTGACGATTGATTAGGGAGCTGGCTTTACTGCTGTGTGACATAGGGGAAATCTGTGGCACTTGTTTGAACAAGACTGGGAAAAATCAATACTGTGTGTATTTTATTTGGATGGACACAAATGTTTTTTCTTTAAATCCTGTGACTCAGATGTGGTTCATAGTTCACCCATACAGGCTAGGTGGTGGTAGGAAAAGGAAAGGAAGTGTTTAAACAATGGCCAGTGTGTCTGTTGCCTCTTAAAAATGTGTTTTGAAATACTATAAGGGTAAACTATTTAAGGTTGTTTATGATATCAACATAAAAGCCTCACTGGCCCAGGGTTAGAAGTTATCTGTTCTTTAGCAACAGTTCCTATCGATAGGCTACATCTTATATGGATTCAGTAGATGTTTCTCTCCCTTTGCTTACAGGAATTGTATATTTATTGCTCCACCTTCCGTAGTCTTACTACCGTCTCCCTTCCCACCACCACCTTAAGCATGTGTTCATTGCTGTGTTGACACGTGGCAACAACTGTGGCTAATCTTGATGTTAAATGGCTGACAGTTGCATGGCACCAGGCAGGGGCCTCTGAACCCTCATAGTTACTATTGCCATTATAAAAAAAAAACACATCCAAGATATCAGCCTAAATCACAAGGAAGAAGAATGCCCCATTCCCTCAATTTAAAGATAGTAAACCTGCCCTTATTTGTCCAAAAGAAATTCCAATGGCAGTATCAAAACCCTGCTGTGGATCATTAAAAGTCACAAAGCTTCATAATCTTGCCACACAGCCCTCGAACATGCTTTGCATGCAACTTTGGGATGGTTTGCAGTCTGTAAAATATGTTCATGGAAAAACACATTTATACAAATTATACCCAGTATTTGTGGAGAAAGCACTTCAATGGAAAATACAATGTTCATTTTTAAATGCTAATTTTGGCTTCTGCAGCTTCAAAGGTTCTGTAACTCTTCTGTTTAGATTGTTGTATTGGTTTCAGTTGGTTTGCGGTATTATTGCACACATTGAAGAACTGTGTGAAGTCAACTTTGTGTTTGTCATTTGGCTTTCGTTTTACTGTTATACCAGAGTTTGTGCAACCTGCTGATGTCTGATTTCATCAGTAAACGTGTCACCAAATATCCACCAGTACTGTAGATTTGATATAGTCCGTGGTTCTCTTCCTGAAGCCTACAGTATCATGCCCTAGTGGGAAAGGGTTTACAGGCGTTGAGTTGGTAGACTTAGCAGGGCTAACTATCTGGAACAAAGGAAGTGGGCAGAGCTGAAGAGGCTTAAATGTCTTTATACACTGCACCAACATTAAAAGATAGCAATGAGAAAAGAGAGTTGTCAAATATTTCCATCTGTATATATTTACCAATGAGATTTGCACATAACTTGGACAGGCTTGAGTGGGATACACCAGTTAATCCTGAAATCATCACAGAGTTTTGGTCTGGTGCCGCTATAAATGTATCTGTAATGTGACTAAAGGTCTCAAGTGATCGTCTTTTAATGTGATACAGAAAAATGTCAAAGTTAATGAAATGAGAAGCTGTGATATAATTTCTGGTTTCATGGCTTGATTAAATTCGTCTGGAGTCATCAGTAGCAGCAGCAAACTGACATACAATAAAACATAAGACTGGTCAGATACTAGGATGGTACTGAACTAGAACTTGAACTAGTGTACAGAATTGTCATATTCTATCAACTTCTCACTGCCGTGTAACCTACACACTTTTTTGCTCTTGTAAAACTGTAATAATTGTAATGTAGTGCTGTTGTGTGACTGGCTACCACAGAACAAACCAGAATGTTACAGTGTTGTCAGTACAGGGTTCCAAATAGTCAATAGCTTATAATAACATCTTAATATAATAATAGTGAATTATACTTCATTGCACTGAATTAATTTGTCAGTACAGGTGTGACATTTGAATAAAACAAATGACTGTAATAGTTTATATCTACTTTTAGACCAAAAAGTTACAATAGTGCAGACAAAGAGTTAACTTTGGGAGACTTTGTCTCCCTGGATTATTAAACAGGAGTTGACTTTAGCTCTAACTACAGGAGACAATGAATCAATCAGACCTTTGGGATTAACTCTTCATCGCTACTCTCCCAGTCACTAATGCTTAAATATATGACCTGGCAGAGTTTAAAGGTCTCAGTGTGAACACAGTCTAAATTTAAAGGGTTGTTCATATGAAACTAATGAAGTGCATAGCCCCTTGGGAAGTATAAGGTGCAGGCTGCAAGCATCATATTAACATGAGACAAATATGCAAGTGTTAATTTTTAGATTAGATTGAAGATCTGGAACTTTTGTATCTGTCTTTATGTGTGTTTGTATAGGGACTGTTTGTTTTTTCTGTGTTTTTTCATGTGTCTGGGTTTTTATATGTGCCTAAATGAACATATCTGTACATTTTACACATGGATTTTATTCAATGCAAATTTACACAACAGCTCTAATCACTAGTGATTTTCTTACCATTTATAGGATATAATGTTTTTTGAGGAACTTACTGTACAGTTAACCTTCTCAGATTGTAACTCACATTATTTTGCTTTTGTATTGCAAAGCCATCCCCTTGGATGCTTAACAGTATTAAGGTCAGAAGCATAGGAAAGAACATGCTGGAAATGGCAGACAGAAATGACAACAATTCTGTGCACATCCTAACCGTATGGCAGAGGCATTCCTCATGCCGCATTTCTTTGGATCATTGTATTAACATTAACCAGAAGTCAGTCATTCCACTAAAGGGTGACTGATGGATCATATTGGACAAGTGCCCCCTTGTGACAATCAAATCTTGAATATATTTCAATATCTTGAAAATTCTGTGTTGAAACTCGACCATCAGTGCAGATACAGGAAGCACTCTGCTGCTGTGAAGATTGCATCAACAAAATAGCCAAAATAGCATATAGTACATTTTTTTTGATCACATTGTTGGAATTTATTACTGTATATTAATGACAATGTACAATTTGCCTGAGATCAAAATCTGAGTTAAAGGTTTGTACGTGATGTTTTTCTGTTCTGTGAGTCAGGACCAGTTATCCCATTCTTCTGCACCACCTCCTTTTCTTGCTTCTTTTATTTATTTATTTGTATAAATCCTACAAATCTTTTAGTGAGACTTCAAAAAATGTATGTCCACAAATTTAAGCAAAGTGAATGGCGTTTTGGCAGTTAAGTGTAGGGAGGGTGTATGTTATACACCAAGACAAGACAATTTGGCAAAGACTGTAATATAATAAATAATTGACCACTATTTAGTGTATTATATCTTGTGTCTTCCAGTTTTCCTAATTATTTTATATAAATCATCCTGCAATACAGCAACCATTAGCCAAGGTCACACATCGTACAGTTCACTGAACCCCCTCAGCTACAAATTTTGAGAATGTTCTGAAAGCATGTTGCCCTCCAGTTTTACCAGGAGAGTAGGGGTGTCTAAGTGACACATACACCCACCTCCTGTTTCAAGTCCCACGCAGCCGCTCTGCTCTGCTCTGCTCTGCTGTGTTAGGCCGGCACCAACAGCTGAGACCAGGGGAGATTGTAGCACGTGCGCTCACCCCAAAGGCATTTTGCTTTCGTCCACATGATGTGAGGGCCAGAGAACAAGAAATCAAATTTACTGTACCTTCGCCACACACAGGTGCAGCACACAGACACACAGACACACACACACACACACACACACACACACACACACACACACACACACAGTTAGTTAGTTGATTAACTTCTATCAGTGATTCAAAGGAACTGTATTATATTGAAAGACTATATCACGCATAGTGATTCCAGACCTTGTGTGATCTTGCAGTTTAATAATTTTACATCTCTATTGTGTGTGCAACGCATTTAAGAATTACTATACTGACTTGTTTGTCGTTTTGGTAGTAAAGAAACATGTGTAGGTTTTAAAACAAGCATCCTACAGATCCAGATTTATGAGTCTGGAGTCAGTAGTGTCCAACAAGGTCCTAGATGTTATTTTATATCAAGATCATTACAATCAGTAGTCTTATCAATCAAATTAACTGTTTATTTGTTGTCACCAAATTATTACACTATATGTATGAGACTCTAATAAACAAGTAAGGGAGGCCACACAAGCACTGTTCACACTTCTGTATGCTTTTAATCATATGTGGCAATGAGTGGCAGCTTGAGGGGGCCCGGTGATTTGTGTTTGTATTATGATACAGTCGGTCATGTAATAGGGTTGGCTCATGTTGCTTTTTGACCCGTTCCTATTTGTTTTCTCTCGTCTGAGGCAAGAGGAAAAGCTGAGGCAATGAATGATAGCGGCTGTTCTCAGTCTAGCACATTCAGAACATATGCTATCTGGAGGGTACCAGGTGGGCAGTATATAAATTATCAGACTTGCCATTCCTATCCAGCCGACCCTCCAGCCCTCCCCATCTTATTTTACCAGCAGGTGTATTTGGAATACTGGGTATTCAGATTTGTATTCAGAGTTAGAAGTTAATATATAGCTGTACAACTCAACAATTGTTATTTGCCAATAGGATCTGCAGCATAATAGATAGAAATGTCTGATATTCACTGTGGAATATTGGGAGTCGATTGTGATACCAGCCTCTGCCAACTGAGGAAGCAGGTGAACAGGACTGCTGACATTACGTTGAGTTGTTGACAGTTGAGAACGCCTTGTTGCCTTGCGGCTGCTGTCAAAATAAATGAAGGCTGTTGATACTGTGCTATGGTAGATAAATAAAAAATGTCAAATTATGTTTGTAGCATTGTACAATCAGTATTATAGTACAATGTTTTTATGAACTACTCCATCACATAGCATTTGGATTTAAATGATGATGTTTGATGTTAGCTTTAAGGATGTTTGTGGGTGTTCACATAGTGTACATATTATTTCAGTGGTGCAAGGCTTCTAGCATTATTTTAATCCAGCATAACAATCATCAGCAACATACAAATACAGTAACGCAACTGTGGAGTAATTTGGGACAAAAAGCCCATAGAAACAAGCATCAATGAGAATGTTTGCAGATACCAAGGGATGTCTATAGATCTTACACTTTTTGCAGTTATTGACTACAATGGATCTGTGACCACATATTAAAAGAAGACTTTATTTAAGAAAAGCTAACTGATGAAATTACTATCTCTTCCCTTAAAATTGGTGGACTACATATGAAAAGGTCAAGGGTCCTCTCGTTCATCTTCTTTACTTCCACTTAAAGTGAACTTCATTTTGTCTTGTTTTTTTACAAGAATGGTCAACTGTTAATTTGCGACATTTGAGACTACTGCTGACTGAGATGATCAAAAGACTTACTTTGTTTAATTGCTTGTTATATCTGTCAGATGTTACAAAGGCCCAACCAGTGTTTTATTTTAGGTTTATGTATCCATCCTTTTGCAATCTAAGTTAAATGAATTGAACCATTAGTGTTACTTACTGACAAATTTCTTCACCATTATTTCAATATACCAATATCCAGGCATATTGAAAACCAAAGGTATTGATATACAACTGTTACCCCTTTCACACAAGAAATTCAGTAACACCGAAAACATCTGGCTTTTGTCTTTAATGTGGGCGCAGTTGTCATCCACTCCCACGTCAAATGACTCAGCAGTAGTCGCAGGTGATTGTTGGCTCCAGCTCCGAGCGGCTGTCATGGAGACACGCTATCGAGGTGGGTGGCCACCATAATTTTTGCCACGCAATGCTGTGACCTGTATAAAAGTTAAGGATGCTGGCTTGTTAGAAAGAGAGACTAAGATATTTTCATAGTAACAACAGTACTATGGTCAGTGGCTTCTGTGTAACTATCTGAGCCTTTTCAGCGGTCTGATCAGTAGTCAGATCATCTGCACATGCGCAACTCTCAACAGAGATGAGAACGATGCAAGATGTCTCAGCCCTTAGCTGCAACCATCATCAGCTCCAGAAAACAGTATTTGTCTAATTCAGAATGCTATTGATTTATTTTTTTTTCCATTTAAGTTTAATGTCTTCTGGACGAAGTCTGATGCGGCACATGATCTGCTGCTTTCTACTGTTCTCTGTCCTTCCAGAGCATTTGTGATGATGAACGTGATACACACACAAAAAAGGAAAATGAAAAACAAAAAACGGAAATGCAAACTTCATCTCCTGGCAATGGAAAATAAATAAATCACCTATTTTTTTAGTATTTTAAGTTTTACCCATATTTAAAAAAACAACATACATTTTGGTGTAAAAAGTTGTATTTTTGAGCTTACCTTTTAAGTTGTGTGATGATAGAGGCTTTTAGCTAGATACACGAAGTATACATTTGACTTGTGTAGCAGTGTTTCTGTGAAAAAATTATTGATGATGCTGTCCACAGTGTCTGTCAGTTGCTGTGGTGAGTGGATAGTTTTATGTTGCAATTTGTGTCTCCTGGGTACTGTAAAGAGTACTACTTTTGCAATAAAGGAAGTTTTGCAGAAACACTGTAGCTACAGTTACACATTAACTTAACCACTCTTTCCTATTTTGCACTTTAGCTGCAGATTTTATACCAGTGGGATCCACAAAACGTTGGATCAGATTTACATTTAGGGATTAGATTTAAATGGGTTAAGCAGGGTGGCAATAGAAGAGTGACTCTCATGAGACTTCATCGCCACCAGTGAGAACCACTCAATCTGTCATCAAGCCCACTTTGTATTATCTTTCCTGTAATCAAAAACCATGGCAATTTGCCAAACTCTCTGCACCATAATTGTAAATGAATTTAGGGCAGTTGTTCATGAATATGTTTTCCAAACTCAAAAACTGAGTTCATTTCACAGAGAATCTCTGCAGGTTGATCAGCATCTATGAGTATCACATGTTTTAACAACTACATCAAACAAAGATTCCAGGTTTTCAGAAGAAATTGGGAAGCAGGAAAAGGAAATTAGAGAATGTGTTAATGTATTGTGCAATAACGTGGTGATAACAGGCATTTACATGCAGTTGGTCAGTAATCAGAGAACAGAATGCCATATTTAAAGTGCATTACAAGCAATGCTCTATAAATTCCCTGTAGTGATATACGACTCTGCAACTTGAAGAGTTTTATTTTTCGCTTTTTGGTCAGAGCAGTTAGACTGACGGCTGAGCTCAGTGAGAGGACTGGCTCTGTAGTGGGAGAGTGCAGAGTATTTTTATACTGTGTTGGGGTTTTACAAATAGCTTACAAGTCTCTCTTGGCTTTTCTCATATAGGGAAATGTACTTACTAGATTTACTCATGTCCAAGAAATCAGGTTTCTTCCTGCAGAAATCCAGCTGAAATGTTTTAACCCTATCAATCCTAGCGGAGCGCAGGCATCCTATCCACCATTGAAGTGAGGTTTATAAGGAGGTGAATGTTGATTCCAGCAGCATTACCTGGGAGGCTATGTGCCTTTGCACTATGATGCAGGAGCATATATCTACCTTTTTCTACAATCATCCCTCAATTTCAAGAGTCTGATCTGTGATGAAGCTCAGCCTCCTCTTAAATTTAAGTGCCATTGAGTGTCAATGTGTGGAGCAGCAAAAGTTCAAAATGTAGTATATTTTGGGTGTAGTGATGAGTCATGTAAAGGTTTATGGGTCTGGAGTGAGTCACAGCAAAAACCTTACATAACACTAAAATAGTTACTTTGGAAACTAGGTCAGGTCATGCATCATCATTGTGTTGATGTAACAACAAGTTTGAAGCGCAGAGTAAAATGGTGGATGTTGGGATTATTATTTAAAAAAGCTTTGAGCTCTTTAGCTTTAATAACGATGTTATAATTGTTCTTACAGTTCATTAATTTTGCAGGTTAATGGCAAATGAGTGAGTGAAAGCAGAATAATCCTCTTCATTCTAAAATAACACTTGACTCATCACTGTTTTGTAACTCTTTACATTTCTTTTAGTCTTTGACACGTTCTTTTTTCCACCAATATAATCTTTTTCTCTTATATTCTCTTCCCACATGGATGCACATTTGTGTACACATGCATACTCACCCACGCTGGATCAGTTGACCGCATAGACGTATAGTTGGTTTTGACTAACTTTTGGTTTGACATTTTGGTTGAGGGTGTAGTGCAAACAAATCTGATTCCAGTACATCAAACTTTAGGCAAGTGTGATGGACTTTTCTTACCATGCTAGGCATCATTGTGATGACCTGGTGATGTGGGAAGAGGTCGAGCTACAGCTTCAGTACCCTAGTTTTACTTCAAGAAGCTCACAAGCTATGCTATTAGAGACATGGTATGTCCATGTCTTTCATACCTTGTTTGTGCATGTTTGTGGCTCAACCTGGAATAAGAGTTTACATTTGCATGCTTAAACTCCTCATTTCCAACATTAGCTCATATTGCTGGCTCAAAGGTGCAATCAATCTGAAGTCAACCTCCACTTTCCTGGCTTTTGTTATTAGCGTCATTGCTGCTGCAATCAGGGTCAGGTATGGATGAAGAGTTGTGTGTGTGTTTGCATGACTAAAGAGAGGAAGAAAATAAATAGGTAGAGAGAAGCTAAGAGAGCAAGTTGTTGATGTATACACAGAAAGAGAGAATGATAGAGCAGTGCTGTAATGCCTGGCAGTGGGGGAGAGATTAGAAATCAGGCATGCTAATTGGCCACCTAAAATACCCAGTGTGACGAGGGAGGGGGCTTAGAGGGTCTCTGTTTGTCAGCACAAGGTCAAAAACCATACCAAAGAGCTTCCTGTTGATTAACCTCCCAGGTAATCAATTGCCCCTCAGGGAGGTGGGAGGGCACATGTGGCAGCTTATGAGCTGCCTTTTGAGATTGTCGTTATTAAGTAATTTGCTATAATTGCACTGCTGATATAAATCTGTTCTTCCCTTTTTTTATCTGACTAACGTGAACTATCATAGCTAAAACCTGTAGAGTGAGAGTGTGCAGTGCAAATGCAATAAATAAAATTGCATACATATTTGAGTGTGTGGGTCTGGAACAACTCAGATGCAGCTGTCAATGACTCGTCAATGTGAAGGTAGCTTAGCAGTAACCTTCCTGCCTCAACGGCGTGTGGATTTTCCAATTACCCCTTGACAGTAAAGTGAAGATAAACCTTCTCCATCTCAGATTGGCTGTGTGAAAAGGTATTGTCTTGCAGAGGCGTTAATAATATCTCCTCATATAATTCACAAGCAATTTCTGAACAAATAAGTCAATCCTACCATGTCATTTATTCTTCAGATGTGACACACTTGGCCTGGCAGCTTTCCCCAGTCTCAGATGCTGTGTGTAAAAAAGCTTAATTTAAGTTTAGTTTGGAGTTTTACATGAATGAAACTCAAGCGAGATCTTGATATTGTATATTTGTGGCTATAAAAATATAAAACACACAATGAATAGTCTTATTTTATTGTTTCTCTTTTATCAGAGTGTATTATTTCAGTGACCAGGCTGCATTGAGAAATCCCTTGATGGTCATTACTTCGGGGCATAGCCAACCCATTCTGTCCACTGGCTTTGGGGGGGGATTTCTCACTTACACTGGGGTTTTGCAGGGCAACTTTCTCTTTTTCCCTTTCCCTCTTTTGTTCATGTGTCATTTTGGGGGTTCTGCAGAGCAGCTGTTCGAAAAGTTGCTGAGTTCAGTCACTTTCATTGTTTGCATAATTTGTACTAATGGCTATCTGAGCAGCCTGTGATGCCAGCAGCTTCCTGGGATGAGTTGAGCCATATGGTAGCACTGCCCTCCCTGTCACTGTCAGACCTGTATTGTGTCCCCCACGTGTGTGCGTGTGTGTGTGATTGGCTGTTTTCCCCTAAATGTTTCACCCATCTGTTCTCTTCACTTTAAGCACGATTGCCTTGTGGTGTGCCTATTGATTTATTTCTAAAATATTTCATGATACTGTATTTCAACATTTCAGGAGACTTGAGACAACCATATCAATCCATTGTAATTTCATTTCAACTCAAGATGGTTGAACTATACTCATTATTTGAGTGGAATCCATCTTAGTTAAACAGTTGTCAGTAGTGTAATTTCAGCAGAAATGAACAGATTATTAAGTATTAGCATCAACATTCTATTATTTACTCTAATCCTCATAACCTCTTTACTATGTCAGTACTCAATATTGGGTCGTTTAAATGTGCCAAATATTGAACTTGCTTATGGGAGTCAACGATAGGCCATACCATTATTTATAATGCCTTTATCCGTCTCTGCCTTTCTTTAGACATTCTGCATGGGACCACTACTAACCAAGGAAGAAACATGAAAGTAGAGGAGATGGGCTACTCTGTATGTAATTTATAAAGCAGAAGTTCAGTGCCAATCATATACTAGATGTATACGAGATATACAGTAAATAGGTTCAATTTTGTGAAACTTTGAAAACTGATTTAACACATGTAGCTTACAAAAAATCTGATAGTTTCGAATTTTAAAATATTAACCAAACTTGCGCACTGTTTTTTTTCTTTATCCCTTGCAATTTTCTTTGAAAATACCCACATAATTGTCAGTTTGTTTGAATATGGCTTTTGTTCTCCTAACTGTGCTTTCAATCAAGTTCCCCCTCCTTCTGAACAGAATTAGAATAAGATATTAGATGCTTTTCTGATTTTGTACAGGCATCTGCATGTAGGGAATCGTGCACATGCTTGCCTTGGTTCTTTATCATTTTCAGTAACATTATTGATGTAAAAACTGAAGTGTTGAGTTCCACCCTGGAAGTCATTCCAGAGGTGTTATGGCTCATGAACATACCAAAAGCAGGTTGTGAGAGTATATATTGAAGCCTGAGGCTGTGGTACTGTATGTTATATTTTAATTATTATATATTACATATTATCCATTTTATGATTGCTCTTATATAGTGTATATTACACTGAGTGAACAGTATTATTTGTGATCTTTTGTTTCCTGAACAGTAGTTTCGACCCGCAGGGCTTCCCTTGGCAAGCATGTTCAACCACCTGTCGCAGTCATGCTGGGCTTGGACTGCTTGTTTCCTCTCGAAACATTCTTTTTTTTATTTATCACTAATGCTATATTTTGATTTATTTTGAAACCTTAAGGCTAGCTGTTCAAAAGGAATGAAGTAGTTTTCAGTGATGGGTGGTGAGAAGGGTGCTGTTCTGCCATTGGCTAGGAGGTCAGCTAGTGGGACGACGTAACTGGGTTTCATTGGTATTTGTAAGCATGACAGCAGTGACAGATGGTAAAATGCAATACTTGCTTTGGACAGAAATGGAGCAGAGTGGGAGTGAGGTAAGCACTTGAGAGAGAGGGTGATATGAAAAGGAAGGAGGGAGAGAGGGATTGAAGGAGGGGTTTTGGGAATCAGTGCTACGTCACCTTGTACACCAATATAGCTCTGATGTTGCTGACCACTGTCAGGGAAGACTCTAGTTAGGTGTTCGTTACTGTAACCTGTAGCTTCTCATCAGTAGAACAAATTAGGCCTGTGAAAAATGTTATGTAACATTTCATATGTTTATAGCTGGAACTGCAAAATTTCATAAATAAAAATTGGACAGCACAGCAGCAGCCAGTGAAAAATAAATCTACTGTCTACACCCGGGCAGCAGCTATAAATAACTATTTCAGAGCAGCAGGAAAAATGGCTGGCCAGGCTCAGTTGTCAGAGCCAACACAATCTTCCCCCTCACCTCATATTACTTCACCTCAGAGTCTTGCGATGCTTCCTGTGATTGAGTCCCTACCTGGCAAATATTTCTCTAACACGTACTACATTAAATTGCTGTGGAAATTCTTTCTTTTTTCTTTTTTTAATCTAATGTAGGCTCCCAATTTCCCTGTAATTCTGCCCTTTACTCGCTTAACTCTCCTTCATTTTGACTGATCTGAGGATTAAGAAACAAGGACTGTTTTTTTTGTCAACCTTTAGGCTACTGTGTCAGGAGCTATAGCTGCTGTAGGGTTAGATTTTCCCTTCAGCCTGTGCGAACTCCATACTTCTTTTTGTCGGCAGCAACTTTGACAAGCCAGCGAGATCTCTGATGTCACTCTGTCCAAGCAAGCTGTTCGGAGACTTAGTCACCTGGCCCACAGCTCTCAGCACCCAGTTTGACACTCAATGTCAGCGGATCCCAGGTAACTGGAGGGCTTTTCTTAGCACTTGTCAGCACTGTCGCATCAAAACTGACCACAGAACACCCGATAGGCCAGAAACAAGGGGCATGTGTTGATAATCTGTCAGAAAAGTGGTGTTGTTGGAATTTATGGTTTACTTTAGAAAAGTGCACTCTAAGCACAATTTTACATACATAAACTGTGTGTTTTATGACATTGTTAAACATTCTTCAGTTTTGTTTCTTTTCTCTTTTTTTTGTAGAAGTTTGTCATCAAGCTTCAAGTGATATTTTATTGCACAGCAAATGCCCCAAACAGATGTTATCCTAAAGTGCTCAAGTGAACACTAAATCAAAAGAGGCTAATGGCTAATTGCAATTTTCCTGCTGCGTGACTTTTTATTGGAATGCTCTTAAAGTTCCACACTTGGAAGGCAGCTGTCAAGTCAGAAGGTTCCTTTTGACCTGTATGTTTCTCTTTGACCCCAGTATCCCGTGTTACACTTCCCTAATGGTTGAAATGCGATCACCTACTGCTACCACGTGTATGTGATAGACAAGTGGAGAAGAATGTTTCTTCAGCGTAACCCTCTTAGAGTTTAGTTGCATGTATTTGGGTCTTATGTGTGTTTGTGCGTGACTAAGTCAGTAACTTAATGTCAGGCCTGAGACCCTATGGGCTTATTTGATAGCGTTAGGCCTCATGCGATTCTAGTTACCTCACAAAGTTTTGTTTCCTTTTGATATCACATCATAAAACCCTATGACTGATCCCCAACATAAATCTGACCATTTTACAAGCATCATCAGAGAAACATGGTATGAATCAAAGTGACTCCTCACTGTGGACGCGCTGGCCTTGTGGTGGCTGTGAGGGGCCAGACCCGATGTCTCTGTGGCCAAGATATCTCAACCATTACTGGGGTTCCATAAATCAGGAACCACCCCCATTTGCAACTGTGCCAAATCTGGAGCACAGCAAGTTGACCCTGCATCCTCACTCATACCTCGCCCCATGAAACCGTCTCTCATGGCATGTTGGTGGCCATATGTTGAGATACGTGTCTGATTTGTTGAAAAGTTAAATTAAGGCTCTGGCATGTCAGTAACTGTCTGCCATATTGGGAAGAGTAAGGTTGCATGTTATCCTCTTGATCAGCGTCTTGAGTCACATATTCTGAAGTTCATGTGTCTGTGTGCATTTTTTGTGCACATGTGTGTATGGCTGTAAAACAGTCTTTTAGCCAACTGTGTATGAGGTGTTGGAAAAAAAATGTCTTGTAAGCATTTTCATCTTATTCCAAAGGTGACTTACTAAAGTGGCATTATGTTTTAAGTCACAGTGTGTAAGTAACTGCCTGCAAATGTAAACACTGTGACTCTTGTTCTAGCCGGCTGAATAGGAACTGCTGGTGAAAATGAGTACAGTGCCCTCCCATGGCAGGCTGATACATCCCTGTCAGACCTCCGGGGGCCAATTATGGCAATATGTAGCACCACCTAGTGGGCTGTGGGAAGAGTGTTTTTTGAGACAGCCATGTGTGTGTAGGTATGTCGTGCCTTTTTTCCCCCCATGACAGCCCTTTCCATGATCCTAAACTGCTTCCTGTCCTACCCCACAGTGGCAGGAAAAAGCAGATTTGCTAAACAACAATAACAAATAAACAAAATAAAATTAAAAATATAATACAATTTCTTAAGCATCATAGAATGTAATTAACAAGAAGTTGAAGGTTTTAGGTAACTACTAGTGACTAAGACGTGTTGCTGGTCTTAATTTCAGAAAAGTTTTGAAAACATATACTGGCATATATAATTATGCATTAATCATTATCAAACATTGGTCATACAAGGTCATAAATGTGTGTACTAGTATAAGACAGACTATGTTATTGCCAGAGATGGTAGTACTTATGACACTGAGTGGACACTTGTCTGGGTCGGATTGGTGTAACCCTACCATTACAATAGTGATATAAATAATAATAGGGGTAAGAATGTACTGTATTGTTTTTTATTATCATATAGCGCTTATGGTATTGGCACTGGATGAAAAGTGGCTTGTTCTCTCTTTGCTGTCTGGGTGTGATGCTAACAGATGGAGTGACTGTAAATCTGTCAGGGTAATACCTCACTGGGAGTTGAATACTTGTCCGCTTAGGTAAAGTGCTCATTTACAGCTGTTAAAAATCTACAGATGGAGCTCTACAGACCAAGGCAGATAGGAAAAATAACTGGTGCAGTAGATTAAATTAAATTATAGGCTTACATGAAGCATTGTGCTGGAAGATTAATTTTTTCATTTGACACCAGTCAGTTTTACAGTGCACACTTATCAGTTTTGTATTTCCTGGAACAGACTACACCAAGCTGTTAAATATAACAAAAGAAATACTCTACCATGCCAAAATAACAAAATCATAACAAAACAAAAGAGGAAAGAGATGAAAAAAGTGTCCTGCACTCTTATTATTGCATTTAATTGAGTGATAGAACATACACATTTAATCTAAACAGCACCCTTAATAAATGAATTAAAAATGTATGTAAATATATTTTTATATTGTTGCAGTATTATCATAATTAATTGGAAATAATTGGTATTCTCCAAAAAAGAACATCATATCTTCTTTCAACAACATTCATTATTTTCAACAAATAAAAGGAAGTAATCTTTTTAACTGAAAAAGAACATTCAATTTCCTCTCTTCATTCACACAATGACGGCACAATGAGTAGAATTCACTCTGGATGTAGTGTGTTGAAGCTTGCCGCACTTTTAAAGAGAAAACAAAAAATAGGGATGGATCATTCACAATTAGTCCTTTAATCAGGTCATAACGTCTCTGCGTATATCATCATAACATAACTGCATATATATCATTGTGTGTCATTAGAAATGTGGTTGTACAAAAAGATTTGAATGTGACAATTTCATGCTTTTTCTTCCAACTGTATAGCTTCAGCTTGTGTAACATTTAACAGGTGATATTTAAAATCATATCCTGTGGCCTAAATTACCATTTTAAATTTTACTCAACATTCTTGTGAAAATAGGATTTTGGGGACACACTTGTTTAGTCACTCATACAAAGAGAGGCTTATTGATTGACTTCATTATGATTGACCAATATATAATTTTATCTTATAATGAAACTTAAAATTATATAAAAATGTGGTTTGAGTTTATTTGCAAGCAAACCTTTTTTTATATTTTGAATGTGTTTCATTTGTAAAATGTTCCAAAAACATTCAGTTTTTACTGTAGTTGCTCAAACAAGAGTAATGCCAAGGAACTCTTTTTCTTTACATTTTTCATTTTGAAATTGAGGGAGAATTTTTTCAAAGCACGGAGAAGCCACTCGTACAGTATAAGCACTTCCACAGAGCTATAAAAATCCATTGGTTGAGGTCTTGTCACTATCTAGTTGGCTGTTACAGAAATCAGTGTGAAGATTGCTCTTTGCTCTGTGTCTGTCGATCCCCGTGAAACACTCAGGAAAAAAATGTAAATCTCTGCCAAGAAAGAGTCCATCAAAACCGCTTTGCCTCACAAATTAAATGGTCTGTATCTGTGAGTGGCATATTGTTTGGTGTTTTAAAATAATGTGTGTTTCATACAGCTTTGAGAGAAGGGACAGAATATTTATTTTGATATATCACATACAGTGTGTAACGAGAAAAGATGGATGTGGTTGTGGGTCAGCAGTTATCAGACATTTTGCTGTTTTCGACTTTGAGCCTGACTGCCAGCTGTACATTAAGCTTTACATTGGACAAACTGCTGCTACTGTGGATGCAGCAGCTTCATTGCATGACTGCACGGCACTACCCCAAGGCCTCCTCTGTAAATACTTTCCTCCCTGTGAGTTGGTCTACCCCCGTCCTCACACACATGCTAACCACTTGTGACTTTTAATCACATGTGCCTCCTCTGCCTGTCCAGTGTTCAGTAACACAAGGAAGCAGCGTCTCTCACACAGGGTGAAGACCACTAGCAGTGATGTTATGCTAATGTACATGTGCTAGCATTAGTCGTCATGTTAGAGGGTAGAGACATACGTCAGTCTCAGCTGCTGAGCAGAGGTCAGGCTATAGAGAAGCAGTGCAGAGTCTAGTATCAGAGGTGCAACTTGGACCTCCGCTGCCTGTCTTTTTAAGGTTAGTGTGTTTCTTTAATATCTCCAGGTGAACATCTCAGTGTAAGCCTTTTGTAGTGTCGTGAATGTGGTGGTAAAGTCTCGTCAGCTGTACTGTGTACTGTCTTGGGGAGCCATGTTGAGGCAGGATTTATAGCTGTCTGTGGTGCAGCTGCAGTGTCTTAGGACGTTGTGGGATATTCTGTTGGATGTCTCATTGGAATCAGTGAAGGGCTATTCTGTAGTTGGACTGCACTTGAATCCTTCCTGTAATTTGTTACTTCCTCCGAGAATCTGTGGACTGATGTGGCATTTTATTATGACTATTTAGCTGTCTTTCATCTTTTGAAAGTGTGTGTGTGTGTGTGTGTGTTTTTGTTGTTTTTTCTTTTGTCACAGAGACAATAGTACAATTGCTATCATATCTTGTTGTGTTAAAAGGCTACTGTGCGTGCATTTGTTGAGATTTGTAAAGAGTATTGTTGAGCTTTCAGATCAGATGAAATGTTTCAAAATATTTGTGCATATTTAACGTTCAAGTTAAAAGTTGGAGCTTTAAATACATTATAGGAAACCATATCATTTAGTATCTTTTCATGTCAGCTGTTTATCATTGGTATTTAAACTGTATTAAATCTCTGATGATTTTGTTTTTTTGCAAACTAATCAAAGATTTAATTATTGTCATTTGTTGCCAGTAAATGTTTATATTTAAATGGTACATTCAGTCTTTTGTTCATTGTATAATTTTATAAAAAATGTTCTTAGGAGTTGTGTTACTTACTGTAAACATACTAATGTGTAATTTTATCAAGTAGGAGTACATGCAGACATAGATAAACATCATGATGTGATGTTATGCTTGTAAGATACTTACATCACGCTGTTACATCACATTTTCTTCCTAGTCTTTGTACCTGGGTTTTGGCACTGAGCAACAGAATCAGTAAGAGGTGATTAAAAAAAAAAACTAGATCACGAGATGGAGTTCCAATGCATAAGCTTACACATTATCACTTAACAGCGGTGTAAATATTTACAATGTCCCATGTTCTTTTAGTAGATACTGTATAAAACCCGTACAAAGTAAGAAACCATTTTTCTGGACCGGCAGAATTAGCAAAACAGAAGTCACATCGCTGAGTCAAAATAGGTGACCCTAATGTGAACAGTCAATTAGAATACAATTTCACTCCCGTCTCAGAGTTTAGTTTTTAGATTAAAGTCAGAATACAGTAAAATGGAAAAATGTACATTATTGTTGAAGATAGAGCTCTATACTTTTACCAAACATTTTATTGTTTAAGCTTTGTTTTGATCAAATATGCTTTATAGATAATTTGACTTGACCTGTAGACTTTTCTTTCTAAGCCATTTGAGCTGCAGGTTAAAGCATTGTGACTGTATTGTATACTGGTAACAAGTTATACCACAGGAAATTGATGGTTATTATATGATGGACATTTGCGTGCCTACAATATTGAATTCTGCAATTTTAGTGTTATTTTAAAATTTCATGTTTATATCAAGTTTTATGTCTGTCGGAACATAACAGCTTGTAGAATTAAAATAAAGCTTTTTATTCAACCAAAAACCCTTCTGTTTTCTTTTCTTTAAGGGTCATTGTAACTGAAAATAATAATAATCAGAGGAAGAAGAAGAAGAAGAAGAGCAATAACAATAATAATGATAACAATAATTGTGTAATAATACATATCATAATACCATGAAATTGTGATAATTCTTTGAGATGGCTATCTAACCATTTAAATCTCATGCCATTGCAACCCTAGCTGTGAAAAAGCGCTCAGAACACAAATCAAATGCAAATTACTTGCAGTTGTTTACAAATTGTACTTTAACTAGAAATATTGCATTTTTTCTGTTATCAAACCTGATTTATATGTTTTGTGTGCTTTTTTATTTTTTTATTGTGAAACAGAAACAGAAATACTTTGAGTCACATAAATTTGCAGATTTGTTGTAAATGACGACATAAAGCTATTTCTAAGACTTAAATACTGTGCTGGCAAAGAAGCTCTGCTTTGACTTTGAGAGGCTATTTTTCAGCTATGAAAGGTTAACAGTAACAAATGCAAAACGGACTGGCATTATATTTGAAAAAGCTTTTTGTGATGTAACAATCCAAGTGTGTAGCGGGATTGAAATAATGGGAATTTACACCCTCCAAGGTCTCTAGTACAAGTTAGAGATCTGTTGAATTGGATATTTGGTATATTTGTATATACCAAAATGAGTTTATACAGACATTTAGGTCTTTGTGTGCCCTGTTGAGATAATTCTTCTGTATGGAAGTAAAAGTATGTATTTTGTATGTGTATGTATGTGTTTTGATTTACGCCAATGGTGACGTGTCGAAGTGGTGTGGCTGTGAATCTTTCAAAATAATATGATAAAATCACAGTGAGATACTGTGAGGCTTTTCTTCATTATTCAATTAGCAAGCCTTTGTGTCTTGTCATCTGTATCTATAATCTCCTGTGTTACTTCCCTTCCACACCTGGTTGCAGTTTATTTGACACTTACTTTCTCTCTTTTCATCACAAGATTGGTCTGAAGTGTCTAGCACACTGTGCCAGCTGCCCAGGAGTCCATATTAGTCTATTAAGGACACTGTGTGTCGGCATGGCAGAGGGCAGCTCTAGTATTTATAGCTTTGAGTCATAAGCTGGAATGGTGTAAGTGTATATCTACATCAGCATGCCTGTTCACCGTAGTGTGTGTACAGTCGGCAGTGAAACGGGATTGTTAATTGTCCAAAGTTAATCACTTATCATAATTTAATTTGGGAACTCCTTAGACCATGGTACATGACTTTGTATGAGTAAGCAGTTTGTTCATGTTTTTGATATCGCATGTACTGCAAATATACCAAACCTAATCCATGAAAACACCATATTAATACCATGGTTTTGTATAAACCTTTTTTAAACAAAGTTACAAAGTGCTTTACTGGGGGAAATGCAGACATAACAAACTGATATTTAGTCTAACATGTTTATTAGATATCAGTTCAGTTTGACTTAAATTCATTACCCATAATAGATTTGAATATAATTTGACATAGCATTTTAATGTATTTTCAGCATTGGTCTTTCAATAATACTTTAACTGACTGAAGTTGCCCAAATCAGTTTTTATAAAATCTGTGAAACAATGTCATCTATTATTTGTGAAATTTGACAACAGTAAGTCAGAGTGATAAACTGGTCAGAATCAATAAGTTGTTTACAAAATTAAAAAAATAATAAAAAATGTTTTTTAAGAAGAAGGCTTATGCTAAGTCCAGTGTGTCAGACTTCTGCCAAGAACAAGAACTTAAAGTCTGAACTGGTGAGCAGTCTAAATCCCTGTCTCTTTCAAAATTGAATAAATATTATGGTAATTCCCATAATACAGTGTATGACTAGTAAATAGAACAAGTGTGCTGAAAGCAAAGTTATATCAAGCGATATGATATATAATATAGACCTGTGAACACGTAATCCGTTATCAGATTACTTTTTATTAATTTTGGATTACTACATTCCATAAGTGTTATTATTTTCCAGCCATTACACCACAGTGAGAAGTTTTACATTACCTGCATTACAAAATCTTAAATACTTTAACATAAAGTCTGAAGTCTGCTAAGTCAGGAACTTATATTGTTCCTTGAGTTTTCTTTTTCTGTTTCAGGGCTGTGATTTTAGGACCATATGCCTACAGCAGGTTAGTTTACGCTCAGTAGGAGAATTAATTATGATTGTGATATGATGAGTTTACGATGTGGCAATGTAATTACAAGACCACATCGCATCTACAGAACCCAGTACGAGGAAAATCCTAGAGGCAAAAATCCTCCACAAGATTCAGTTGCATAGATTAATATTTGAAAATGTGTCTCGAACTTTTTTTATATTCAAGGACAACCACTACCCATTTTATAATCTATCTCTTAACATGTGCAGTACAACTGTTTAAGAACGTTCTTTCATAAACATGATCACAAGTAACTATAATTCCATTCCATTGTTGTTTCTGCATACAAAACTTCACGGCTGATGTATCTTTGTCTTGAACAAATTGGGATTTCATCACGTCTAATCCAATTGGTCTGTCACCTTTCTGGGGGCTTGGGAGCAGTGGCTAGATAGGCCAGTGTCAAGTGCTTAACATAGATGATGTGATGAATAGCTGAGTAGACTAAGTTTAGACAGCATGTGAGCACATTCATCGGAAATTGAAAGGAACAGACCAGTCAAACAGGGTCACAGCACCAATGGGTGGTTCTGAGTGGTTAAATTACAGCACTTCGTGTTATAGGAAGCTGGTGTAGAGTCAATACTGTTTTGAAGTAAAAAAAAAAATGCACTACCAACCTCTTGATATTTGATCCGTGCTCTACTATCTCTTTATAACTGTCTACTATCTACTGTGAAAGATGAAATCCACAATCTTCCATATGTTAGTGAGAACTAATTGAAATAATGTTTGAACTATAAAAGTTATTCTTTTTTATCATGTCACAGTGTTGTGTGTAAACAGCTATCTCGCTGGCTGAATGAAAATGTCCTCAATCCTCCATGTAGCCTCTTCGATGATATATTCGCTATAATGGTGAAATTACACGGTTAAAGTAGTAAGAACAGAGATTGTATCACATGAAAGTTATTACCCACTAATTTACTTTGCATTGTCTTATAATATGTTAGCTCTGGTTTGAGCAGATTATATATCAGCAATATTAGTAGCAAGGGGAATAAGACTGAATAATGGAGCAGAGACAGCCAGTCTGTCCATGGTAAACGGGCCAGTCTAGTGATACCATGTAGTTGTTCTAGGGAGGCTGCCGACTTACATCTATAGTTTGAGAGGAGAACTTAAGAATGAGTTGTCTCTCTAGATGTTCACTGACCTAATAGGTGAGTTTTCTCAGTCAGTAAACTGGACTAACATACTGTAGCTAATGGGAAGTGTAGAGACGTCTGTGCACATTGCAAGTTGCATGAATTAACATTGGCTCCGTTTATAAGCTGACAAAATCATCTTTCCAAGCTCCTTTCATCAGGCATACAAGCAAAGGAAAATGCATTTTCTGAAAATAAAGAAAGTCATTGTTAGGTTAGAGAACAACTTCATCAGTAGTGAACTGCTGTGTAATACCTCTTGTCAGGGAATGTTTCCTTTGGTTTATCCTAAACCCAGCAGCACTGACAGACAGTTGATGGCTGTGCCCAACTGCCAGCCATCTGCTGGTCGATCACATGTAAGACTTGTCTTATTTGCTGATGCTAGCTGTGAGGAACACAATTGTGTGAATGTGGAGAGCAGCAGAAAAGTAGTGGAGTACTGAGTAAACGTCGTTTGTTTAGTTTCTAATGTTAATGAAAGAAGCGAATGTAACATAGCTGCTGGTGGTTACTGGTTAGCCTCATGTGAATGTTCGTTAACTATATCTAACTGAACAAAAGTGATCATTGTTAGGTAGTTTTGTAATAGTAAACAATTTGCATTGTTTGTACTATATTTGCGTAAAACATAAACACTTGTTCCAGGCAGCTAACCAGCATTACATTCTAAAAATGTATGCAGAGCCGCAGTTTTTACATTGGTATTGCAGTTATTGTTAAAACAGTGGGAACTTTACTGTAAACAGAACAGTGTGAACAAAATCGCATAGGGACATTTATTGTATTAAGTGATTCCATATCCTGTTCAACCAGTAGTTAATTTTGAAAGACAAATGTCTTTGCCGTTACTTGCTGATTCTCAAAATAGACATGCATGGCTTGCATCGTAGTGTTGGCACCACTCAACCTCAGTCCCATTGGTTCCTACTGGCATTGTCTCTACATTCATCCAGTTTAGCTTGGCTAGATTCATGCAACTGTGTCTGTAAATTAAACTTGAGTGATAACGGTTTTTGGGCTGGTAACTCAGAGCGTCTGAGTTGCAGACTAGACCCGCATTACCATTTATAATCAGTGAAGAGAAGCCACAGAATTTAAAACAATCAGTTAAAGGCAGCTAGTCTGAACCCCACTTTAGGAGCATGCATGTAATCATAGACAGAAACATTAGAGGCTAACTTCTCAGCTATTGTGTTACTCATAAAACTCTCATAAAGCCTGTGTACTTGTCCTTTGTAATTCATGAGAAATGTGATGTCTTCTTTTTCTCAATAGCATCAGTGCGGTGCCTGTCGACAGCGCCAATAAGAAGGGCCTGCAGGTGGGGGGCCAACTGCAAGGTGTTGTGCAGGCGGGGCCTCACCAGCAGAACCAGCAGCTCCTCCTGACCCCAGCCAGCCTCCAGCTCGCACAGCTCCAGGCCCAGCTTACCCTCCATCGCCTCAAGCTGGCTCAAGGGGGCAATACAGCCACTGCCGCCACTGTTCTCAATCAAGTTCTTTCCAATGTCGCGATGTCCCAACCCCTGTTCAATCAGCTGAGGACTTCGACTATGGTTGGGAATCCCCAGAGTGCATTCCCCACGGGAGTGCTAGGGTTTCCCTCCGCTAATTCAGCCATGGGGGCTTTGATGGGTGGAGGATTCAACCAAAACCCAGGGAATGTGAGACTGGACCACCCTGGTGGAGGTGGCACACTGGGCCAACAGGGTGCAGAGTATGGTAAAAAATCAGGGTCAGCTTACCCTTCTGATACTGACAGGCGTCTTCAGTACAGCTTAGTTGGGGGTACATCTCCAGCATCAGGAACTGCTGGTGATGGTCAGTACTCAGCAATTAACTCTCAGGTAAAAAACATGAACAATGTTGGTTTTCAGAGAGATTTCTATGGGCATGATATGTTGGGGCAACAAACCGGGTTTAGTGTCAATGAGCAGAACATGAATGTTTATAACTCCACCGGGCAGAAGGAGCCATGGAAAGGCCCCGCTAACCCGAGTCACACTGGACAGATGGATATGGTTTCTAACGCTGCCAATGTGTGGACAGCAGCTGGGCAGCCAATTCGGTCCAGAACGGAGCTGTATAACCCAGAGGAGCCCACCCCTGACCCCAAATTCAATCCCAGTAGTGGGATTTCCTCTTTTGGTTCAAGTGGCACGCAGGGGTTTGGGGGTTACCAGGCCCTGCGTGGAAGTGAGGAAGCTCTATCTTCAGGTACCAGGACACTTCAGCCTTACCAAGTCAATGATTACCACGCTGTCACACCCACTCAACTGCCACACCAATGTAGCATCTGTGACAAGAAGGTCTACAACCTTAAGGTCAGTGAACTCATCAATCAAAGCATAGATTGCATGTATGTAAATGTATGAGGAGTTACTTGTTATTGTAACTGTGGCTGTAGAAGACCTGGAGATTAAGAAAACTATTCATCTGCATATGTAACATTTGTCTGTTCACACTTTAATTAATAGACAGTGGAAAGTTTAACAAGCCATCCAATTCTCAAGTATTTTGTCTTTAAATAAAACAGGAGTGAGTGATGCTTAAAAGATATCCCAGACCCTAGAATTTGGGTTTTGGCTTTGGATGAGAAAATGGGTATTTCAGATGTATGTCAAATGTTTTGATTTGATGGGCAACCGCAAACTAACTTGTTTCTTTACTACTCTCAGTCATGAGCTTATACAAGGGGTATGATGGGAGGGCAAGCAGTGAGCTTCTGATGTGTACAAGCCATTTGATTCTATGTTTGGATGGCGTGTGTGTGTTTATATGTGTTTGTTTTTAGGACTGGGACCAGCATGTGAAGGGAAAACTACATCTGCAGAACCGATTGTTGTACACAAATGAAAGGTTGGTTATTTTAATAAAATGATTTGACAGAGTTTAAAGTAGGTTGTAATTGTCGTTTTACTAGTGAAATACAATTACAATCTCATGCTCAAAGCTCGTGGCTTCTCATGGTTAAGTCTGTTTTTTGTTTATTTTCAAACAATTTTGGGTCAAAATGTTTGTTCATATTGATCAGTTCAGAGAAAATATCTTTCTTGTTGGAAACATTTTGTTTTCCCTTTCCTCGCTCTATATACAGCTGTCTTAATGTTTCTATGAATATGAGCTCTGTCACAAGATATGCGTGAGCCAGGCAGGGGAGAGGCAGCTATAATCAGCCTTCAATGATTGTTGCAGCTCCGCAGCGGTATCAGCTGGAGCTGTTCACTACGGTGTCGGCAGGCCTTCTGATGGAGGTCTGAACACAGGAGGGACGAACTCCATGGTGTACTCTGCTCAAAGTCAAGGTAGGATAACCCATTAGCCACTACCAAAGTGTCCTTATTTGCTAGCATTACAATGAATGATGTTTTTCTCGTCGTTGGAATATGTGAAGCGGAGTGATAGATGGAGGTCAGGGAGTATTTTTAGTTACATGAGGGTATGAGGCAGCATGTTTTTATAACTTGACAGTGTATTTTGATACATTGATGTATGCCGTTTGAATAAAGTGATTTGAAATTCAAAATATGGTGGACGAGAGCACTAATCCAAATCTTAATTTCGTACTTGTTGGGGGTTTATGATTTTTGGTGCGCATATTATAAGAGTAAACACACAAAGCTGATACACAACAAATTTAGCACCTGTTCTCTCGCTGCGTGTCATCTGTGGACACACCAGAAGATATGCCAAGAAATTGAGGAAGGCATTGAACGTGACGAAGCGTAACATGAATAAAACGTCCCATGATCCAGCACTGTTTCACAACATCATCAAATTATGTTTTCATTGTTTTCAATGTTTTCAACATTGAGTGACCCCCGGCAGCAGAAATTACATACTGTGCATTTAAGTATTAATTTTTTAAAAAGGTTTCAGTTAATAGCTATACATGACATGGAAAAGTTGTGTCATCTTTTCAGCGACCAAATAGACAGCTGTTGTAGAAAGCCAGCACCTTGGGCCATTGTAGAGAAATCCTGAAGCCATATCATTATGATTACAGCACATTCAGCATATTTTATGTTCAGGAAATCTTCGCTGGAACAAACTACAGGGTATATCTGAGAACCTGAGAGTATATTGATATCATGAGTATGACCACTCTTACCAGATATCAGTTCTAAGCACTGATTGTTTGTGCTGTGTCTATAATAATGTTTTCAAATGCATAATTATACAACAGACTATGAAAAAGTGAAAAATCCAGTAATGATTTCGAATGGTACAGATTTTAGGTCACATTTAGAACATTGAACCATTAAGTCAAAAAATGTTTCCTTCCCTCTCAGTTGGTTTACTGCATGAATACATTTTAAATCCAAATTTCAAATTGTTTCCACAGATGCATCTTCAGGAGCCAATACGCCATACTTACCAGCTCCAGCCATGAAGACTTATCCCATGTCAGACACAGGATTTGCCCCACACCAGCCAGAGTCAAAGGTCAGACAAATGTATGGATGTATTGTTTTCTTAGGATTTTCCATTAGCACATATAGTGATGAAGTGATAAAGATAAAATCCATCCTGGATTGATGACATTACATAACAGGAATCTAGCAATACCTTGATTATATCTTTTATCATGAAAATGTTCAAAGTGATAAATGAAAGGTATTTGACTAATATCAATAACTATCAGTAATAGACTTGGATGGCGCTGGCCAGATTCATTGGTGTTCTGTGGTGCAGAGTATGTTTGTCAGACTGATGATATGGTATTATACTTGTCTAATTACACTTACATTTCTTGTCAGTACGCTATTCCCTTCATCTTTTCCTCTAAGTTCTCAGAACAAAGAAACAAATGTGTTCTTATCAAAACAAGATGTAGCAAGAGAAATAACAAAAGGCAAATAGATTAGTGTCCAACAGTTGATTTAGAAATAAATACCAAAATGCAATGAACTACAAAAAAAACTAAAAACATAGCAGACAAATAGTAAATTGATCATGATTAAGATTAAAATAATCAAAATACATTTTAAAAATAAATGAGTTTCTCTACTTTTTACAAGGGTTCCCCAATTATCATATTTAAATTTTCTTTTCGTTATTTGCGTGTTGATGTCCAGCTCAAATACACAGTTCTCATCTTTACAGATTTTGCAGTTTAGTGAAAAAGTGTACAAGGTGCATAATGAATTGGCCCTCAGTGTGTTATGTATTGTGAATGGACCCATATCCCCTCGTTGACAGCTGCTGGGGCCCGACAGCAGGCTTTGTCTGGACTTGACAACTCGTTTCCACCCAACTGTATAGCCTGGCAATTACAACACTGGCTAGAAATGATGTGTTGAGATTTTTTATATAATCTTATTTCACCACTTAATGATTGCCCAACTTCTTGAAACTATTAAATTTGTGAAATGTGGATATTTAACAAAATAGCTTCTCTATTGAGGAAGACTTTTGTGTAGCATATGTCAAATTATCCATCCGTTGTCATTTTCGTACATTTTCTATGCTGCATTGTCAGACGTTCTACTGCTTATTACAATAACTGATTTATCGGTTCCATTTTAGGTGGGAGCACACGTTCACATTCACAAGTGCGTCCTACTATAAAAATGTCTTTAGACGGACTCAACTCAGCTGTGTCGTTAATTGTGTGCCTTTCAGAACAGAAACTGTTTCATGTTAACTGCAGCAGCTGTCTACACAAGCTCTGCAGAGGCCCATGCTCCAACTATATTGCACACATGTCCTGTAACTGCAGAGCTAACTGAAAGTGTTTATTTGAACAGCAGAAATCTTTTTTTTTACTCTACTCACACATGTAATGAAGTCATCAACGAAAATAACTCCTACGGACACTGATGGAGGATTTGAATAGGCTGCTAAAGGGCTACTACAGTGACACTCGTAGGACATTACACGGTAAAACGAAATCGGTAGTAATAGTGGGACACCAACGACATTTATGGGGACAGTAAAAGTAACCAGCATAGTTCAGACAGGAGCATGTTTATCAATGATTAAACAATTATTTTTTAAGATCTGTTAATTGTATTAAAACAAGCAATAATAATAAAAGGCGAATTTCTTTTTCTGTATTCCTCAAAATGTATCTGTAACTACTTGCTGCCGTAGTCAGTGTGCCTGTTCAATGGTGCTGGACATCGGCTGGTTGACTAGGGTTGAAAAACGGCAGCTGTTGACGATCATCCATCATGAAAGTAGGTCTCTTGAAAAGCAGATTGCGGATGATGAGCGAGGTGAAAATTTGCCCCGGCAAACCAGGGGAAAGCCTAATCTGTTGCCCAGCGAGCAGCTTTCAACAGTTAGCGGGCATTGATACTATACTAATTTTATGGTGCTACAGTTTTCTTAACTATCATTCTATCTAACTATTACATTTTAACGGTGTCCAATAAATACGTTGCCTGATGCATACTTGTCTCTGCTTGTACCAGCTTTTTATTGAAGGCACAGTATATCACACTCAAAATAATTGCAAGACTATGTTAATTGAAAAATGTCAATGTTTCAGCTTATAAACAATTGTCCTGTAATTCAGCCGGATGTATTTTGGTATATTTGGACATTTTAGGACTTTTGCAGAAATATAAAATAGTGTGCATTTTATAAAGTGTAACTGGACTACACAGAATTTATACAGACAAACAATAATAAAAGCTCAACGGTATAGTGAAAAATACATTGTTCAGTGAAGAGTAAGATAAAAAAAAATGTACAGGACAATTTAGCCTCCATAAAGAAATGATCCAGATTCTCAGGCCATGTTGTTTGAACTACATCCCATTCACTATAAAACACTATTGTGTCTGCCATTTGTTCTTTTCTTCATTGCCTCCCTTGGCAACCCATCTAACAGGAGCCAGGGCTCTGTGCTGTGAAAGTCATATGCGTCTTTGGTTGGTCATTGACAACAGGATTTATTGTATCAGTGGGGAAATATTTACAGGCTGTGCTACATGAGCTAATGTTAGTTGTCATAAACACACACCTGTCTAAGCAGAACAGGTGGGGTTTTACTGTTCTTAATTCCCTGTTTTAAACAGAGTCACACAAATGCACCGTACTGCCACATGTGATGATAATTTGTGAACTTATTTTCTGTATGATAAGTTAGATTTGTGAGTGTACACATTGATAATAAAAAAGGAAACATTTTAAGTCAAATTTTAAGTCAAAATGAAGTTACATTTCTATTAACAACATTTTTCGTTCAAAAATAAAATCTGTATGAAAAGGCTCACACCCACATTTGCATAACCACATAGATACAAGCATACACACATGCATGCTTGCACATGCATAGCCTTCCTGTTGTCCAGAGGCCCAGCTTGAAGTAACACAGTAGCTTCATGTGATAACATAACTCAAATGGAGATAAACACAGGATTAGGGCTAACTGCTGTTAGGAGCACAGACCTTAAGACCCCCGGGTCACACCCCCAGGCGATGGTATAAAGTTTCAGACTGTTGAGAGACTGTTAAAGCGATCTGAGGGATCAGCGTGCGAGCGCTCTGCATCGGAACGTGGAGAGAAACTGTGAAACCTGACTGACCATCTCCCTGGATCCTCCAACATGTGTCCTGCTTTGCACAAATAAACAGACATGTCCTTAAGAGAGATTCCAGCTTGTGTCAGTCAGCATGCTGTCAGTGAGAAACAGCATGTCGCCGTGTGAAATGGTTGTTATCTTTTACACCATTCTGCCCCTAACTTAGTTGGTCATAGTGATGAGAGTGTGAAGTTTTCAGTAGAAAGTAATGCTGAACACACTGTGGCAGATGAAACCAGTACCTCTGTTGACTGTAGTGAAGGGTGCAAATTGTTTGAGCAGTCGATTTATGAATGAATATGGGAAAAATACTTTTTAGTTTAGGATTAACTTCAATAAACTCCCAGCTGTTTAGCTACACGAGGTACATTCTCCATCATAGTTAATTACCAGCTCAATAAAAAAGAAACAACTTTTTGGCTCAGTCCAAGGCAAAATAGCTTCAGAAGTATTTCCTCTCATGTATTTCTTCACGTAGTTGTACTACAGTTCTGTAGTGAATATTAGTGCCTAACCTTTTGTGCAAGTGACCCAAATCCCCCTTAAACTGTGGCAGAGTGAAGATACAGTTGTAACTGAAAATGTAACTTTTTTGTCAAAGTCTGTTGTCTGTTATTGTTGTACTATGAGTTGAAAGTCATGTGTGCAAAAGCAATCACTTAAGGAGGCTCTGGCAGTGTGTGCAAGGCCTCCTTGTGAGTATGCAATGACATGACAACACTCTGCGCCTCTGGTTTGCGGTCAACAGAAATTGCTACTGTTTAAATCCTCAGCCAACCTTGACAGTGATATCAATGCTGTGGTCAAACTGTCTGGGCAGTCAGACACAGACGACATTTTACAGGTCAGACATTAGTGAGTGCAGTGAACAAGACTCTTGTTCTCTCTAATATTCCAAGGACATAAACTCCAGTCTATTCCTGGATGTGTTTATTGAGCCAACCTGCATTGACCTTTATGTATTCTGATGAGCGCTGTGGCTATGTCACTGGCACTGCATGGAGCTGTTAATAGAATTATCACTCTTATATCTGAAGCTGTTGATGTCAGTTTGCTGGCCAGAAAACATTAAGTTGTGTCATAGAAATTCAGTTATTAGTCACCCAGATAATCTTTTGAATGTGGTTGAATGAACAGTAATGTGGCCTTTCTGAAATTTGTGAATAGATAAAGTCTGACGTGTAAAGAGTTGAATCATTATCCAAAGTTGCTGTTTTAAAGGAAAGTATGAGTCTTCAGTTGATGAACTACTTTATCTTTATTGTTATCAGTCAGGTTGTTGTGAGATACAACCACTTGTTATTTATGGACTATTTCGGATTAGTACTACATGTATGTTATGAATACTGATACACTTGCCTCTGATTATGTTTCACCATGCATAGTAAAGTGACTTTGAGACTGTAAAAGTTTCCTCCACCCCTTTATTCGTGCTACACGTGATGGCTATTGGACCCGGTGTGAAGTGTATGTTAGGGTTGGGTTTTCCCTGAACAAATTCCCTGTAAAAACAGAGACCCTGGCTGCTGATCCCAGTTGGAATAAAGACCCCAGTCTATCCCACACATGGAACTGTCTGTCATGTCTATCAGCCAGAGAAGCAGGAAGAGGAGGAGGGGCACTGTGAAAACTGCAGCTGCAGCACAATAGTTGCAGAAATAAGACTCCCTGATATGACAAGCTGAATTTACTACTGAGCCGCAGTGATATTAAAAGAGGTGTCAAACGGTATGTCCACTGACTGGTTTGATGATGAATATAGATAAACACATTAAACTTGAAAGGGGTTCTTGCCTTTGTGTTTTTAAAGTTGCAATATGCAGGAGGTAAACTGCTCAGTAGAACAATTAACCTAAACAACAACATGCAGAGCCCCTTCTATGGGGAAGTTATGTAGTTCTTAAGATGATCTTATAGATAGAGGTTGAAAAAGAAAGAATGGATTAATAATAATATATCTGACAGAGAAACAAAAGGAGGAAAACATCTTCATCTGCCTTACAAATAAAGCTATAAAAGTAAACAATGATAATCATAATAAAGCAGTAGATTCAGAAATAGTAATAATACAATATGTACAACCAAAACAGATTGAATTACTAACAACTTCTCTGTGTTGTCTCTATGCAGCCCACTGTGTGTCTCCTTGAAGAAAAGTATAATAAACCAGTCATCTACTCACTTTCCTTCAGATGGAAAGGGGGATAGACAAAGGGATACGCCTGGCAGCCTAGAGGGATTTGTGTCAAATGTGTGAAATGTCTGGGGACAGTCAGCTGACAAGTCTGTAAATCCAAACAAGAAAACTTTCATTATCACTGCTGCACTACTGCCAAGGAGCTATTAATAGATGCAATGAGGTGGGCTGTATCAAGGAGGGAAAATGACATGACATCCTGTGTGATAGTGTTACACTGATGTTAGACAGACATATTGTTCAAAGATCACACACACAATTTATCTAGTATGTCACCCATTTACAATTAGACAAGGAGACAGTGTGGTTTGAGAAGTTAGCTTATAAACTGCAACTAGAGTTCCTGACCAATGACAGCAAGTCCTGTTCTCATTATAGGGTTGGCAGGTTTTACCATTACAGTTAACAATGATATAAAACCAGATGACTAGCCCTGTAAATACTGGTCATGTTGTTAATGTCATTTTACTGTGAGGAGGATAAAGGTTCTTGATTTAGTGGAAATTGAAAGTTTAAATATTGATAAAGTGGTATGGAGGGTGGACTTAATTCAAATTCAAAACAGATATTCAGTAGATTTTTGAAACTGATCCATGCAATATTTTAAACAATACTCACAGTTGCTCAAAGTTTGTATTTCTTGTTATCTGCAGACATTTCCACCGAGAAAGGCAACAGCAGGGCGAGTCGTTCACATCTGCAACCTCCCTGAAGGCAGCTGCACAGAGAATGATGTCATCAACCTGGGACTACCATTTGGCAAAGTTACCAACTACATCCTCATGCGCTCAACCCATCAGGTAGCAAAACATTATTATTCATCAATTATTTGTGAAGTTTATCGACAAATATCTTCATTTTCTAATGTACTTGAGTAAGTAAAATATTGTGTACATAAATGTAGTAAAGTAAAAGTACAACATGTCTTATTTATTCCACACCCCTCAAAATTAGTACAGTTCTTAAGTAAATGTACTTATTTGCATTCTATCACTGTGTATATTGAGTGCATCAGTCCAAAAAGTACTTTAACATAAACACCAGAAGTGTCCAGGGTAACAGCGGCCTTCTTTATTTTGGCAAAGTACAGCTGCTTGTCAGACCTACAGTAGGTCTATGGCCTTTAATTGCATACTACTTTGGTTCAAACTCAAAATCAAGTATTGCTGTGTGTGTGTGTGTGTGTGTGTGTGTGTGTGTGTGTGTGTGTGTGTGTGTGTGTGTGTGTGTGTGTGTGTTTGCAGAGACCTCTGTTCTGATGAGCTCCTGATGATCATGTGAATATTTAGCTTGAAAGAAATTTGCCAAAAAGCAAATCACCAAATAATCTAAGTGCATTTTTATGATTATCAACAGCTTTTCTGTGCTGCAGCTGTTATGTGATATTATGTACTTTGTCATAACTTACTGGCTGTTTAACTACTTGTACATGACAGCTCACTCAGGCTCCCAGGTTTCAGTTATCAGAACTCAACTGCAACATTAAGATCACCCCTATCAAATTTAAAGCATTCGCACCAAAATCATGGGATTGGTTACAGGGACTAAAGCGATGGTCCTTGTGATTTATTATGGTCATGAAATGTGATCACTTGTGATGATGATTTTCAAAGATTTGCCTGCATCCCAGTCTGACATGTGAGATGTGAAATATGTTTGTGCAGATGTCCTGCAAGAAAGACCATATAACTGTCAGAAGGGGATTATTGTTTATAGCAACTTTGTGTTCTCCCATCAGGCATTTGTGGAGATGGCGTATGTTGAAGCAGCTCAGGCCATGGTTCAATACTACCAACTCACCCCAGCTATGATTACCAATCAGAAGCTTCTCATACGAATGTCTAAGAGGTACAAGGAGCTTCAACTCAAGGTACGACTGAAGATCAAAGTAAACAGCAGTTAAAGGCCGTAATAGCCAATTACTAAACTTGAATTTCTTTTCTGTGTAGAAACCAGGTAAAGATGTTCAATCAATCATCCAGGATATCAGCTGTCAGCGGGAGCGGGATGAGATGCAAGAACTTGAACAGTAAAGAAACTTTTCATTCTCCTTTTAGTCTCAAATGCGTCTTCTTGCGTGGTCAGGTTCTATGAGTCACAAGCAATCGAGGAAAACAAAAAGGAAATTCAGTGAGGAGCAAATGTCACTAACGATACTGCCTAAAGCCTTCCCAAAGGAACTGTTATTTTTTGTTGATTCTGGCATCTCCTGTGGACAAAAGGGTTCAAGCACCGTCGGCTCCTATGGTAAAGATCTTGATCTGGCTAGCATGTGCATTTGCTTTGAAAGAAAGAGGCAATGCATTTTTAATACTGTTTGCTTTTTTTTTTTATCACAGGTGATGTGATGATGTATCTATTTGTGACTATGTAAGATTAATAACTGTAATATGATGATGGTGCAACAAATAAACCTTAAATTAATGCCATGCTGTACCACCAGACCAAAGACCCCTCAATTCGTTCCAGCAATCTGCCATACAAGAGTCTTAACTTAATGACTTATCTAACCTTGATAAGTACTCGACCCAGTGACAGCAGTTAAGAATAACTATAATTAATAATTACACAGAAAGAACCAATCTTCTCACTGATGGTCCACTTTGTCTTTATAGGTCATAGTGAGGCATCAGTATTAAATTGAGACTGTTTCATGACTAGATAAAAGTTTCTTGTAGTACATGAATCAGTGTTAGATTTCAGATAGAAGTTTTTGCTTTAGAAAAAGTTTCCATCTAATCTACCTATCATATCCCTCCAGCTACATGCCAGAGAGAGCACGCTCCCGCAGCCCTATCAGCCGCTCTCTGAGTCCTCATTCCCACAGCCCCAGTTTTACATCATGCAGCTCAGCCCACAGCCCCCAGGGGGCACAGTGCAGAGGTCCAGAGAGAGGCAGCAATGGCATGGGCCCCCGCAGGGGCTCTTGGGATTGGTCATCACATTTAAGAAGGGGTGAAGACGAAAGGGAGAGGGATGACCCATGGAGAAACGGGGGCAGCGTGGATGACGATCGGACTAATGGACGGGCAGCTGACCGTCGGAAGGCTTACCAGAAACCCTTGGATCATATTAGCTCAAGATCTGCAGATGAACGAGGAGGAGGAGGTGGAGGTGGAGGTGGTGAAGGGATGAGGGCCAGCAGAGACTGGCATCCACGAGGCAGCCCTCAAGGCATGTCCTTCAACTCTTACAGGAACATGGAGGACGACTTCTACATGAAGGAACAGATGTACAAGTCTGACAAGCCGCCCAGACCTCCATACCAAAGGCATGATGCAAAGTCAAAGAGAAGGGATGGTGGTGACTACCACAGTAGATCAAGGCATTCAGAGTTTGAGATGACGGAGGAGCCACTTCGCAGAACCCTGGAAGACAAGAGACAGATGTCACCAGGCAGGAGTAGGAGCAAGAAGACAAGCAGGAGGCACACCACCGCAGAAAAACATGACAGGGAAAATGCTGCTGAAAACTCTGTGAGTAACTCATGTAAATGTGCATTATTCTTCTATACCTGCTTTACATATCCTTCTAGCTGCTAAGTTCTGTTTCTTTTCCCAGGATCGCCAATCAAAGGAAAAGTCTGTGTCCCCTCATCGAAGCAGCAAGCCAAAAGAGACGACTGAATGTAGTCAAGATAAAGATACTGTAAGTAAGCATTTTGATCTTTATTATACATTTAAACTCCTTCAGATCCTTATTTAAGTCCACGGGTTAACTGTAAAGTTGTAGGATACTGCTACTGTAGTTGGAAAAGAGTATTTATAACTCTTTTCTTGATCCATTTTTTGTAGGTGAAGGAGTGGGAAAGTGGAGATAACACTGATGAAGAGTGTTGGTATCCTAAGAACATGGAGGAACTGGTCACTGTTGATGAAGTGGGTGGAGAGGATGATTCCATTATTGAGCCAGATCTCCCTGAGCTGGAAAAGTATGTGTCTTGCCCCAAAGAGTCTACAGAAGAAGAAGTTGTAGAGGAGCACATAGCACCAGCTTCCTCCTCCTCCTTGGAGGTGAAAGAGACATCTAACGAGAAGTCTAACCAGGAAAAGTTATGTGAGAATGTTGGACACCAGGCAGAAACATCTGTAACTGTGAAACCAGAGAATGTTTTGACTACAATGAATCCTGAAGACCAGAAACTCAAAACGCCCCAGTGTCCAGTGGCTCCTGCGCTACCATTACCGAACCTTAGTGATTTCCCAAATGAGGAGTTCAAGGCTGCACTGGAGGAGACATGTTTAGAGGACAACGCAATCAAAAGTGGGCCATCAGAGGAGTCAATGGAAAATCACATTTGTGCATCAAAGGACAGCAAAACCCTGGAAGTGGGACAGGTCACAGAAACAATCAATAATGGGGCTCAGCACAAGGATGACAGTCTTAAAAAAGGTGCATTTCAACAGAGAAGTCAAATGTTTACCATTCATTATATTACATTCCTTCAAGCATCCTAACGGTCTATTCCAATAGGCTATATAACGTTATTAATCAATTAGTCGATTGTCAAAAAATGTGCAACTATTTTAATAATCTATTAATTCAATTATTTATGTTTCCACCAAAAATGCATTCTGCCTCATATAAGCTTCACCTGATGTTTAGATTGTATCTTGTGAGAATGAAGGCATATGTGGTAACGTTTTGTTTATCCAGCCTTTCTCATAATTTCTACATCTTTTACAGAGATTGAGGCCCCCTCGCCATCTCATGAGCAAGACAAAGCTGTTGGTGAACACAGCATTCCTTTGGGTAAGCGTCTCAAGTTTAATTATCACTATGACTCTAACTTGAAATGTTTTGAAATACACTGAGCATAAGTCAAGGTTTAGGATCTCAAATAAAGTTTGTATAGTTCTCATTTTGACAGCAAATTTCAGGTTATGTAGTAAAGATTCAACTGCAAACAATAATGATTAAAACTAAAGATGAAACTATCAGATTACTCTGGCTGGATTAGAACCAGTCCACGAGTCCTTGAACTGGTCTATATTTAATCGTCGCCACAGATACAAGTTCATGGAGTCTTGAGCCTGCAGTCTTAGTCCTAAAGATAACGTGTTGTCATGCACACCATTAATAAGTGCACTGACAACCTGTTGCATTAGCACTCTAATTGACTGGAATTGCTTTGCCACTTGCTGACCTATTTCGATGAGCAGGTTGTGAAATGTTCCCCTGGGAGATGAGTATTTATATTGTCATTAGGGTTAGAATGACACGGCTGAGCACATGGCCAGTGTTGGACCTGCTGCATGGAGACTGACATAAGCCCTGGTGCAGTGTAACAACATTGGACCACAGTACAGACACGAGAGCGTGGCTATTTCTGTTGTATGATGCCTGCAAAATGTGTGTGTGTGTGTGTGTCCAGAAGGCTCTGTATCCATTGATAGCATGGCTGAGACTAATATAAGGTTGATGAGTCATCTGGTTGTTGTTGTTGCCATTTAGTTATTTTTTTCTTACATACTTCTGGAACGAGACTGCTAAAAGCCTGATACTTGTTGTTGAAATATACCTTTGTGTTCACCTGAACTAGAATAACATGCACTTGTGTAATTTTGTGTAATCAAAGTGTAGTTTTACTAAAATGCACATGGTGTGCTCACTTAGTGGACTCTCTTGGTCTGTAGATACACTACCTAAAATGTTTCTTTGTGTGTGTGTGTGTGTGTGTGTGTGTGTGTGTGTGTGTGTGTGTGTGTGTGTGTGTGAAAGAGGGTATTCATGTTACCAGCATAAGCCATTAAGTGGAAGAACAGTGTCCCATCTTCTTTTATTCATTATACATAGAAGAAAACAAAATTGTGGTGATTTTATAGACACTTTTCATGTGGAGATTACATTTCACTTCATGTATTCAGCCTTTCTAAATGTGTTTGTGTGCTATAAAATTCCCTTTTAGTTGTATTTCATATAAAACACTAAAGTAAAAAGAAAAGTGAAGAAAATAGTTTGAATTTGTTTGAATCTTTTTCAGTGATTTATGTTGTCCCTTTTCTCATTCTGATATATTTATCTTTCATTTAAAACGCTTTTCGTTGGTGCAGTGAGGGGTGCTCCTGTAGAGGTTACAGTATTTGTCACTGATGGAGGCATTGTTTAGTTTCTGTCATTGTTGAACGAAAATAATGAGATTAACAAACATGTAAATAACTGGTCAAATAGATATATACAGTACATAAATTAATTTATTAAATAAATGTTTTACTTTCAAAATTTGGATTAATTTACAAATTCTTCATTTACATTTTTTTTAAAGGGCACAAAGTGCAGCTTGTAATTTGCTGGATTGCAGTACTGTTATGATACTATCACTGTAAAAATCCTTTCTGAGAACATTGACCTGTCGGATGCTGATTTGTGGGGCTGAGTTCTAATCATTATGTTTAATGTCTAATAGGAGTTGAGTTCATTGTACCACGGACCGGCTTCTACTGTAAACTGTGCGGACTGTTCTATACCAGTGAAGACACTGCAAAGACCACTCACTGCCGCAGCACTGTCCACTACAGGAACCTACAGGTACACACTGCACCCTAACACACACGTTTTTCAGGTGATGTTGATCATGGCAAGAAGAATTAAAATGAGAAAATGTAATTATACATTTCCTCATTTTATTTATTCTT
The DNA here is from genome assembly GCA_039737535.1 of Lagodon rhomboides. NCBI lineage: Eukaryota > Metazoa > Chordata > Actinopteri > Spariformes > Sparidae > Lagodon > Lagodon rhomboides. The sequence continues at coordinate 14,236,107 of CM077786.1, forward strand.
CCCTCCCTGAATTCCTGAATTATATGAGCATGCTAACCCTCACTAAGGCCAGCGTGTACTGTACGTACATGTACAACATGTCTGCCTGTGCGTTTGCTTTGATACTAGCGCACGTGCTTCACTTTACTGCTGGTGTGGTCCACAGTCAGTGTGGTCTGTGGTCTAGAAACATTTTATACACCACCTGTTGCTGGTTTGAGTAATGTCGTCATAGAGATCATATGTGTTATGTTATTTTCTCTGCCTTTCTTCTTATGTTCGTGTTATATGGGGGATTACATTTTTTTTTTCTAAATAGGGCCGCAAAATACAGTGAAACTTTCGGACCTTTCTGTCATGAGGGACAATTTAGTGTACAAACAATAAACTGACTTTTATTCACAAAGCAAACATTCCAATATGCTCTTGGTATATTTTGGTTGTTGAGTTGTTTCACATTTTGTGCGTAAATGCTTTTCCTTCTAGATTGTAATTTGGCTGTATGCACAAAAGTACAAAAACAATTAGTTAAACATTTTACAATCAGCTGAAAATCTACATTATTACTTTTCATTTTTTAAAGTTTTTGGTCATTTATAGGAATACCCCAAATTTCCCTGTTTACATTTCCTCACATATATATGGTCTTAATGAATTTAGATGACATATTATAGATATTTTATAACTAAGCTGCCTGTAGTGGGGCCCGAGGGCCAGAGTTGGCCTTCTAGGGGACAATTGAAAATGTAGCTAGAATATAAATAAAATATAAATTCTAAAAAATTGTGTTTTTTTTTAGGTAAAAATGCTCTTTAAATATCTAGGATCCTTAATTGTAAATTATTTTTCATGATTTAAGTGACATGCCCAGGAAGTCAGTCAATTAAGGAAACTCAAGATCACAGTTCCATTTTGTGGACAATATTATACAATAGTTGTTTGCTTTGATTTGCCCCTGCCCATCTTCATCTGGCCCCCAAGAAAAAACATTTGGGCCCCAATGGACTGAATTGAAAATTAATTGAAAATAACCAACAGATCAGTCAAAAACACAGGAATGCGATCAGATGGGCAAAAACAAACTCAGACGAAAGCAAAAATGTATACGGACACACTCTAGCACACAAACATATCCATACACGCACAAATATAGACTTTGCATATAAACTTGCAACTGTATTAGGTTTCTAATTATTGACCATTCAGTGCCAAGCTGTCTTGCATTTCTCTCGTCCCCGGCAGCACAGCTGAGGCAAGGCGGAGGAGCAGCAATTCCCTAACATGGATAACATTCCAGGAAGAAAAAACCTGTTTTAAACAGTTGTGCTGTCTGTCAAAGCTGTGCGTGCGTGTGTGTGTGTGTATGTGTGTGTGGGTGTGGGTGGGTGTGTGGTTAATAGTTTTTATTAGTTTTTGTTCTTTTTTGACCGCAGATTTATGTTTAACTCTACTTTCATCTGTATAGTCTAACTTCAGCACAGTGTTTCAGTACGGTAACTGCTGTACTAAATAAAAAGATGTGAAATAAAGAAAGACAAACTGCGACTGTGTGAGGCTCCCATTCTCATATACAGTATTTGAGTCAACTAAAGGGATACGGTTTTACTAACATGACTCTTTGATTTAAATGCTGATATTTTTCTGACTGAAGCTGGTAGTTCTTAGCTGCTGATATTAATTCATTATTAAATAGTTTGTTAATTATAATGTGTCACATAATAATCGTCATTGTAGAAAATCCTTTAAAATTCTTGAGGTGGATGTGCTGGTGGCATTGTTATAGAGGGCCTGGTTTGGTTATAATTTGGAGAAAAAATATTACAGTCAAATCATAATTCACATATATATATACAGACATATATACAGACATATATACAGACATATATATATATATATATATATATATATATATATATATGTGTATATATATATATATATATATATATATATATAACTATATATATAACTATATAACTAAATTTTGGGGGATTGTAAATTTTTACTTATTCCTATCTTCCACTTGTCCACAGAAATACCTGTCCCAGCTGGCAGAGGAGAGTCTTTTGGGGGCACTTGCTGAACCTTCAGCTGCACAGTGACAGCAGCTTGACCTGTCACGTGTTGTACAGCGAACAGCAGAGGAGAGATTCATGTATATGTAATGTTGCTGCAAGGCTATGGATATGTGACACATGGAAGCTAGAGAATGTAAGCAGTTGTACTGGTTTTGATATTTTGGTAGAAGGGATTCTTGGATGTCTTGAACGGACAACCTTAGCTGTAGATGCTCTTGTACAGACCTGTAGCGTTATGTATAGTGAAGCTACAATATTTAATTACATTTTTTGGTTTTTAAATTTTCTTACAATTTAGTTCATTGGATTGTGTGTGACTCCATGTATTTGTTTATGTTTTTGGAATTGGAATGTATTTACAATTATTTCTAAGTACTGAGAAGACAAACTTTATCAGTATGTGCTTACGTCAGTCCATTAGCTGAGTTTAAATCAATTATACTTGTCCTAACAACAATAATACATTTAAAGCTGCAAAATGACTTGAAATATGTGCCAAGGAATGTTTTTACTCAGTTAAAGAACTGAGGCTGATTCTCAGGTTTGTTGTATTTGTTGAACCGATTTTGATGTTTAGCTCAGAACACAACATTTACATTTTTATTTATACTTGGGGCTTTAAAGGCTCTTGCTGTTTTTCTTTAATCTTGTGCCAGTTAGAGCACCACAATATGTTTCTGTCAGGTTAAGATGTACATCATTTGGATTAATAATGATGCAACTATGCAAAAAAGTTTGCAGATTTATGTTGGATTTAATTCATCAGACAATCAAAGTCATATTTACCAACATATGCGATGCCTTAAATATTGAAGACCTTAAACCGGACCACATGTTTAACTTAACATGCAATGTTTCATGTTACAGTGACTAGTTCAAAAGGATTATCAAGCCAGAACTTGTTTTTGTATACTGTGAATACTGTGACTTCAACAATAGTCCTTTTATTTTATTTTCATAAGTTTTTTGATGCAGCAAAACTTGAATAAACGTTTTAAACTTGTTTCAAAGGGTACTTTGTTTTTCGAAAGAATATTATGTCTAACATATGGCGTATTCTATGTGGTGTAATGTAATACAGTCATGAGCACCACCCACAGACAGGGTACAGTACACCATCCATCCAGCGCTTTTCTGCACCATGACCATGACTTGAGTGTAAGAGTTGTAAAAGAGCTCCCCCAAGTGTTGAGGCAAATAAACATCCGGGTGCAAAAAGTAAATCAGATAAATATGTTTCTAAAACTCAGTTTGGATATATTGTATGTTTCCTGTCCCAAATTGTTGGCCTTTTTGTATAAAGATAAATAAAAATACATACTTCACTGTCATGTATTTTGTAGGCTTAGTCACATAGGAGGTTCATATAACGTAATATTAGGTGAACTTCCTGTTCAGGATGATTAACATGATTTGGCCAGGAGAACAATCAGTCAATCAGTCATTTTAGTCAATATTATCATCAACATTGTCAAGAATCAGCCTTTGCCTCCAATTTTTGTGGCCAATTGCAGTTTTAAAACGAAAAATTCACCTTTGGCCCAAAAGGTCACATAAAATGTATCCAGAAATTAAATCCAGAATCAATCAAGCAATTAATTAATTAATTAATTGGAAAGAAAATAAATAGGTGAATTAATACAAAAGTAAATAAATACAGGGGCAAATTAAAACAGATATTAATGTATGTCACATTTTATAAAATAATAAATGCCTTTTTAACATAACTTTTGGTGCATGTAAAGAGCCATTTGTTTATTTAGTTGAGTCAGTTCAAGTCTTCCACAGGATGACGTGATGAACAGGCCAGAGAGATGCTGTTCTCCCGCAGCACAGGTAGGGGGCAGCACCCTACCAGCCGTGCAGACCACACAGAACATGCGAGAAGAAAATCCCGTGTTGCATTTTCATTGGCCCTTTGTATTTAAAAGCCCACACACCCCCAGCCAATCACACGAGGAAAACACACACCTACGCGCCTGCGTTGCTGGGTAGATAAAACAAAAACAACAGGGTCCGTGATCAGAGTTTGAAGCTCGGACACAACAGACGGTCAGTGATTCCACAGTGAGTTATTTAGTCGACAGAGCGATAGAAATGCATATTTTCCATGCCAGTGTTAAGTATTTAATGATTTTTGTCGAAGTAGCTTAAAGATATTCACCGTGCGTGCGGACTGCAGTTTAGATTCAATCTTTTACTGACTTTTGGTCTTTAATAACAGATAAACGGCGAATGAGCGATGCAAAACAAGCTCTAACGAGCTGTAAACTGCAGGTTTTGATAATATGTATGTAGTAGTTGTTGTTTAACTGCGCAGTTAGCGGCTCTGGAGTTTAGTCTTTTGACGCAGCTATTTCCTCTGACAGTAAACATTCAAGCTAGCGCAACGTTAGCCATTGTTTACCAACAGAGTGACTTTGAATGAGAAGGGGGAGGGGAGCCTGTGGCTGTGCAGCATGCCCGGGCATGTTATGAAAGCACGTCTGCGTATTAAATTTCTGTTTCCTTTTCAACATTGCAGGTATCATTTGGAAAATTATTGTTTTTGCACGCTGCAAAATCTCTTCTCTGTTGTAAAACATGGCAACTGACTGCGCGGCCTGGCTGAACGCGAACCCCGTCGGTAAGTGTGAGCCAGTCAGAGCGGTGTAATGCTCCATCGGCTCTATCTGATGTGGGGCACTGGGACTTTTTCATGCGGAAGTGGTTTATTGCTTATTTCTTGCACTGCCTGCAGTATTTGGGGTTGTTGAATTTGCCATTGATTTCACTCTGCTGCGCATCCTACATGTTATGGCTGACTGCAAACAGATATTGACTATAGTAATACAATCTGACATAAAAACACCTTTCCCTAAGTTTATTGTATTTGCACATAAACAAATAAAAATGCATGTATCAGCTGTAGTCTCTCTGATATGTCTTGCACATAATAGCTTCTTACTCCTAAACTCTCCCCTATATTTCCCCTTGTAATGTAACAGAGGCTGAGGACCTGAGTGACTCCTTTGCATCTGGAGAAGAAGACAATGGTGGATCAGTTATCACCAACAAAAACATCAACAACGAGATCAACGGCAACTGGGTGTCCTCGTCCAGCAACAGTATCCATGAAGCGCGTCTCAAGGCGAAGGCCAAGCGGAGGCTGAGAAAGAACTCCTCCAGGGACTCCGGCAGGGGAGACTCTCTCAGTGATAATGGGGATGCAGTCAGAGGTACCACGGTGGCGCCCACCAGCCCCAAGAGCAAACTGCTGGACAGAAAGTCTCGATTGGGCAAGGGAAGAGGTCTGCCAAAGAAAGGTAAGATGAAACATTTCATAAACTAAGCATTTTTTTCTTAAGATGGCGGTAGGTAATGTAATGTTGTCATGCACAGTGTGATACCAAATGTCTCCGTTTCACAGGATAACCATTTGCCGGTCGTTAGCACAGGTCAAAAAAAGTCAAATCAAAGAGCCCCTGCTGTTACAGAGCTACAAAGGGAAAGCCTTCATCACTGTGTGACCTGCTGCTATCATCACCTGGTGGCTTTCCTTTTAGGAGCCATAAACCAATTGACATGTACACAAATGGCTAGTTGATCTGGAGCAAGTCACATCCATTAAAAAGCACCCCTTTTTTTGTCTTGCCATCTGGTCAGCCAAGCTTTTCTGTAAATTTCCATTTGAGGTTAAAGAGTAATCTTGGCAACATTTGTGTATAGTGTACCAAAGTTGCTTTTGTTTGTGATATTCTGCTAATGCAATGGATAGGGTGAGCGTCTTTTACTCTTTGGACTGTCATTAGTCTCTACAGAGGCTGCTTGCTGTTATTTTGAGGGAAATTACTGTTAAGTTAAAAGTTAATACGGCCAACACAGCATTTGTTTGCCCTGTGTTTCAGTTAGATTTTCTTTAAGTGAGACGATCTTGTGTGCCAGGGCACAGTGACAAGTATAGATTTATACTGACTGATTGTGTGTGATGTTGCATAATGGCTCACTGTGGTTCCTTATCCAATTTGTATATCAAACCAAAGTTAACTTCTCTGCCCTGCTATCTCCTTGTCCTTAACTGTATTTGATAAGTAACTACGGCACATCACACGTATAAGTAGATTAGAATTTAGCAAGTATCTACATCTTGTGGTGTCTCTCACTGCGAAACCTCATTCAGCGATGTAAGCACACAACGTCTACATGTATGTCCCAGCAGACTGCATCACAGTTCAGTCACTTTGCGCTTCCCATGGGCAGTGGAACTGGAGCAAGTGTAGTTTCTCTTGGCACAGTGTCTGTCCGTTTTTCTGGTTACATAACAGAAGTGGCACGCCACTGGAGCCCTGTTATTTGAGCTCTGAGCTCTCCTGCATTAAAAGTTCATGCAATGCAGTTTTAAAAGACAAATGCAGTGGATGCGCAAAATCTCTGGTTAGAGCAAACTAGTGCGGACTATGTTCACTTAAGTGGGACATGTTCACCCAACCAATGTGGGCTGCGCTAAATATAGTGGCATGTCATATGCCACATACTGGGTGGGACTAATGGAGGTTTCAAAGCATGTGACACAAGCTGCTTGGTCCTGGGCTTCTTAAACTGTCTGCAATCTGTTGGTGCTGACCTCAGACACAGCAGATGTTTGTTTGTATAACATGTACAAAGGCGTCACCTCTCCAGATAGAGGGATTATACCACAGCATGTTTGGTCGTGGGGTTAAAGAATTTATCTTGGGAATTAGTACAGCTTATACACACTGATAATGATCCATAAGACATTAGTAATGTTATTGCAACAACTGTAGTGTTATCTTTGTTGACCAGTGGACAAGAACCTCCTAAAGTCTAACTTGTGTTATGAGCTATAACTGAGAGATATGCTGTGTGAGAAGAGTGCGTAAGATAGTGAACGGTTGAGGGTTTCGTCTGGATACGGCGATCCTACAGTAAGTGGAGCGTCACCTGTGAAAATTCATTGTGTGGTTCTGAGTCAATTCAGCACCTGCCTGCACACGCAGTGTAGAGTTAAAGACCTACTGGTTGATGTTTTTTCAAAATGACCGTTTCAGCAGTTTTTTCCTTCTTGAAAATGAATCTGTGAGATTTGACACAACATGGCCTGTGATGAATATATCACGAGTATTTGAAAATAATCTGGATATATCAGATTATGTTTGGAGCTCAGGAAAACAAAATAACTGGAAGGGCACTGACCGCCTCACAGCATGGGGCTGGTCATGCTCTTAGCGAGTGAATTCGGTAAATTTGTCCGCGACTGTCTGGAACTAGTTCAATTTTTATAGTGGACATGGTGGGAGACCTTGCTACAAAAACACTTGAGATTAAATTCAATTAAGTTTCTGTGTCTCCATATTTAAGAAAATACACCATCCTTTGTAACCCTAACCACGCCACCTTCTTATTAATTCTGCTTTGAAAAGGGTTTGAAGTCGTTTTTCAGGCATCATATTTTAGGGACAGTATGTTAAGAGATCCTCATGCTCTTTAATCTCCTCATGCTACTTAACGTTCTTTCCATATTAAATTATAAACACTTCTATTTTTTACAAAAGTTGGTCACGGTAACCAATATATGTTTATCAATGAGTCTTTTGAAAATGATACTGCACATGACGTTGCTTTCGACCATATCCCCTATTGTGTTGATATCAGATCTCATGTCTAACATCTTCACTGACCTTTGTCTGCAGGTGGGGCTGGAGGGAAAGGCGTGTGGGGCCGATCTGGTGAAGTTTATGAACCAGAGCAGGTAGATGAGAAAGACCCCAACTATGACGAAGCTCAGGTACTGACCATGGTGATGATACACTTGTAAAATCGAAAGAAATCAAATGCACATCCCTGCAGTTAATATTCCTCAAGTGTAGGTTATAATGTGTAATTGTCTAAGACCTGGAATGTGATTGTGTTTCACAGGAAAACTGTGTGTATGAGGCTGTGGTTCCTCCGCTGGATGAGAGGGACTTTGAGAAGACTGTCACCCCCATAGTGCAAGAGTACTTCGAACATGCAGACACACATGAAGTAGCGGTAAGTGTGCAGGAAACAACCTGTCAGTAAACTAGTGCTCTGAAAATAACAATTGTCACTGAGCATAACCTTAAAGCTCGTTCCAAATTAACATCTCTCTCCACATTCAGGAGCTGCTTGCAGAACTGAACCTGGGCCCCATGAAGAGCGAGGTTCCCTCGTTGGCTGTGTCGCTGGCCCTGGAGGCCAAAGCCAGCCAGCGGGAGCTCACCTCCAGGCTGCTGGCTGACCTGTGTGGGTCCATTCTGTCCCGCAGCGACATGGAAAGCTCCTTCGACAAACTACTCCAGGAGCTGCCGGATCTGGTCCTGGATACACCTGGAGCCCCGCAGGTGAGACTCCTAGAACACCATGGATAAATAGAATCTGGATATAACACAGTTTGATTTCTGGGATATAATATTACCCAGATCTTCTACGTAGCTTCCGCATTTTTCAGGCTATAGAGGATTTGCAGCAGAGACTTCCCCCAGCCAAGCTGGCTAACTTCTGTTTTAGCCCTTCGCTAACTTGAATGTAAATAAAATAGTTTAACTGTTCGGCTCTTCTAGACTTTCCAAATGGATCAAATTCTGGCAGTGATACAAATAATTTCACCAGAAAATATATCCACTGTTTAACAGATGCTTCTTTCACAATGTTTGCTGATAGGAATAAGTCTCTTGGCCCAGTGTGCATCATGTGATGTTGTAATTATACGGTTTAGCCACTACAATTGGCTTTAAAGCCCACCACAGTTCCTGGTTGGTTGGTGTACACCTATCGCAGTGGTACTCATACAGCTTTTGCCACAAATGCCACAAGAATCAACAAAAAAATAATTTTATTGTAACAGCTTAAATTTTTGTGACGTCTTGGGCATTTCAACAAACCAGTAGAACGGGCTCATACCTGTAAACAAACGAGGCATTCTGTTTGAGTTTTCACTCCGTCTGTGGTGGAGCACAATGGTACAACAGTGTGGTTTGACATGTTCATGTGTGGGAGAGAGCTAGTGTGTGGCGTGTGTGTATTTGAGCTCTTTCCTTTTCAGCCTGCACAGACATGAGATCTCTGGCCATTGTCTGTCTGCGCTGGCAAAATGCAAGCTCAGCGAAGGATGCTCAAAGGGTTATTGGTCTCCTCCCCCACACCCCTCCTCTCACTGTCTCATTTAGGCTCCCTGGTCATTTCTGTCCCACTCTCACAGTTCTCTGTGGGTTTAATGGCGCATTATGACTCTGCACTGTCTCGCTGTACGCCTTTCACTCTTTCTTATTTTCTGAAACACACAGACACTCACACAGACTGCACACTCCTCTCTTTCTCCTCATGTGCCTGCCAGTCTGGCCTCTGCCACAGTGCGATGAGATGGAGCTGCCTTTCGTCTGAACAGGAACAATGATGAATGATGAGCGCAGGCTTTGTGGAGGCCAGAAGAGCAATGCAAGCTCTTTTTGTTTCCCTGAATCATGTGCGCCACTCACTACTGTAAACAAACACGTGCCCCCGAGGCCACTGTCAGTCATCTGTAATGTCAGTGTTTTTGCGGGGCTTCCAGTTCTTCAAACTGAAAGAATTTTGTTATGTGTAACAGCAGTGTTGCAGGTCTTTGGTAGTTCACTTGATTTGCTGTTTGTTTCACTTACAAATATACTCAGACTTTCTAAAAGGAGTGGATTAAGTTAATTCAATTTTATGTATTCTGATGCAACATAACCATGTTCTGTTTTTTCTGCAGCAAACGGAGATTCAGTTGAATAGTAATAGAATTTAAGGAAATGAAACAAAAAACAACAGCCTTAACAGTGCTTTTTTCCTCTCTTGTGTTTATTTTTCAGTTGGTGGGCCAGTTCATTGCACGTGCCGTTTGTGACCAAATACTGTCTAAGAGCTACATCGAGAGCTACAAAGGCAGAGTTGACTGTGAATATGCAAGGTATGTTTGTTTGTTTGTGATTTCATATTCTTGTTTGATGATATTATCGTTCAGGTCTTAAGAGATTATATCAGGTTTTAAGTGTTTACAAGTTAGATAGACTGCTAAAGACCAGAGGGTTTTCAGTCAACAATATCACACAAGAGCTTTGTCATATCTGTAATAGTCATATTATTAAATATATCATAAAGAGAGATGTGCAACACTGGACTTGCTGGGATATTAGAGGAGGTGCAGTGTGATCACTTGCAAGTCAAGGAGAAGGGGGGTAGGTACAGTGACAACCCACAAACCTTTTTATGTATATTTTCTATCTTCCAGGGCGGCACTAGATCGGGCGGCGGTGCTGCTGAAGATGAATCTGGGTGGCCTACGCATTGACAACCAGTGGGGGTCAGGCGGGGGCCAGAGACCTGTGACACAGCTCATCAAAGAGGTAAATAGATGTGACTGCAAAGTCGGTTCACTGCAGTGATTTTACTCACAAAACTAAATGTAAACTAAAATCATAGTTGGTCATTGCTTTAATGAAAACAAATCACCTGTCTTTTTCTTTAAAAAAAACTGAAAAACAAACGATACAACATGAACATTGTTTTACTGTATCAGCTGTATGTAACTGTCCCTACAACTATGGTGTTTTTTTCAACAACTCTGTGGCTGTCAGAAAAATCAACCACAGGTTAATTATGATCATTTCCTGTTCTCTGTCCTGTCAGATGAACCTGCTGCTGAAAGAGTACATCCTGTCTGGAGACAGCAAGGAGGCTGAGAGATGCCTGAGGGATCTCGAGGTTCCACATTTCCACCACGAGTTTGTCTATGAGGTAAGCCCTTTGCTTTAGTTTGAAGCAGAATGTCTCAGCTTGGTCTCGTCTAAAATAAGCAGATAAATTAGCTGTGAGTTTTTACTGCTTCTAGTAGATGGTACCAAAGGTTTCGTGTATTGATACAAGGCTGTGAATATTTCTGTCCTCAGGCGATAGTGATGGTGCTCGAATCCAAAGGAGAGAAAACATTCAAAATGGTTTTGCAGCTACTCAAGTTGCTCTCCAGTTCCTCCGTCATCACTGTGGACCAAATGAAAAGGGTACGGTGCCACCTGGTGTTTGAATTATGCACTGCACATGATTCTTTTTTCATCATTTGTTTGCAAACTTTTCTAAGATGCCATTTCATATACAGTGATCTTTTTTTCCTTCATAGGGATATGAAAGAGTTTATATGGACATTGCTGAAATCAACATTGATGTCCCTCGTGCATACTACATCCTAGAGCAGACCGTTGATAAAAGCTTCAGCATGGGAATCATTGATGTAAAGTTAAGAGACCTTTGTCCCTGTCGGTAAGTGTACACAACAGATTTTCACACACCTCACACTCGTCTCTGAGGGAGATGTGTTTCCTTGCTTTTTGTTTGTTTGTTTTTTAATTAGTTTGTTGATGTGTTGTGTATCTTGTCAGGGGCCGGAAGAGATTCGTCAGCGAGGGAGATGGTGGTGTTGTCAAAATCGAAAGCTACTGAGGAGCCCTTTTTATGTGCCAGATGTCCTGAAAAGAAGAGGATAAAGCTACTTTTTTACTTGCATATTTTTCAAAATAGTTGGGTACATTTTCTTTCCCTTTGACAAGTTAAAAGAATGTACATAACTGAAATTGAGGTGAGGTATAAAAAAAACCAAACAGAACTGCACTTTTGATTGAAACTGAAGTAGATCACTTTCTCCAAGGTGTCTCAGTATAAACATTTACATAAGCTAACCCTTAAAGTGCCACACCTCTCAGTGTCAGTCATTCCATGTTGTTTTGTATAGTATTTTCTTGATTTCACTGCCACTCCTTTATGTGTTTTCTAGAAAGCAGTGTTTGTACAGAGATGACTGGTTTGTGTCAAGAGCTTTATAAAGGGGTATAAAAAAAATAAATAAAGGGGCGTGTGTTGGTAAAAATGCAATACTGGCTCCCTAACTAGCTATGCTGTGCTTGACTTTTCTTTTTACCCTTTAAATTACACAAAGATGTCATTATTGAAGGTGTCAAGACATGAGTACAGTGCAAACACAAATACCAGTCGGGTAACTTCACAAAATGGTGTTTAGAGTGTTTATTTTTATATCTGGGGGATACTGGTGTGTCAATGTACCACGTATTGCGCCTTGTTTGTTCATTAAATCACTATAAAACAAACCAAGACTGTTTTTCTCAATGTCACAATATTAAAATTCAATGCTAACTTGACGTTAACTGCCATTTTCTTGACAATTTACAAGTGCAGTGACACAAATAGAAATTTTAAAAGTCTCAGTGGCCAACCATACCGGAAATATTGGGAGGCAAGAGATCTAATCCTTACTACTGACGAGCTTACATCATTCATCAATGGCTAGCTAACAGCAAGACTTATGAGTCAAGTGTTTTAGCTCATGTGCCCACAGCCACGCCACTTCCTCTGCTTTTTCTGCTTCGTGAAAACACTGGGTTTGTGCCACCCATCGGAAGGAATTTTCTGCCAGTTTGACTTGTCCTGCTGCTACGAATCCTCCATTGGGCGTCTACTGCAGCTGCTCCCTCCCAGCCAGTTCCTGCTGTTTGACGGCCTCTTGAGCCTCCATCTGCATCTTCTCCAGCTTCTCCAGGGTGACTGATTTGAGTGGGAGCAACTTTGGCTTACACAGAATCATGGTTGGGACATCTTCCATGGAAAGCTGCCCTGTGGATGTTGTGAAAAACAGCACACAAAAAAAAACAACAACTCCAAGATGAATCCTCATGTTTGATCAACTAATCTTGGCATAAATGCAGAGATGATGAAAAGACTTGGCTGGGTTGTGTCTTTATTTTACAAATGCATCTTGCACATTAGCGGTGAAGAATATTCTACCTACAATTAAAGTACTGTATTTGTAAGAGTATCTGCAGTATGATTGTGCCATTCTGGTAGCCTGCAGCCCCCAGGATTGGAAGGGTGTCCCAGTGTTACATCTGTAAGCTCTCAATGCAATTGTTCACCACTGTTTTTTGATCTCTGTCGCACTAATGGTCAGTTTTTACCAACGCATGTAACATCTGGATATTTCAAACAGCTGGTGCTCTGCCCCTAAGCAGCTTTTACATATTAATAAGCATTGCACTTCTAACAGCATTGATATATTGTCACACAGCTATGGTACTGAGCCATATTATATAACTTTTGGTACAGTAACAATGACAATGGTGTTGAGCTGTAAAAGAGACTGTAAAGAGGGAGCACACAGCACAGAACACCCACTGACTAATTTTGCAAGCTTTTGCAAATTTCTGAACAGTTCACATGTTGTATCGAGCTCCACAGACAATCTTTTGTTTGTGACTACTGCTGTCCAAATAGCTGCTGTGGTACAAACCTTGTTTAGGCAGAACTTCTCGGAATATCGACTTGACTTCTGGCATTTTGTCTTCCGAGTGCTCGCTGAAAGGTAAATTAGTAGATTTGTTTATTACATTCAACACATTTTTATCTGACATGGATTCATGAAACAAAAGCAATGCAGGGAGTGTACTTAATATATGTGACTGCAAAGGAGAAGCCAAAGATTTTAGAAATGTGACACTGTGGGGTCATCAAGATAGCTGCTAAGGCTGCTGGGTATTTCTCAGTTGATAATGAATGGTGCTCTGACTCAGGAGTCCTGTTGTAAATTGAGCGAGATTGAATTCTGGCAAGGCTGAGACATGAGCTTATTTTGAACTTTAGCATTATCAAATGCACAGTGATCGTATTCAGCCGAATCGGCACTATAGAAGATAGTAAGAGATCTCATTTTAAATTTAGTCCACATCATCAGATACACGTCAGTATATGTCGGAAACGGTGACATCAGTAACAAATCATAGGACAATCCCAAGCCTCGAGTAAAGTAACCGAGTCATTGGTGTAACTTAAAAGACTGCGAAAAGAAATCGGAGCCCGCATCTTATAACAGCGAGGTAACGTTAATGCTAGCCAGGTTTAGCCTAGCACGTAATTAGCTAACTAAACGGCACAACATAGGCCACGCTAAAGTAATGGTAGCTTTCATTTAGCGAACTACCTTTTAAAATATGTTCACTAATACTGACGATAGCGTAAAACTGCAATATCTCTCCGTGGTCGCATGTGAACACGAATCAAAAACGCTATCTGTAAAATTTAAGTGTTGATAATCCTACCTTCAGTACGATTACAGCCGTTGTCAAGCCAACACTTCCGCAAGAATCACGTGACCTTCTTCTTCGCTTTATTTCTCAGGCATAGTGTTTTACTGACACCTACAGGCGGCTCTCTGAACAACACAGCTAAGTAAACTCATGACCATATTTGTCTGTTTTTTGCACTTTTAATTTGTTTAACCAATAGTTTTGCGTAATTATTGTAGAGATATGTTTTTGACTTGAATTAAACAAAACATATACAACAATAGTACAAAAGTACTTAGCACTGCACTGTTCATAGGTGCGCGTTAGGCATTCACATTCATAAGATTTTGCTTTCATTCACTTACTTCTTTTTGATGCCATTAAAGTCTCCACGTGGGGTTTTATCTGTCAAGTCTAGACAGTGGCTGACTACAGTCACTTTCACCGATTATTATCTATAAAAGCACATCTTTTCCAGTGTCTTTGTTAATTTATTTTTGGTTATTGTATTGGGCTTTATAATCATTCAGTGGTACAAAATAAGTATATTTACTCAAGTACTGTACAATTTCGAGTTACTTGAACTTTACTCGAGTTTTTGAATTTTATGCTGCTTTTGCTTCAACTCCTCTACCCTTTCAGATATATTGTGCTGTTGACCTCAATACTTTTCATAGACATTCATTTACTAGTTACATCACAGAATAGAATATAAAAAACCAAACATATAATCATATGATAAAATATGATTTGTTGAAAAAGGTGACATTACTCAACACTGTAATACATAGCCTAAATTAGCTCCAGCTCCACCAACTGCAACATGGAAATGCTACTGATATGTTAATGCATCAATAATAATCATCCAATAATACGGTATAGGATCTATAAACCTCTAAATAAACTTCCACTTAAAGTCCCCTTTCCACTCAAAAATACATTAATTTTTTACTTCAGTTGGACTTTTGGGCTTCATTGTATTGGATGATTGATGCATGTGCAGGGATTGACACTATAGAAGGCTGTTTATACATCTGCTGAATGAGTAAAGTTTATCTGCTTCTCTTATCAGCTTTCTCTGTGAATGCCACGACTCAGTGGAATACTCTGCGAGACGACATGAAGAACTGTAATTCTATCAGCAGCTTTTAAAATGAACTGAGGAATCTGCTGAAAGACACTCAATACTCTCTTATATCAGTGCATGTCACCTGAATAATATGTGTGTGTGCGTGTGTGTTTGTGTGTGAGTGTGAGTGATGTACTGCTCTGTGTTATGTTTGTTATAGCTCTTTTTTTTCAGTGATGTTTTATAACTATGTGAACTTTTAATTATGACCTGCCAAGGGACCACAGATGTAAATTAGCTGTAAGCTATCTCTGGTACAATGCATCAAATGGCAACATTTATATTGAATATTGCACAAGGTCCCTCTACAAATAAAATAAATTAAATTAAATCTGTGCTCATCTTAAATCTGAGTTTGATGAGCATGATTTTGGGGCAATAAAAAGTTTGTTTTGGAGCCAATCATGATGAAATATTCTATTTGCCCAGGTGTGGAGTGGAAACTTGAAACATCTCACTGAGATCACTGAGGATGGACTTTTCAGTGAAGTAGGTGTCCAACACTTACAGATATGAAATGGAAAATATCTGCATGTTCATTTATTCTGGATTTTTTTCGATTAGGAAAGGGTAGATGTAGATTCTAAACAAGGTGATTGACATTTTTTGGAGGGAAATCATTGCAAACACAAATGACTATTCCAAGGAGATTATAAATCTGGAAAGGCTTCAAGTAAAATTTTAAATGTGGGATTTTTCTACCTATAATAGAGTATTATTAGCAGTATTAATACACTAAACAAGCCCTTTACTTGCAAGTTATATATGTAAATGAAGCCAATGTTTATCCAGGAATATGTGATTGTATTTCAAAGTCTCGTGATAACATTGGTTAGGCGTGCGAATGACGCAGTTTGGTGGCAGGGGAGGGAGGGGAGCAGAGCAGCAGTGTAGGAAAAGAGGAGGAAGCAGCAAGGATGGCGGAGTCACACCTCTGAAGGTAAAACAGTTATATTATCACATTAACAGTGGAGGTTTTCACCAACACAGCACGGTTACGCGTGGCTCCAGAGATAATACACTCGTCAGACTCTTGTTGCGGCGTGTGTAACGCTAAAGTGTCATTTTGCGGTGGTGAGTAGGAACGGACTCTTTTGTTCAGCTTCGGAATGGCCGCTGTTTTTCACAGTGTTTTCTTTTTTTCCTCGGCTAATATTCAATACGGGAACGGCGCTTAGTCAATGTGTGAACAGTGAGTCCACACCTTATGTGTCTTCGGCGGCCGCTCTGCCGGGATAACAACTGCCTCCACCGGCTGTTGTCTTCGGGTGTCTGCTGCCCGACTGCACTCAGCTGGCTGCAGCAGAGGTTTCCCCTCTCGGTCGAACTCACGGCGGACGGGTCGGTCCGCGTCCGACAGCCGCTCTGCTCGGGCCTACACACACAGTTAGCTCTGCCAGAGATGAAGCTAACTGCTGGATGTGAGTAAATATATCAGGGGAAACCTCGACACCACCTGCACCCTTAAATACGCGGAGCAATAGACGTTTGTTTTATTGTCTCATCCTGGCCGTGCTGTTTCTCTTCCTCGTTTGACTCAGAGGATCGCTCGCCAAAATACTGTTAGCTGCTCGGCTAACTTGCTCGCTCGCTGACGTTAGCGAGCTAGCAGTCTGGCATAACTGACGTTTGCTTTGCTGTTGACGTTTAGCTTAGCTGGTTTGATTTCCTGCCTTGTTGTCAGTCGTTTTAGTAGGCTCAGCCTGTGTGTTTTTCCCTTTTTGAAGATTGGTCGCTCGAGATATATACTGCCAGTGTTTTCTTTCAGTCAGTTTCAAGGCTGGCTCTGCTAACATTAAACATTTTCAGCCTACGTGAGTTGGCTAACCATAGTTAGTTAGCTAGTTGATATGAGGTTAACAGTCACAACGTAACGTGTAGCACGATTACTATCGGCGTAAAGGATTTATTCTTGCTCTAATTACCCTACAGTGGCACCAACCCTGGCATGCTTTCCTTACGTGTTCATATTATGTAAATTAATTAATGTCGAAAGGCGACTTGACTTCCCGACCTGGTACCGTTTCGTCGGTAATCTGTTTCCAAGGATTTGTCATTGGCACACGTAGCCATCAAGCTAGCTGCGCCCTGTGGAGTGCTGTGTAGCAGCAATACCTATCTTTAGCTGATAGCTGCCACCTCACTTCTGTTTTGCTGTTGGTCCCACATTATGACAAGGATAGACATTTAAACATTTAAACATTTGTTCTTGGATGCTAGTACACTGTCAAGAATTAATGCAGGAGCTAGCTTTCAGATATTCCCTGACTTTGTAACATCATAGTTATGTTAATTTGCCACACACATATGTTTTATTGTTATTCTCCAATTACCTAACATATATGTATTTCTTATTAATCCAAAAGGCATTGTAATGCATTAACACAAGCACAAGGACAGTGGACAGCTAGCTATGCTTAGGCCTAAATGCACTGACATCATTAGATGGGCTCAAGATATCCTTAATGGAAACTTGATTAGTTTCTATGTGGGTTGTTAGTGCCATGAAGTCCAAGTGTTTAATAGCACTTGATAGTAGTGTTGTGTTAGTGTGGATGGACATGCATTAGCTATTCTCCAGAGCTGTATGATTTGAACTTCATATTTACATCAACTAAATAGGAAGTACTACCTTAATGGGACTGTAAAAACGCTTGTAAGTTTTGTAAGTCCAGATCACTTTCCTATTGGATTAACATTATCCAGTGGTTTTGACCAACATACACCACAGGGGAATCTTGCACAATGACCCCACACCCACACCTGATTGTCAACGGTTATGAACAGAGCACCTATGAACAGTGCAGTTTTCTGATCAAAACACATTTAATTATATGGCCTCAGAGCAATTTGGCCATATTCCTGCACATTAATCGGTTGTTTATGTCTTCGATGTCCCTTTCCTTAATCTCTAGACTGTTTAGTCTGTCAAGCCATGACATTCAGGCACAACAAGTGGGCACTGCCTGAAACTTGTCAGGGATGGAAAAGTAACTGAATATCATGAAAGCCTGGTTCTGTGGTTTTCTAACAGAGCTATTAAACACTGTTTTTCTGTCTTCCTTTACTTCTTCTGAAGTCAGAGCTCCTTTGGTCACCTGAATATTAAATTGATGTGCAGTTTTGCAGACATCTATGCAAGCATTTCAAAGATGCAATGAAGAGTATGTCCACTTTAGTTTGGTTAATATTGTTATGATTAAAATAGTAAATATTAACTAAAAAATGAACTTGCACAATTTGATGCAACACTTTTCCTTTACTTTCTTTCTAGTAATGCGTTTTGCAGAAAACATAAAGTCTTTAAATACAGAGACAGATCTATACAGATAATATTCATGTGTAGTTTGTTATAAACAGAATAATGTACCAGGGCAGGGACATGGAGAGTACAACCATAAAAGGAAGTGGCTTGTACAGTTTGGATTAGAGGCCCCAGAAATTGAGCTGGCCTGGCTATTCTCATTTTGTGTTAATAATTATTTGTACACAGGTATGCCCATTACAGCTAGTGTTAGATGTACCCCCTTATCTATGAAAGGCTGAAAGAGCAGTGAATACCTTTTTTTATTTACAGAACACACTGTCAAGCATTCTATCATGGAAGGGGTTCTGCTATTGACCCAACATTTCTTTTACCCAAAAGGTCATATGACCTGTTGTTGTGGGGCCTTCATGCTTTGAAGGCCACTTCTAAAGATTACTCTCAGCAGTCCTAACCTTTTCACTTAGCTCTGATCCGGAGCCAAACCTGCCTCTCTTTTTGCCATGGCTTAGCTTGTACAAGTGCAGGATAGCTTTATACACTCACAGAGGTACAACAGCAACAGAGACTAAACAGATACAGGCCGCCAGGGACATTCTGGCTCAGTTTGTCATGTAAAGATCCAAGGGGTTGTGTGTTTCGTCTGGATGTCATTGAGATGTAAATATTCAATGTGGTTGTGGCGTTGCAGACTTTATAGGGGACGGATAAATAGCTGAATGCATGTTTAGGTGGGGCTGTAGGCTTACAGTAATGTCAACACCCGCTGGGCCATGTTTGTTTAGTAGGAGTAAGGTGGTGTGAGGTTATGCTTTGACTGGCACAACACTCTCAATACCACATAACTCCTGGTACTGACTGACAACCAACCAAACCTGTTGAAGTGTTCTTTTTGTCTCGCGTATAACGAAGAATATTTTCATGGTATTAGGGCTCCTTTTTATTTTAAATTTTACATAATGCAGGCTACACTGCACACTAAGCCTGCAGTAGGCCAATGTAAAAATGAATTTAAATGATAATTTATTAAATGTGTTTGCAATGATTTGCATAGTAGCATACAGTATTATGCATCTGTTGAGCGAGGAGTGTCGGTGTGGATTTGTCGAGGCAGGATGGCTTAGACAGTCGCTCTTTCTTGCCAGCATGTTGCATATCAGCTAAGAGCTAATCGTTACAGGTGTGGTTCACCTGCAGAATGTCACAGAAATAGGTGCAAAATGAGGAAATTGCCAGAGGTGCATCCCTGCATGCATCAGTTGCTGCCACTGCTGTGGCTTTTCACCGCTGTGCAGTACTATTTTTTTTGCAGTACTAGTACTAAACACTGATTACCAGAGCTCACGAACAACTGCTCAGAAATTAATTGGCTCAATATAGCCAACACTGTTCACAAAATTTGTCTGGATTGATTCTCATCTTGCGGAGGATTCCAACAGACGCTGGATTTTTGGGGCAAATGCCGATGACCGATATTAATTAAAAAAAATACAATTCTGATATCAATATATCGGCCAATAATCTGAATATATATCAGAAAACCCACATTTTTGCAGTGATTCCTCCAATGCGGTTATCGAACAGTTCTGATAACAGAGGCAAGATAGGTTACAGTTTGATAATAAACTTTATTGTCCATATGGGCAGTTAACTGAAAACAGATACAGATATGATGATGACGGTGACAGGAGATTATATTGGTGGCAACAAGTCACTTTATTCACCAAACATTCTTAACATGTCAGAACTATGCAGAATAGATGCAGCTTAATTAACAGACACATGGGTAGATCTATTTAAGACAGTGTGCTTGATATAAAGCAGAACAATGAAACATTCGCACTGTAACCAAACGTCATCTAGGGGGTAAGGCTTAAGACTGGCAGGCTGTAAAAATGTTTGTGCAGTTAGCTATTCAGTAAAAAAATTGGGTTGAACTATTAAGTATTATCAAAATAGAAATACGGCCAAGGAGCTGCAATTTGGACCCTCGCAAAAATCACACCATCGTTTTTATTAAGAAATGAAGTACAAATACATCAAATCACATAATTGTAACTCTTAAAGTTGATGATTTTAAAAATCACAAATTTCATGCACTTGCCTACTTGGTCAGATTGATCAGCGCTCAGTTGTTGAAATTCTAAATGTTGAGAATGTGTCAAAATAAAATTTTCAATGTGACCAAAATGTATTTTTCTTTTCTTTTCCCAAACAGCAAGTCTTGGAGGGATTTAAAAAAAAACTTGATGACCTTTACAGTCTGAAAGAACTTCTATCCGAAGGTCCTGGGATTGTATGCAGTTCAAACACTTAAGCATGTGGCCCATGGGTGCCACAATCCAGCTACTTCAAAGGATTTTTTCTCCCATGGCATTTTAACAAAGGAACAAAGTTTCAGAAGTATCCAAAAAACCTTTGGATCACAAGGCCTTTATTTCAAGGATAATCAAAAATGTGTGGGCCTGCACAGGGATGTTTTCTTTGAAAGCCTTCTTGGCTGTCTGTGTCCCTTTTTTCCCGAATAAGTAACCTGACAAGAGAGACTCCCATGAGCAACTCTGCAGGAGGCCCGATAACGTCGACATGAGTAGTACTTTAGGCAAAGAAAAAGATTCGAAAGAAAAGGACCCCAAAGGTGGTCCTGCGGGGAAAGAAAGGGAAAAGGAGGCCAAGGCTCTAGCCAGCTTAGTCAAGGATGGTGGCAAAGAAACGAAGACCAAAGGGAAAGATGCCAAAGAAGGAAAGAAGGACACCAGCAGCTCAACACCGGGTGTTGCCTTCTCCGTTGACAATACGATAAAGCGGCCAAACCCTGCACCAGGTACGCGCAAGAAGTCCAGCAATGCCGAGGTGATCAAAGAGCTTAACAAGTGCCGGGAGGAGAACTCAATGAGACTAGATTTATCTAAACGGTCCATTCACATGCTGCCCACCTCCATTAAGGAGTTGACGCAGCTGGCTGAACTCTACTTATACAGCAACAAGCTGCAGAGCCTGCCGGCCGAGGTGGGTTGCCTGTCAGGCCTGGTCACTTTGGCTCTGAGCGAGAACTCCCTGACCAGTTTGCCTGACTCCTTGGACTCCCTTAAGAAGCTTCGAATGCTCGACCTCCGGCACAACAAGCTGAGAGAGATACCGGCTGTTGTCTACCGGTTGACTTCACTGACCACGCTGTACCTGCGCTTCAACCGCATCACAACAGTGGAGAAGGACATCCGAAACCTATCCAAGCTCACCATGCTCAGCATTCGTGAGAACAAGATTAAACAGCTGCCCGCAGAGATAGGTGAGCAGAAACCTTTGTGCAAAGACAGGACAGATTTTTCAAATGTAGGCAGGGCAAGAAGCCAGCCTTTTTTGCCCTAGTAAAGTAATTGTGGGATGAAGTGCGCTACCTTTGCACTTATAGCATTAAGCTAGTATTAATGTCCTTCCAAATTGTGCTTAATGTATTTTACACATCTGATTCTGTTCAGTACAACATTCTCACAATGTGCTGGGCCCTAGCAAATAATGGGTGTAGTGAGGACACACCCTTCTTCAACTCCATCAGTAATACAGATCTTGCTGTTGAAACTCTCATGTGAATGAATGAATGAATGAGTTTATCTGCTAATTGTCATGTAAGAGAGTGCTGTATATTAAACCTGGTTAGGTGTCCTTCTCCATGAATTCAAATCTGATTTTATAAGGACGGAATGAGATAAATGAGTGGATATCTTCAGGACACTGAGAGCGCCTTCATTTTGAAATGGCTAAATATCTGAATTTGGTGTTCATCTTTCTGCAGGGGAGCTATGCAGCCTCATTACTCTGGATGTTGCCCACAACCAGTTGGAGCACCTACCGAAGGAGATTGGCAATTGCACACAGATAACAAACCTCGACTTGCAGCACAACGAGCTCTTAGACCTCCCAGAGACTATAGGTGATTTTTATTTTATTTTATGACTCAAAAGCGACACTTCTTGTGTCTTTGTCAACATATAATATATGCCTTTTGTTATCTTTTGTGACTGATATTGAATCTGATAAAGGTTTGAAAGGTAAAAGAATGTTTACTTAACATACATTATTCTTTTGTTGTTTCAGGCAATCTGGCAAGCATAAATCGCTTAGGTCTGAGATACAACAGATTGTCAGCCATTCCCAGATCATTAGCCAAATGTCGAGAACTGGAGGAGCTAAACCTTGAAAACAACAACATTTCAGTGTTGCCAGAGGTAAGTAGAACCAAAAATAGAATTTAATTTTAAATATAATTGCTCCATAAAAACAAATAATGATAATAATCACACTAACATTAACATCAACCATTTCTTGCAAACAAATTCATTTTGGAGCCTTGAGCCCTCTGAACCTGTGCTCTAGAGTAAACACTTATTTAAAATACCTGTTGCTTGCCTCATGTGGAGCTAATCCACATGAATTCTTGTATGTGTCTAAGGGTTATTAGTGAATCCAGAGTAAATATCACAGCCTGTAGTGAATCCTGATCCTATGGTTTCTGTCATGTCTGTTTCTGCACATCATCAGGGCCTACTATCAAGTTTGGTCAACCTGACCAGCCTAACACTGGCGAGGAACTGCTTCCAGTCGTACCCTGTGGGCGGACCATCCCAGTTTTCCACCATCTACTCCCTCAACATGGAGCACAACCGCATCAACAAGATCCCCTTTGGTATCTTCTCCAGGGCCAAAGTGTTAAGCAAGCTTAACATGAAGGTATTTTAGCACGTTCGTCTGTGAATTAGTTTGACAAATTCTTAAGTCAAGTGTTGTTTTGCCAAAGTCAGGTTTATCACATCATCACATGATATGTATCTGTAATTAATACACCTTTTTGTCTTAAAAAGCACATGTGTACATTTACAATAGTTCTGTATTACACTGACAGGACCCAGAAAACTGAAGCGGTTAAATTGAATTATTATTACTATTATTAGTATCTTTTCATTTACACCTGTGCTTTTCCTGCTGTGACACGTCAAAATATATTCAGTAAATATGAATGATAATAATTGAACTTGACTGTCTTGTCATAATATTCTTTCACATGAGTAACAGAAGTTTTAAATCGGTTAATAAGTTGTTGAAAAATCGCCTTTATTGCACTTATTTATCTCAGCTGTTGTTCAGAACTCATTTTGTCTGAGCGGCATCACTGTTGAAGATCATATTTCCACTAAGTCAGACATATACAACCCTTAACGTGTTGTATGTCCACACTGGATGTAGTTTAGATTTGAATCTCCATTGGAAACATTTTATGCTGGCGGCAGGTAAAATAGCTGGCATAGTGCACCGCTTTTCTCAGCCGCTCGAACAACACTGCCCTTATGTTAAGCCTCTGAATTGTCACTTATCTTGCTAATAAAGGTATGCCATTGTCTTCTTCAGGACAACCAGTTAACATCTCTGCCACTGGACTTTGGCACATGGACTAGCATGGTTGAGCTGAACCTGGCCACCAATCAGCTGACAAAGATCCCGGAGGACGTCTGCGGTTTAGTCTCTCTGGAGGTGAGACTTGCATACACACACTGTTGGAATTTTAGCCCATCAGCGATGTATCCAGTGAAGAACTTATTGATACTTATTATATTTGTTGCAACCAGTAATTAAGAATAGTGTTGGAGTCACAATGTCCAAACATTTACAACCCTTATCTTATGGGCAAGTCTTTGAGGGCAATGGCTAGTGTAATTATCATAGATAGCAGTAGGGTTTGCTCAGCAACTCTTACTCATGGTGTTAAGTTTTATGTTTGGTTAAGCGTATGTATGTCTGTCTGTATGAACTGTCTGCGCCGTGTCCTTTTTTGAAAAAGTAAACACACTTTTTTCTCAAGAAGTGTTGGGACAGCACAGCAGATACATCATTTTACTTCAATCCAAATTTCCCAACTCTGTTGTGGATTATTTGGCATCTTTAGAGAAAGTTGAGATAATTGTGTGCCAGGAGTGAATGCCTTATTGCTTGTGAAATGATGCCAGACGTTTCGATCTGTTTCTAACTGTGAAAAATGTCTTTGTCTTACAGGTTTTAATATTGTCCAATAATCTTCTCAAGAAGTTACCACATGGTATTGGAAATCTGAGAAAGCTACGGGAGCTCGACTTGGAGGAAAACAAGTTGGAATGTCTACCTAACGAAATTGCTTATCTTAAAGATTTACAGGTAAGTTTTCTACAAACGCAGTTCGCTGTTATACTTTAGACTCTAATATTGGTTGTTACAGAGATTTGTCATGTCTGGTTTGTATCTGTTGCAATGGGAAATAGCAACAACTACTAGAGATACACTTTACATAGTGATTTTATCCAGAATTAGCTCTTACGCCATAGTTTCATTTGATGAAGCTAATTTTCAGTTTATGGTTTAAGAGGCCTGTATGTGGATTTAAAAAAAAATCCACATATAGGATTGCTGACTCTGTAGTCGTTATCATAAACGACACAGCAGCCGATGGCGATGCATATCTCTAATGTTGCTTTAAATAAAGGTCCATCTTTGCATTATATATATTTTGGATTATTTTCTTACTGTAATAACAGGCTGATGAGTAGAACCAGGAAGTAATGTGAACCTAAATCAGTAAGCATAATCAGAATTGTCATCAGCGTTGTCATAAAAGTCAGCCCTAGATTAGTGGGTTGAAAGATACTCTAAGTGATGTAGTGTTCTTAAAACAAACAAAAGAAATGTAAAGCTTTATCCTTCAATATTTTGAAATCATTTTAGTTCTAAGGAACAGTTAATGGACACCACGTTTACCCATTTGATAATCATCATGAGGAATTAACAATCGTAGTAGATATAACTAGCTGTTACATGCCTTGATTGTAATGACAACCCGACAGGTATTTGAATTTCCATGGTATGTTTAGTAAATTAATCTAAGGTTTTGTAATTATACTATGCGATTGGTAAATTAAATTCTCACTTCATCAAAACCTTTAAATCACATTATAAACTTCCCTTGTTCCTCTTCTCTCATTAGAAATTGGTGTTGACAAATAATCAGCTGACAACGTTACCCAGAGGCATCGGCCACCTCACCAACCTGACTCATCTTGGTTTGGGGGAGAATCTGCTGCAACACCTTCCAGAGGAGATTGGTAAGTATTCTACAACACGGCAGATTGTTTTGAAAACACAGTCTTGAATTTTTGCAACGTATTCTATCAAAAGTAATTCATTCTTAAAATTACCTTAAACTAATAAAACAACAGTAACAGAAGTTATACTTACATTCAAAAGCTCATTAATTTGAATGTAAAACGGAAATAATTTAAGACACAGTTTTCCAACATGTTGTAAGAGCTGCACATTGTATATCTATATACATTTAACTAATCTCTTAGAATGGAGCAAAAGTTGTCTAATCTCTCATATGTACAATTGTTTATTTTTAAGAGTGCAATCAAGAAAATTTGGTGTGTTGGTGCCACTCTCATTTCACAAATTAGCTGTAGCATTTTCAAAGCTTCAAATCAAAGCTCAACATTGTTTCCGTTAAAAAAGCTAAACTTAACCATTAGGATTTAAGAGCTTAACCGTCCAGTGTGCCCAACATGGCGGGACAGGTTACTGCTGTGGTTAAGAGTTAAGCCAGAGATTAAAATGGGTGGAAGAGGAGGCTAAAGGTGGGTGTATTTTTAGAGTATACAGACTGAACCCAGAATTGAACTATAACTGTGCCTTGGAGGTATTTAGATTTCCATTTAGTAGCCACTGTATCTCAACACATTTTTAGTATGGCAGTATAACATGTAAACACATCATCACTAATAGTTTGTCATTAGTATGTCATAAGTATCTGGTGTACCAGAGCCTTGAGGAGGAAGACCATGCCAGTCTCTTCATAATCCCCTCAGAAGCACGTGTGGTGCTGTGGTTTAGCTCTTTTTACAAAGTCATCCACACCACAGTACATCTAGTTTTACACCAAATCGCGTATTTTCATGTGTGATACAAATAATGAATATAGCAATACAGCATCATTAGAGATGGTTATTATAGACAGAATTAATCACCAACTATTTTGATAGTGGTTAAACTGCTTAAGTCATTTTTCTAAGCAAAGATGCCAAACGTTCTGTGTGAATGTGCTGCTTTTTCGTCAGATATGATTGTACATTGAATACTTTTGTTCTTTGGACTGATCAAGGACAAGATGTCACCTCCGGTCATTTTTTCCAACATTTCTTAGAGTAAAAAGTCAGATCCAGAGAGAGGCAGCTCTGCCTCTGGATAGTGTTTTTTTTTATTTTTTTTTTTTTACTTTTTTTAAGCAGAAGGGAATACCACAACCCTTTTTCTCATGAGAAGGTTCATGTAGCACCAATTAAAAAAAATATTGCGTCTTTCTGCAGCACAGACGGGGTGAAATACTTCTTTAACTACTGTTTCATTTGTACTGTAACATCCTCGAAGCTCAATTATTTTATCATCGTGGTGAGAAGCCGTTTTTATTCCAGTGTCATATTTTATTGCTCAGAGGCTGTTTATTCCAGACCCTGCTTTTTTAAGCTAACTGTGTCTGACGTCTGTCCTTAGGTACACTGGAGAACTTGGAGGAACTGTACCTCAACGACAACCCCAACCTGCACAGCCTCCCGTTCGAGCTGGCCCTCTGCAGCAAGCTGTCCATCATGAGCATCGAGAACTGTCCCCTCAGCCACCTGCCACCCCAGATTGTCGCAGGAGGCCCCTCCTTCATTATCCAGTTCCTCAAGATGCAGGGACCATACCGTGCCATGGTCTGAGCCAAGAGCAGCTCAATCCCAGTCCTACTTAACTCCAAACCCTCCACTTGCTCTGCACCCGCTCGCCTGCCCGCCCCCATTATGTGTATCATACACTGTAAAGAAAACAGACTCGCCACAATCAGTGTCGGGGGCAAATACAAGGAGGAGAAAGGAGGAGAAAACGTTTCTTTCACCACCCTTGGGCAGAAACAAGGAGAATCTTTGGAGACTTGACTTCTGTCTTACTCCAGAGTTTATCATGGTCATTTCAGGACCCCAGCCACCCCCCCTCATCTTTCATTCCCAATCATACAAGAGGAAAATATTTCCATCTCTTTGCCAAAACTGAAGATATATAAAGTTATATATATTGAGTAACTGTGAGCTAAGTGGCAAGTCTTTTAACCATATAAACCGTGCTCCCATTGCCAATGTATTTACAGTAATTACAAGCATCTATTATGTGAGCAAGGATACAATTGTATGCAAAAACAAACAAAAAAAGTCTTTGGAACTTCACATTTACTGCTGCTGCCGTAATTTTAACTTTGTCATCCTGTTTTATTTTCTTTTGATATGCCCTCTTTTTTTACATCACCTTCACTCAAGATAACTTATGTTAATTGCTTCTTGACCACAGAGAACAAAGGTCTAATGATGGCGTGTTTATAATTTCTTTTTTTTTTTAAATCTTTTATGTTTAAAAAAAAAACTGTGCCTATGTTTAGAGTGATCCAGTGGTTCATTTCTAAACACAATTGTCCATGAGAATACAAAGATATAAATTATTTCAATAATTCTTTTTTTATTACTGCTGTTTTTACTTTAGTTTTTCTTTTTCTTTTTTTTTTAGGGTTTCTTTGCTGTTGCATTAATCTGTCAAAGCAAGTGATATCAGTCATAAAATAAGGTGACTGGATATCTTTTTAACAAAAAGCAGCAGTTGTTAAACATTGAGCTAGTAATGTATACATATGAGAAATCCCAATCATACATGCTTGGAAAAAAAAAAAAAGCAAGTTGGACTTTTCTCCGAAAGGGGCGGTGCTGCGACCCCCATCTGTAACGCTTTTGTGTGACAAAAAGGTATTGGAAAAAAGTCAAACATACATAGGTGATGGGATAAATGATGGAGATGTTTTTTATATATGTATACAGATCCTGGTTGTTGCCTTGAGTGCAATTTTTAGTTATGTTTACTTATTTGAAATTATCTTCAGTGTTGGGCTGCAGAGCTGTCATTCGGTTGATCATCGACCAACATATCAAGCGTTTCTAAAAAGACGTTATCTGGGTCTCTGGAGCAAGTGATGAGTGTATCAGAGCTTCAAAAAAGGTTTGATAATAAAACATTGACAGGTAACACTTCCTTTTTTGTTAATATCCTTTATTTTCTGTGTTTTTTTTAACAGGGTCTCCTCAGAATCTTACTTACATGGTGGGAAATGTTCCCTTTGATTTAGATTTGTAATTTAATCCTTTTTTTTTGTCCCACACTGTCCCAGCAATGCTGCTGCTCTTATGCACTTTTTTAAAACACATTGGCATCCTCGATCTTAAGAAAAAACACACAGTAGCCTCTCATTAATTATTTTGAATGGGGGCATTTTGTTTCATAAAGAAGTATTTTATCTGTTAAACAAACGGTTTATCATGTAAATTTGTATCAATTAAATATAAATGTTGAATTTTAGAATATACTAGTAACTTTGTTTGGGGAAGTTTTATCCTGTCAATCTTTAAATGAACTTGCTCTCTTGAACTGTAAAAGGGTCTGTGTGGCTTTGAGATGTTTTAAGATTTCCATATCCTGCTTTCTTAATCGCAAGAGAAATGGCTTATTGCAGTTCAGACCAGGATTGTTTATTTTAAATCAATTTACATTGAGTGTTTTCTTTTTTTTTTTTTTTTCCAAAATGATGAAATGTGTATTCAGTTAGTATTATTTCAAGTGACTGTACATTAAAAATCCCAACAAAAGGTAATCAAACCAAACATTTTTTTTCTTAAACAAAAAAAAAAAAAAAAAAAATGTGTTGCATCCCAGCTCTATATTCAATCATGATTCTGTTTTGTATTGAAACGTGTGGGTCTACTTTTTTTTTTGCAGCAGCAGCTTGGTGTGTTTCAGTGCGCTGTGGTTCGGCCTGAGTGATGAGAGAGCGCCACAGCTCACCTGGGGGTGGGGGCCGTGTCGGGGGAAACGATGTACCGCTGCTTCTAATTTACCAGCAGAACCTGTTGCTGCTTTTTCGTGGACTGAAACATATGCTGTACAAGATGAGGGGGAGGGGGGGGAGGGTAGGTGGTGGGACACGATCCACTCCCAACACTGATACAGACTTCACTTGGAAACCTGACGAGGGACAAATCCACTGACCTTTTCGACTTGGCGTCAGGCCCGGTGGGTTTTCTCACAGATCAAATCGTTTGGACACAACGATGAGACAACACAACAAGGTGCATATTTGAGCTTAACGCAGTTACAGTACAAGACTGTCGGAAAAAGACAAAAAAAAATTGTAAAAAGGGCTTTCTGTGTTCACGCTCAACAACACACCGGAGGCATTGCATTCCTGGGTTTTATATAAAAGCTTTGGAAGTTTCTTTTTTTGTGTGTGTATTTACTTTTAGCTGTAAACAATTGTGTGAAAAATGCCTTCAACGAGTACTCAAAAGTGAGATGTGCATTAGGTATGCAGCGGGAGTGCTGTGACCCATTTTTACATTCAGTCTCTCTGTTTTTACTTTTTTCATGTGCCATTTTGCAAGGTTGAGAATGCCTGTGTATGAAGACGCAGAGGATGATGGGAGGTGGGGGCAGAAAACTGAACCGGGCCGATCGACTGGAGAGCATTTATCAGATCCTGGAATGTAGTTTTAACGTGTGTGTGTGGCGGAGGCTGGAGATCACCGAGCGGCCCATTCAGTTAAAGGTGTGACCGGGAGGATCAAAGTGATGACGATGTATTGCATACTGGTGCATCCAAAATAATCGGAGTATAATTGGTGTTTATTTTTCTATCGTCTGTGATTTTAGGCCATGGAGAGCATCGCAGAATCAAAGTCATTTTGCTCCTTTTGCTCTTTTTTTTTTTTCAGATCATACAACTTGTCTCTTTTCTTGCCTGGTTATTTTGTACAGGAAACAAGCATGTTGAACAGATTTGACATGATTTGTCTGGGTCAGAATCGGGCGTTTTTGCATAGAGGACTTCGATTTAGTGGCTAATTTGTGTATCTGCAAATGCTCCCTTTTTTGTATATTGCAAAGGGTATCGAAGCATTGTGTGGCAATGCTTATCCTACTTAATCTACATTGACAAGCAGCCTTAATGGTCTTTTTTTATGTGTTTGTTTGGCTATTCCTTGTGTCTATGGCCACTGACTGTACTTGATGACAAGCAACTGGTCATTACGATGTAAATTTGGGTCTAGTTTCTTTGTCTTATTTTTTCCTTTTACTCTGTACAGTAATCTGACGTTACAGTAGACTCAGTATTACAAAATCTGTAATGTGATGAGAGTTTTACAAAAGACAAAGAGTGCAATGGAAAACAATGCCATTATGCTACCAAGTGGATGTGCATTAGCTTGCGTCTCACTTGTCTTTGGCATTAAAGGGGAATTCCACCAAAAACTGACTTGCCTTTTTTATTCTGGCTTTCCCAACAGACGATTATTGTTTTGTTTTTCACATGTTGTTTTTCAAAAATCATATCAGGTTAGAGTCGAGACTTCAAGATGAGAGGAAAGACAATTATGACACATCATTTTTAATAGTCTGATATAGTTAAAATTGTTATAAACTTTTTTTTTTTAACCACGTTTATATCAAGAATTGTCCACTTTGGAGAGGAAGGAATGATACTCTCATTTTCAGAAAAGGACCGATGTTGTTGGATCACATGTTCTTCATCTTTAGAGCACATAACTGCACAAATGTTCACTTTTTGTAATCAAACCAAGTCCATTTTGGTGGAATGGCCCTTTAATGTGAAGCCGCCAGCTCTTTCTCCTATCTGAAAACCCCGAATCCCACCCACACACACACACACACACCCCACGCTCTAGTATCTCCATACATTTACTTGACTGCCTTATGCGCACCAAGCAGAACCTTTATGACCGTTTGATTTCATCAACAAAGACAGATAATCACCTTTTCTTCTCTAATGTCAGCAAAGGGATCTGGGTCCACGGATTGAGCAGGAGTTGAGAGCAAAGGTTTTGGGTCAGTTGTCTCACGACTGGACGAGCAGATGCAGACATGACTACCTCTATGTGAGTCTTCATTGCTAACCACAGTGACCAAGATCCAGTCTGAGGCGTTTCTACCTGTGTACATACAAAGCCGCGTGTTGGCAGCAGGAACTTGGATTTGGACCAGCAATTCAGCAACGATTTGTTTTACCAAGCATCCTCCCGTTGTTTCTTTTTGGTTTCACGCCTTTTACTAAGTATTATTTGGCAAATGACAAAGAGGAAAAATACACTGATTTGTGTGCTTGGTTGTAAATGACAAACTTAATCAACGCCGCCCCATTGTAAGACAGTTATCCTGAAACCAACTAGTTGCAGAGTGCTACTTTGCAAATGGGTGAAAATGACCATGTTTGGTGATGTTCTGTATGTACATACATCTTTTTAACTGTAATAAACCGATAAATATTTACAAATTTATCATGTGTTGCGTGGATGTATTTCACCGAAGTCGATTGAAACACAGAACATTTTCAACAACAGGGTTTGTTTTGTTGAAGTTATCAGGTTCCTCATTTTTCATACTTCCTTAAGGAGAAGTAAAGCTCTGCTAATATGGAAGCACATTTCCATCCGTTAAAGAAAACATTACACAAAATATTTCCATGGTATGCGATAGAAAGTCAAAATTATGAGATCAAAACGTACGATTGAGATCAAAAGGAGAAATCATAGAGTGGAAATTGTGAGATCAAAAGCCTTAACTAAGAGATAAAATATCCAATTTTTGTTTTGTTTTGTTTTGTTGAAGTTATCAGGTGGCTCTCATTTAAACATGTCTTACTTATACGGAGGCCCACAGCTACCAGGTAAAGAAAAATGTATCTCAAAGGTAAATAGAGACAAAAAGTCAGAATTAGGAGATTTAACAGTCATTATTATAAGATAAAAAGAAATTATGGTATTCTACAAAGATGGACACAACAGGGTGATATTTAAAACAAGACACAGGTGGACGGCTAATATTCACGCTTTAAAAGAGAAAGGCTCTTTTAAAATCAAGACTTTAACCAAGATTTGTCTTTTGGATCTGATAAGTTATTATCACATTTCCTGGTAATATAGATAAATAAATAAATAAAATATTTTTTTATAGATTAGACTTAACAGTGAAATGAAAAAAAGAACCCTAAAAGGGGGGGAAATGTACAGTGAACACCTTTCTAAGTATCAATAGTTTTGCAGTTACTTCACTTACAGGTTGCATCCCATGTTCATCATTGCCAAAATCTTGCTGAAGTGCAGAAGTTGATCCAGATACTGTCACTGTTTACACTTTCAGTCGTCCCCATCTTATTAATAACTAAATGTTAGTCTTGTTTGTAGTGCAACGTGCATTTAACAGGAACTAAATCAGGGTCGATGGCAGAAAACTGGCCATATTACAGAAGCTGATAATCCAAACATGCCCACAGAAATATATACTATTGTTGAAATAGTAATAATTCCATATTCTTATCCAGGAGTTACCATTGACCGGTGTTGGACACTCTTGATGGTATTGTTGTAATTAATTATTTTCCTTGTACATTCACAGAATATCGAGCAGAGAACAAACTTACAAATCCTCCTGAGAATCATATGTAGACGCAAACAGATCGCCCCTGTCCTGTCTTTGTGTGTTGTATATCCATGGTATCATACATTGTGTCATTCATTGTCATCCCTCTATCCCTAAAATCTATTTTATGGGGGAGCTGAGGATGAGCTCAGGTGTTATTTTTCACATATCAGAGCATTTTAAATAAATCTTCTAGGATGTGTGTGCTCTGACTGTCCTGAGCTGTCTCTGCTCCAGTGCAACACCGCCCCCTGCTGGTGAATTAAAGTCTTGATCTTATTACAAGGTGAGGCTGCCTGTGTTTCTCTAATACTGACCGTGAAGTCTGATGATGATGATGATGATGATGATGATGATGATGATGACGATGACGATGACACCTACAACATCACCATCTTACAGTCGCTTCTGTCAGGCGGATGAACATGTGGTTCTGGTGTTCATCTCGAGGACTTGTGGATCACCTCTCCTGCTCGCCTTCTGCCCTCATCGCCAAATGGGCTTCTTACCCGTGAAAACAGAGGCAGGTGAGTGAGCAAAGGGAAACCCTGAGCGCACAAACAACGACTTCACATTAAATCCCGCTCCTCGCCCTCTGAGTTGTCCTCACCTCTGTGAACATCACGCCCGTCCTCCTGAAACGAGGCTCTTGCAGGAGACGACAGGTGTCACTGTATCCTTGCGCTTCGTCTGCGCCCTCATGCATCAACAAGACTGCTGTTTACCGCAAAACACATCCGTTCAGTTTTTCAGGCTTTTCAGGCTGACATGAGCTGTGTTTGTGTCAGTATGTGTGTGTGTGTGTGTGTGTGTGTGTGTCTCGCAGGTGCGCGCTCTGAATATTCACTTGCCTCCGAGTTGAAAGCCCAGCTCTCACACACACCTCGTGGTTTCTGAGCACTGCTGGTAATCATCATCATCATCATCATCATCATCATCATCATTATCACCATCATCATGCAAATGAATATAAAGTAATCCATTAGTCGGGACTTTCTGCAGAGTGTGAAGTTAGGACAGGTCCACATCTTCTTGACACGCCCCCCGTTCCCTGCAGAGACAGGTGAGAGTGACGTCACTCAGCGCAGTCATGCTCAGGTGTGTGTCTTGCTAACACAGCCACTGGAACTCACAGTGAAACTCATTTTACACACACACACACACACACACACACACACATATATATATATATATATATATATATATGTATATATATATATATATATATATATATATATATATATATATATATATATATATTAAAAAAAAACATCCTGTTTCAGTAACAGTGTTTGAGGGGCCGGGGCCAAACAGTCAGAGCGGGCACCACATGTACACTGTGAGGGAGCAGGTGCAGAGAGTCAAGGTGCATTTACAGTGAAGAGACAGCACTTGACCACATTTCGTCCACTGGAAGGACACCCAGGTTTTTTTGAACATGGTGGGTGATCATCACCCCTGCAGCCCCCAGTCCACCAGTCACTGAGATCATCATCTTGTTTTATTTCTTATTTTGTAAAAAATAAGATCTCATGGGTTATTTTATGGGTTACTATATCATCATGTTATATGATATATATATACAAATTATTGAAAAAATATTGAAAACTTTTATATTTATTTTATATATAGTTTGAAAAAGTGGTTGCTAAGAAGTGGCTAAATTAGGCTGCAGAGGTTATTTTCCTTATAATTCTTTCCAAATTACATAGTTTTCTGCAGGGATCATCTTGGAAATCATTTTGGATTTAAAGATTTAATATGTGACATTTCCACATTTAAGAATATCCTAACAAGGGCAGCCCAGAGTGGAGGCCGCAGGCCAAAGTTGTCCCACTATAAGGTGTTTGATTTGGCCCGCCAGATTATTCTCTTGATTTAATTTACTAATTAATAAAAAGAACATTTTTATATGAATTGCTGTTTATGTTATTTTACATTTGTGAGGTAAGATGGTCCTTAAATATGTAGGATTTTTTGTTTATTATTAAAATTGTCTTTTTAATCTGACCACAGCAGGCAGAATAACACTTTTTGCAGGTAAGTCAGTTCATTCAGGGAACTCAGATCCTGAGGGGCAATTAAAATAAAATTGAGAGATCATTCTGGCAAAAATGTTTTTCACACATTTCTTAAATCATAATCACAATAGACAGACAACAATTTAGATCAGATTTAGAAAACAGATTAATGTGTTTTCCCTTGCCTGCCTCTCGGGGTTTGGGGAGTACCATTTTGCATCTAAATACAGTAGATGCTAAACTTTAGCTTTGTTCCAAGGGAAAACATTTGGGTAAATACTACTTGACCTAAAAATGCTCAAACCCAGAGAAATATGTAATTTTGTCCGTGGTAATGGTGAGTTTTTAATCGGTCAGCTGTCTCTGTAGCCTCAGGGAGAGAGTCAGAGAGTGAATAAAACTTTAAATCTTTACCACATTTGTGAACGTTTCTGTCACATCGCATAGATTTTCTATACAGGGGCATGACCCCACTCTACGTTCTCTTTTGTTTTGTTTTAAGAGGCCTTTTGTGGCAGAAATGAGGTTTTCAAACTGAAGTAGAAACTGCATTCCACAACATCAAACAAAAAGTGTTTTTTTTACTCTTTTCTCTCTTATATCTGTATTATTATAATCAAGTAGATAGCAGCTGCATACTAACAGCACGACAGATGAAGTATTAAACGTAAACTGAATAAAAACATGAAAGATGATGTAACCTCAGAGACACATAATCAAGGCCAGACAGACAAAAAACATATAAAGTAAACACGGATATGCTCAACTTATAAAAATGTAATCGAGTCAACGTCATTACAGAACTGGAGAGCTCTTTGATCCCGTGCTCCCACAGTGAGTCATGTACCAAACGTGACCACGTCCAGCACGGACCGACGAGGAGGAGGAGAGTACGCCATGTACGCAATGTACGCCGTGTACGCCATGTCCCTACAGTTCCTCCACAGCTCCCTGAGTGATCTTAAGTCTACCAGAACACAAGCAGTGCATCCGATTGTGTAAAAGAGATATACAGTGTTGGTTAAAAAAGTTGAGAAAATGATGAAATCTGAAGAAATGTCTCTGTTTTTTTGTTAATTTGCTGACAGGATGCAAAATAACCATCAGTGTCCTCCATCCATTAAAACAGGGAAATAAATGAGTACACAGGCTTTGTGGCTGCGATAAAACTGAGCCTGTTCACAAGATAACATTTGTGTAAATGCTAAAAAATGTCAGATTGTTTTAGCAACATTTGCCAACAGAGGTGAGGAACTCTCACTCTCACGGGTTAAGTTCATAGAAGGCTTAATCAAATTCCAGTTATCAACTAATAACTTGTTTTTAAAGGCTCTACATACATACAGTAACTGTTGCGTGTCCACCATCACCGACCACACCTCACTCATGTGCAGAGAGTCAACAAGATGGAGCTTGTTTTCCGGGTGCATGACGCACGTTTGACAGCTCCATACACGCTGGTACGATCTGGTTAAACAGCGCTGTCCAAACGACTGTCAGTTGAGGTCAAACATTTGCATTGTTCCAAATGTGATTTCAACAAATACACATCGGGTTCTTCGGCTGTTTGCAGAGAAGACACGTGTTGCTTTGTAAAAATGTGTTTTCATAGTTGTTCTCAAGGACACAAACTCCACCGTGCTTTAGAAAATGGTTGCATGAACCTATGCACAGGGGGAAGACGACTGAATAATTCAGAACGTCAGAATACATGAGGAGAATCCCACATCTTGCCTAATGTGACTGCATCTGTATTCATATATTGATCAAGTCAGTCGTGATGGTTGGTTGCATTAACATGTGGATGACATGCACCGCCACACGCTTTTGCGTCCTTGACATGTGGTCGAGATGAACTCCTTCATTGTGTTCCTCCTCCAGGATGTGCCTGTTCGTGTTTGAGAGGGCATGTGAGGGTGTGTTTCAGTTGGGTTTGGGATATTTATTCATGTGTGGTTTATGTGTTGTTATCAATTCCTCTCCCTGCTCATTAAACTCGTACTGTTTGTGCAGTTTAAAGGCCACAGATTGACATAATACACATGGAGGGATTGAGCTCCAAGACTCCCCACCAAGAGAACATCATTTAGGCTTCGGCACAGTGAGGATGGATAACAGTCTGCCACTGCTCCCCTGTCACATCTGTAAACACTGAAACACCCTGTCAGACGTTTCCTTGGGGCAAACCTTCACCAAACAGATCTGTGAATCACTCTGCGCCTGACAAAGTATGTGGACTCCCACGTGAAGTGAAAAAGGTGGCTAAATAAATTGAGTTTGGACGAAGTCATAAAACCTCTCTGTAGAGATCCACGTGGTGTGGCTCTGGATGCTGCTAAGCAACGGAGTCTAGCAGCTGCACTGCAAAAAATGTCCTAAATATTCGGCCCAGTTTAAATCTTTTTTTTTTGGTCTGTGAAGGCGAGCGCCAGGACTCTTCTCGTCTCAAAGAGCACATGAACCTGACATGAACTGAACCTTCATCTCGTGCGCGTGTTGCTATTTTCAACCACTTTTTTGTAGAAAAGTAAACTGAAGACATTAACTTCTTGAGGACCAGGGCTGGATTAAATAGATTATTTGACACTAGGCCAGTTGTATTTGTTTGTGGGGGGGCCCTACACACACATTTTTATATTAGGTAAAGAAACATATTGACTTACCTGCTACATGATTATTATTAAGCTCATATATTTATTACAGCTCATCTATTTATATCCCGGTATTCAATTGGTTAGTTATGTATTTATATAGGAACATTATGGCGCTGTATTATAAATGTAATGTTTGCATTTGTTAATTAAAAAAGTGTATTTTGATTTTTAAATGGAAAGCGTACATCTACAGACACTTTCTATGGGGTGAAACCACTGAGATACTTTTTCCTGCACATTGTAAAGTTTTAGATCAAAGTTTTTTTGTTTTTTTAACATATAATGTAAACAGTTGATGTGTTTTCCCCCTTTTGTCTGGCCCCTAGTGGCAAGGAGGCCTTTGGCATGTACCTAAAATGCCTGTACCTAGATCCAACACAGCTGACGACGCCCGACACGTTAGGACTATTTGCCACATTACATTTTATAAATGTCAAATGTTACAAATGATCCTCCTGGTTATCTTGAATGGGCCCAAACTTTACTCTCTTAACCCCCATGTGCCTTTGATTGATTCATTTCTCTATCGTGCTTTTATTTATTTTATCTCATTTTGCCACATTGTAACTGTAATCCCATTTTTGTGTATTGATATTCTACTTTGATTTCATTTTCCCTCGTCTGTCCTGTTTTTAACTTCATTTCTTCACTTTATGTCAATTTCCTTTGTGTGATTTGTGTTGCCTTCATCATCTGTACAAAGGGGAGCACTGTAGTTTTAGAGAAAGGAAATTCAAACTCAGAATTTTAATATTAATATTTAATATTAATAGCATTTTTTAAATGAGGTAATAATACAAACTGAGAAATATTTATTTTCTACAGAAGTGAATAAACAAGCTGTTATCAGAGGAAAATAAGGCCCCCAGCTGGAAAGGTGGCAGGGTCCGCCAAATATAAACAAAGTAAAACAGTAAGATATTCTTTTGGTTTATTCAGTCATGAAAACAAGGAGAGTTTGTTTATTTAGTATGTTTAGGCATAAAAAAAACTACATAGTGCACCTTTAACTCTCTTTTTTATCATTCATTCACATGTGGCTGTATCTATTTTGTGTTTTTATACCAACTCATAACTTGACTTGAATCCTCTTACCAAGTCATGTCAGGACGTTTAACAGTTCTCCATGTGTCCGGGTCGACTGAACATTAAATCGTGTCTCGCCCCTTCACTGCTTCCTCTCCCCTGCTGTCATTCCTCCACTCTGCTCCGAGCCTCCATCTGATGTAATGGTCTGTGTTGTCACATGTCCTCCGGTGTTGACACTCCGCGGACGCACAGTGACCCGGTGAGCGCGCGGTGACACTTTTTGCAGCGTGCGCGCTATAAAGAGAGGGAGTGGCGCTCCGGTCCACACTGAGGAGAGAGACTCCACACGCAGACAGCAGCACGGCAGCGCCCGGGATAACGTGATTAGCGCTCTATTAGGTCCGCTACCGAGCACCGCTAGATGCAGCGCAGGGATCATTGTGTGTGGAGAGAGAGGAGACACAGAGGGAGCACTTCATCCGCCTCATGGATCTTCTTTGCTGCCTATTGATCTGCTTAAAGAAGTTACCCACTGACTGTTTCCTTTTCAACGCCCGTGCGTCTCTGGCACTGGAGAGGTTGTGTCAGCGCGCTGCCTCTCAGGTAAGATCATTTCTCACTTTTTCTCACGCCTTTTTTTTCCTCATTCTTATTCAAGGAAAAGAGCTGATATGATTCTTAACCTTCTTGTGATACTAGTTATTTTGTTATAGTCGACTGAGGAATGTAAAAAGCATCTGATTTGTCCTCTTGTTGCCTTATTTTCAGATGAACTGACGTTAAAAAAAAAGAGCTTTTCACAATGAGAGAGATAAATCTTCAGAGGAGTGGTACTTCTTTTCTCCGTCCTGCTGTGAGCTTCTAGCTCTGTCCCCCCCCGGTGATGATTTTTGTTAACCTCAGGTGAACTCACATAGGCAGTGGGCCAATCTGCTCCAATGGGGTTAGAAAATGACACCAACCAGACCCTCCCAGGTGTGGCCCCGTACAGCCTCCAGATCTCGCTGCCGCTCACCGTGCTGGTGGCCATCATGATCCTGCTCACGGTGTTCGGCAACGTGCTGGTGGTCATCGCCGTGTTCACGAGCCGGGCCCTGAGGGCTCCGCAGAACTTGTTCTTGGTGTCTCTGGCGTCGGCGGACATTTTGGTGGCTACCCTCGTGATGCCGTTCTCCTTGGCCAACGAGCTCATGGGATACTGGTACTTTGGCGAGGTGTGGTGCGAGATATATCTGGCGCTCGATGTGCTTTTCTGCACCGCCTCCATTGCTCACCTCTGTGCCATCAGCTTGGACCGCTACTGGTCCATCACCCAGGCCATCGAGTACAACCTGAAGAGGACGCCGCGACGCATCAAGTGCATCATCTTCATTGTGTGGGTCATCGCGGCGGTTATCTCCTTCCCACCTCTGATCACCATGGAGAAAGAAAACAGCAAGGAGGACCGTGTGTGTAAGATCAATAATGAAAAGTGGTACGTCATCTCCTCCTGCATCGGCTCCTTCTTCCTCCCCTGTGTCATCATGGTCCTAGTCTATGTGCGGATCTACCAGATCGCCAAAAAGAGGACGCGGGCGCCACCGGGAGACAGGAAGCGGAAGGAGATGCAGAAGCCGGCCACCAACGCTGTTGCCGACACCAAGCAGAATGGCGTGGCCGCAGGCAATGCTGAGGACCGCCTCTGCCACGAGAAGCTGAATGGCGAGCAGGACATCGAGCTGAAGGAGGGAGTGGGAGGAGAAGGTGGAGTAGACGAGGAGAAGGGTGAGGAGAACGGGGTGGACTTGGAAGAGTCGTCCTCCTCTGACCACAAGGTTACCAACCCCTGCTCGATCAAAAAGAAGGCGTCCAAGGGGAAAACCAAACTGAGCCAAATCAAACCGGGGGACGGTGACGTCCAAAAGCGGGTGCCGAGCACCAAGGGCAGCCGCTGGAAGGGCCGACAGAACCGGGAGAAACGCTTCACCTTCGTCCTGGCTGTGGTCATTGGAGTGTTTGTCATCTGCTGGTTTCCCTTTTTCTTTACGTACATGCTGATGACGCTGTGCGAGTCCTGCCCGGTGCCCGACACCCTCTTCAAGTTCTTCTTCTGGTTCGGCTATTGCAACAGCGCGCTGAACCCCATCATTTACACCATCTTCAACAACGACTTCAGGAGGTCGTTCAAAAAGATACTGTGCAGGAGGGACACTAGAAGATATGTATGATGGACTCCATCTTTGTGTAGATACCTTTTTTTTTAAACTTTATTGTACATACATTATACAAGTACATCCTTGATCTTAGTGCATGGGTCACTGGCTTGTGAATGCTCTCGGTGTAA
Source organism: Lagodon rhomboides (assembly GCA_039737535.1). Taxonomy (NCBI): domain Eukaryota; kingdom Metazoa; phylum Chordata; class Actinopteri; order Spariformes; family Sparidae; genus Lagodon; species Lagodon rhomboides. The sequence continues at coordinate 14,277,266 of CM077786.1, forward strand.
CTGCCTGGAAATACTCTACCAGGGTGAGCTTTAAGTGCAGATTCATCCACCACTCGATCACACAGAGGGAGGTCTAAGCAGAACGCCGCAGTGAAGCCGTGGTTATATCGTAAATGTTTTTTTTATTTTTTATAAAAGAAGCAGTGAAGTCGTGACATGTGTTGTACCTTACGACAATATGTTGTACAGAATGACCTCTCTGTATATTTGTCTTTATTTTTGTTGTCATGGATACAATGTTGTGCCATTTTGTACAGTGTAATTACGACATTGATCAGGTTGATGATGATGACAAAGTATGGGGGAAATGCTGGCTCTTTAAAGAATAAAACCCATTTCCTGAACTGGTCTCAAGGCTCTGGAGCAAGTGGAAGCATCGTGCTCGTGACGCGATCTCATTTTGGGTGTCGACACACATGCTCACACACTCACACAACAAAAGGGTTAAAGGCAGCAGTCTGAATTTGCTCTCACCTGCTGTTAAGAGAGAGCTCCCACAACGAGGACCTGTTTTACCTCTGATCTGTGTGAGGGTGGGACCGGGAGGGTAAACCCACAAATCCTCTCGCGTCGGCTCTTCAGCTGCACTCCTACAGGAAGGTACAAATCCTCCGTTCTGTTGAATCTGACCTTTGCGAGAGATTAACAAGCAGCTCAACTCTTAACGAGCCTGAATGGAATATGTGTAAATGTGCTTTGGTCCTTGGATTAATCGTCTGTGTGATGAGACGGAGGTCTTTTGTCTAAGATGTCAGATGCCGAAAATTAAATTCCTCCAAGTGTGTGTTTGCTGGGGCTTCAGATCTCAGAGTCAGTTTATGAATCAGCTCGTGGAAGATGAATACAGATGTAATGCGAGGCAGGGGAGGTGGAGAAGTAACGGTTCATTGCCGTCTTGTGTTACCACGGTATGCTTCATTAAGTAAAGACATGGAGCCTGTCAAACCAGAACCTGATTGACTGGTCTCGCTCTCTTGCTTTACTCTGGGAGAATGTGTGAATAAAACAAAGGGGGGACTATCATCTGTGCAGCGAATACAAAGAATATAGCTTTCCCCAGTGGTGGTGGTGGTGATGGGGGGTGTGTGTGTAAGTAAATGCACGCCTTTTGACAGTCAGGAAGGCGCTCGCACAGCACCATCTTCGGAAAGCTAAATGGTTCTTCTGGGAGTTTCTCTGTCGGTATTATCCAGCACCTAGGCCAGTGTGTGTGTGTGTGTGTGCTCGTGTGTGCGTTCTCGTATTCAGCTGGTGGAGTGTTTCCCTGCACGTTTACAAAATGCGTGAGTCTGTGAGAAAGACAGTGTGTGTGTGTGTGTGTGTGAGAATGTGCAGCACATGGAAACACATGGGGTGAGCTCCCAGCGGAGTCTAAAGTCACGATGACGCTCCATGTTCGGTTTGGTGGACAATTTTGTGGGTTATTTGCAGATTCCTGAAGAGATAACCCAAACATTTGGAGCCAGCTCTAAAAGAGAGAAGGGTGTCGGGAAAAATCCTCATTGAGAAAAAAGAGACCCTCTCAGAGAGCTAAGGGGAATTCATTTAGTAGAAACGGCCTTTTAAATCTCTTCTGACGCTGACAAAACTGACAGTTTTTGTACTGTCAGTTTTGAGGGTGAGGGTTAACATTTTTTTCAAATATGTCATAATGTCATACTCACAGGCCCTTATTTACAGTGTGCTGCTCGCTGCAATCCTGCTTCCTTTTCATTCTTCAAGTGAAAAGATCTCTTCAGAGTTTCACTGTAATGTAAGAGGCGAGGATACAAAACTGCCTGTCCTTGACCTGTTCAAAAATGCAAACTTTTTGACCTTAAAATAACAGCTTCAAATCATTTTGATGGCACCGTGTGTTGTAACAGGGTGAATGGTGTCTCTGTCTCAGCCACTCCACCCCCTATCACTTGTTTCTGCACTAACTACAGTGAGAGGTTAGGATCACAGCGCTACATACAATAGTTAGCGCCTACATTACGTCTGACAAATCGTCAAACACCTGGGATTTGTGTTTTACATCAGTGGTGTTGCACTCAGAAACTGTGAGGGCCGCCAAACTGAACAAAAGGCCAATTTCTACGTAATGTTGCTTTCAAGCAAAATTACTTTTGTAAGGAAAAAAAACACATTCTTCTTCTTACAAATGAAAGGTTTGATACATAAGCAATAAAATGCTAAAGCAAGATTAACATAGACTTTCTTAGACGTATACATGATGTGAAACGTGGCAATAAGCATTTAATGTGTATGTGATACGCCATGTGTGGCACCAAAGGCAACCTTGGATGTATCTGTGGTTTGCAGAAACGTGAACGGGGGAATAGTGATGCGCAGAGGGAATTTCACACTTAAACAACAGTAACTTTGGAAGGTAACTCCAACTTTCGAAGACTCATTTTAGTTCTGAATGCATTTTTGCACAGAATGAGGATTGTGGATTTTGTTCCCCTTCACCATTAACATGTTCGGGGTCAGCTTGGACCCTTGAAAACATGTGAATGTCCTTGAACGTTGCGCTGCAGCACGGGGGGGGGGGGGTCAGTGGACATTCAGTGATAAATATGTGTATGTTTGTCTTGTCCTGCCCTCCTTTCCCTCCCTGCCTGCTTCTCTTTACCTCACACATCAACAAGCAGCAGTGATATCATTAAGCGGATGTGCTTGCTGACAGCCTATTGGAAGAAGCCAGCTGTTGAAGTCAGCAGACCCCTCTCCGCACACACACACACACCACACACACACACACACACTTTCAAAGACACACACAGACACTTAGCCTCTGGGAATCGGGGCATGGATCATCAGGTTAGAGTGCACATCCGTCTCCAAAAGGCTAAGCATGGCGGCTAAGTGCAGCTACCATTCAAAGAGACAGGGACAGAATGTCAGCAGGCACAAAAATCACACAGGACAAACAATCATTCGCAGTCGGAGGATTTGAGTGAAGTTGCATTTGACTTAGCCGCGTTCTCATTCGAGATGACAGTCTGTGTTTGTTTCTGTGTGTGTGTGTGTGTGTGTAGGTGTGTGTGTGAGAGGGGTAGTTTTATCGGAGGAGGGGCTTGTAGGTGGCCGGGGTGAAAAGGTCACGATGACGATGAATGCTGACTGAAGCACCCACATGCTACATCTTTTTTTTTTTTCACAGTGTGACATCCGCCCATCCGAGGATGCTGCGGTACACTTGATTATTCAGTGTTACCGATGACTCACTGTTTTTGCCGCTTACTTTTGTTCGCTTGTCCTTAATGCAGCAATCTGACAGGAGTTCTGAATTTATCATCTAAATTATACTTTTCACCACCAAGAACAGTTTATTGGAGCAGGATCATATCTTCAACAGCTGGCTCATAGTTGGCTGTCAGCTCCTCTTTGAGAGGGGACAGAGGTGTCATTTAAAATAGAGTCTCATTAACAGCCGGCTGATTAACTGTCAGGCCTCTGGGTCTGAATGGAGACACAAAACAAAGCTGGGCAGCGGATATTTCCCTGGAAAATAATTTGCCTAGACAAATCTATTTTCCAGGAGCTCATTATGATCGAGAGCAATCAGTTCCCATCGTCCCAGAGACCACACAGCATCGTGCGATGTGATTATTAGAGCTGCGAGGTAATTCGGTCAGGCTGAGGAACGGAGACGGCACGAGGGCTGACGTTTCCTTGCATAAAGAAATACATTTGAAAGGACGGAACAGCAGGGGATCCATTTCCTTAAAGGCCAAATCCAAACCTGAAGCTTTCTTTATTTTCACGCGGATCAAGAACAGTTTCAGTGACGTTAGCATCAAACAGCACTTTGAGGAATGTAGGATCGCGACTCACGATTCATTTTTAATTAACTGATTCATTATTTGGTCTGTACAACATCATACAACGATGAAAAGGCCAATTAAAAATGTTCAAAGCTGAAGATGTCTTTAAATCACTTGTTTATGTTCCATCAATCAGCCAAAACACATAAATGTTTCATTTAAAGTTATCTTGAAAATGAGAAAGATGATTCTGACATTTGAGGAGCAGGAATGTTTGATGTTAATCTTGCAAATACAATTTAAGTGGTAATGTAATAAAGCGTAGCATTGTATTCCAACCACAATTTAAAGGAAGGATCTAAAGTCAGAGTGAAGATGGATGTGTTGTTCTACGATGTAGATCAATAAAGCAATCTATTGTTGATGAGATGTGTCGAATATTGATATTTTTTGTAGTATTGTATTGTATTGACGTTAGAAACTCCAGTATCATGACACCACTAGTAACTACATACACATGTGCACCTACACATTGTTACACATCATTGCGTTCGCATGAAAACAACATATCTCACAATGTCAACTTTTGATGAGCGGAGGAAAACATCTCTGATTTCAGCGAGCTGCAACTTAATTTCTTCATTCAATGCTGCAATAACATTAGAGCACCTCTGCTGCACCACCAAAAACAAACCTTGAGTTTTGGCAACTGCAGTGGTCTACTCACTGAACATCCGCATCCATCTACTGCTGACAGCAGCATCGTATCCCGGAGCTGTGACTGGAGCAATGTGGTTTGGTTTAGAGATGCTGGAGGGGCAGAGGAGCAGCACCGAACCTGGCGTCCGAGTTTTCCCAAGACTTTGGCCTCCTAAGAAACGTATTCAGAGAGGTTTGTTTTAACATATTACCATCTCTAAGCCTGTGCTGGCTATATAGCTTGCATTATGCTGCGGTTAGACCAAACACGACGCAAATAATTCGAGTAACTAGGTTACGTACAAAGTCAACGATAAGATGCGATTTAGCGCGAACTCGCGTCAGCTGAAAATATTGAACTCAGGCGAAATGTTCCTGTGCCATCGGCATTGATGTTCACACTGACGACTCGTGACCATCACATCGCTGATGTCCGGACAGAGCAATGGAGGAGAAGACACTTATAGCTGTACAATAACACATCTACTCAGACAAAGAGACGGGGCAAATAAGGAGCTGCCGTGGAGGGAAGTGAGCTACAAAGTAAGACTACCTGGTAAGTTTTGGCGATACGTGTGAGCACAGCACAGCATGGCTCTCATCGAGCCGAACTCCATTCAGGGAACAAGCATATTAGAAGTAGGTTGCTTGTCGCCTGGCCGACAGACGTGATGAAGCATAAATTCAAGCTTTTTAAAAGATGTTTGTTATTTCGGCGTCCTTCTGATCCATTTATTGCAGTCAGATCACAGAGAAATCTCTTTGTTTTGGGTTCATACCGATGTGGTTCGCAGCTAGTTTATTTGCGTTTCTCGCAAGAGTAGACGCGATCAAAAATAAAATGTATGATCATGCGATCAAACTTGTGCGAGTAACCCGGCACAAATATTTTCTTTGTGTTTGGTCTGAAAGCAGCATTGATGATCTGCCAACTTAATAGGGTGATGGCGGCCACACCACACTCAACTGACCTTTGATTACAAGTGATGTGAAGTCTCTATAGTCTAATTTTTAAAGTATTTTTTGGCCTTTATATGGCTTTATTGATAGAACAGCTCAAGATATGACAGGAAACAGGATGAGTGACACGCAGCAGATGGTCCCCAGGCCGGGACTTGAACCGGGGTCCACTGCAGCGAGGACAAAGCCCCTGTACATGGGACGCCTGCTCTACCAACTGAGCTAGAGGGCACACCGTCTCTAGTCTAATTTAGTGTGAGAAATTATATAAAGACTTGCTGCTAATTCATACCTCTTGATGATTTTGCCGGGTGCGTCACATTTGAATTCAAAGCACAGGCAGATCCAGATACACACATGGAAAACTTGTTTATCTGAAAAATGTCAAAGTCACCAGCTTTGGAAATACATGGTTTTCATTGGACGGCGATGATAATGCATTCTAGTTCATAATGTCGAAACATCAAATGAACAGAATACATCTTGATTAGATTTTAAAAACAGCTCTTGAATCTTTTTCTGTCTCTTTCTTAATGATCAGCTGAAGTAAGCACTTCATGAATGTATGCTGACCCCGGCAGAGCCTCCTGTTAAAGAGCCAATCACCCTGACGGACACATAATACACACTGTCACACATCAGTCACGAGTCCAGCACCGTCATACATCCGAGTGGTGTTTTGGCACAATGCTGGTTAAAGAGTATTTTGTGAGAGTGTTTAACAGAGGTGGAAGATTAAATAAACAACCGACACATTTCTCAGCCCGAGCTCGCTGTAATTATCGCAGATAAAAGCAACAAAGAGCTGAGTGCTCCCCCCCCTCTCTCTCTCGCCATTATTCAGACTCTTTGTGCTGGAACTCCTCGACTCTGCACGACTGACGGACAGCACAGAAGAATATCTGTTCGGTGACACGGGGACAGCAGAGCCGGCGTGAAGCAGAGAGGGCAGTTGAAGTGGGCTGCTGTAGTGTCTGTAATGACTGTCTAGTGTGTACTGATGGACAAACGGTGGGCGTCTGAAAAAGATTATACCTGAGCACTCTGCTGTTTCATCGCTGCAGCTCTTAATGACGCTGACTTAATGAAAGCAGCTGGTTGGTGAACTGCAGCTTGTTGTGTTTGTCATGAATTTGTTTGCTTGAGTGTGTTTTAAAGGGACAGGGAGAGAAAAATAATCTGTTTATGATGTTTGTCTTCGAACATTGGTCTAAAGTTTGTTTCTCGAATGCCAAGTGAGCAGTTTTAGTTTGAGTAAAAGTGTAATATACAGCTGCTCAGAGAGCGTTTCTGTGAATCAATTATTGATCAAGAGATCACTAAAGGAATGTGTATAAACCTTTTTGAGGCAACTCAGCACAATGATGGACACAAAGGGACAGAAGTCAACCGCGCTTTTGAAGGTGTCACAAACTTGTTTCTTCTAATAGTGAACCTGATGTGGAGGGCAAGCAGCAACCCTCAGGGCTGAGAAATGAAGCCAACGCTGAAGTGCCAACACTGCATTTCTTAAAATGACCTGTTGAGATTGGATCTAAAAGCAATTCGATCCCTAAACAGCCCATACCTGCCAACAGTCACGATATTCGCGTGAGTCTCCTACCCTTTCACCTGCTGTGCTCCTGATTGGTTTGGATTTCATAGTGATAAGAATCAAATGGCTGTTTGTCAGTTTCTGTGTGGGATGTGTTGGTCGGCAACTCAACCCAGAGATCAACGCACACACGAAACGAAACAGACCAAACTTTGACTAAACTTTTTCTACCAACGCTCCCGGGGTACCCCAACCTCTACTGGCATTTGCCTTCTGTCTCACTCGCTGGTCCTCTTGCCTCCACTGTATCGACTATGGTCCTGCATCATTTTGTCCTCCCTCTGCTTCTTTTTGAAGGTTTTCCTGGCAGTGATGGCTCCTGAACACACACACAGTCTATCACAATGTTTGTACTTTAAGGTGTTTAAGTTTAGATGTTTACTATTGTTCACTTTTTTGCAAATTTTGTATGTTTTTTTAATCTATTTTACTGTAAACTGTGAATTTAAAGGGACAATGTGTAAGAATTTAATTTAAATTTAATAAAAAAAAAAAAAAACAGTCAACAGAATGTGAATAAATAGAAGTTTTGACAATATGATGTCTATGTATTGTGTTGCAGAGATATCTACTGAAATTAGCATGCTGACCAGTTAGCCCGAACCGTCCTGGTTCTGTAAACACTCCCCTTATCGCTGAGCTTCCAGTCCAAACCGCAAGCTGCATGGCTAACTGAGCAAACTAGCTTAGGGCAGCTACAGTTAGCAGCAGTTAGTGGTTAAGCTGATGATATGTTTCACCCTTATTTGTTTGGAATTTGAATTTGACAGTTGGCCAATTTTTACATATTTTCACCTTTAACGCTAATGAAGAGTCATTTTCCTTTCACGTCCATGTATTTGTTCTGGGGTGCAGGGTTATATGCAGGTGGTAGAGGAAGGAGTTGGCTATTTGCTGATGCCCCCAAAAAACCTTCCTTTTCTTTTACAGTCGAATGTTGCCAGGTAAAAGAGCCTCATATGAAAACAGCAAATTTAATATGTTTACAGCCTGGTACAAGGCATGTAGCTAATTTTCCCATTCAACTGAATGGGGGAGTTTTTTTTTTTTTACATAACTCACTCATTTGAATTACATTCAGACTCAAATCTATGCATATTTAAGGACGTGGGCGTAGTTGCTAGCTAGTTTTCAACAACCAGGCTTTAGTTAGCCCGCCTCTGCTCCACCTCTGCTCCACCTCTTTGTGGATCAGCCGGGAGTTAAGTGGAGTCGGGCGCTGCCAAGATGGCAACAGCCGGAGCCACCCACACTGAGCTTCACAGCGGCTCTTCAGAAACATGTGGTTGACATCATGGAGATCGCCCATGTTTTATACTGTCTACGCTGAAAAAAGTCACATCATCCTTTATCAGTTCTGTTCAGCTCCTTGAGGCCATAATATGCTATTTTCAAGGGTTAACACCCCCTTACATCCTCCCTCATGCATTAGTTGATCTAAAGGGTCAAATATGTGAACTTCAGTTTCCTAGAAACCCTGTGAGGTGTTTTCAGTAAACTGCACACGTTAAACAACCTGACTGCACTGTGGTGTTTCACAGCAAACATTCAACCTGCTAGAGATCTCTCAGCTGACTCACTGAAGTACTGAAGTGAGGATTATGTTTCATTCATATGTTCTTTGTTGTGACCAGAGACACCTCCATAAACAAGCCTCTGCTCACTGATCTCTGCTCAGCACCAACGTTTGTTTTTGATAAACAGGAAGAAGTGTTAGAATTTTTATTTTTGTGGCTGCCAGACACTTGAAACCCATTGAAAGAGAATTTACAAGCTTAAAACCTAAACCAACTTCTTTGAGCTAGAACTGTGCAGTCACTGTATTAGCCAAGGTTAATGGAAAACCCTTGTCCATAGAGTGACGAGTTATTCTGCTCTCCACACCGGCCAAAACTCTGACATATCCTGGGACTCTCTGCTCGCAAAAGACAAGTCTACGTCATGTTCACCCCACCACCCCCTGACATGTATGTACAGCAATCAGCTGTCAGCAGTGTGGACAGTGTCTAGTATGATCTACTATCTACTACTTGGATGCTGTTAGTTTACAGTGTTGATCGATGTTATAGTGATTGTGACTTTTTTCGACACTCCACTGCCTCTGCTGTGTCCCTGCTAAGGCTAAGCTGGCAGCAGCTACAAACAGCTCTGGACCGCAGTTGCTCTCAGTGAAGGTGGAGACTTGGGGATGTACGTTTTTCTATGTGGGGACAAGATAACATTTTAAGATAGCCTTTAAATGTACTCTTAAATATCCATGACTAAATAAGTCTTTAAAGATAAACTATATCGGTAAAAATCACCATTATGTGTCATTTAATAAAACTTACCTTTAAAACTGTGCAAATCAGATTCTGATTCAAATGTTGCTAAATCCTAACTGGTGCATGTACTTGGTGATATTAGACGTTTCCAGCGGAACAGTTCTTACTTAGTACGAGCCCATCACTTATAGTGAGAAAGTCATTAGGAAAAGGGTTTCAGGGTCTCTCAGATGGGGCCTGAAAAGCATACAAAACTTACCTTGTACAGCTGTAAAGGAACATAAAAAAACAGGAGTAAAAAGTTACCATAGCAACAATGGGAAGTGTTTTGTTCATTGTGAGCTGTTCCAGCAGACACCATAGATCTCAAGAGTGCAGTGGCCTCTTAGTGATATCACATCCTGGTGTCTATCCTCAGCCAAAAAGTCAAGTCAAGTCAAATCACACATTTGCATCGCATACAAGGGACACCACTGTTTGGCTCATCAAGTGTGGTCACATGTAGATAAAGTGTATTTTCACTTGTCTTTGTTGAGTTTTCAGTGAATTTGTTGTTGACAGTACTTCCTTCTTGTTCTTACTTTCATTCTAACAGGCAGCAGCCTCGCTGTTTTCTCCTCCGCTCTTCTGTATCTGGGATCTTAAAATGACTGACAACCTCCTAGTATGACATAGCATTATAAATTATACATTCAATTTAATTTCATAAGCACAAAGGTATTCACATCAGTGTCTGTTAAATATGAATTATTCAGGACCGTGGTGTTTATATGCAGGTTAAACTTTTCAGTGGAACTAAAAGGGTGGCTGGAAGCCAGCAAATTACAGAAAAGAACTGCATTATAGGTAATTATCAGCAGCATGAAAAACTGTAATTCGTGTCAGTGAGCATGAATCCAAATGGCGCCGAATATGATCTAATATGTGGGAGTTATCATGATATAGATCCCATTTGTTTCATGGGAGATGGGTGGATGAAAACGTTAGTGGAAATGTAATAATGACAGAGAGGGAAGAGACGGAAAGAAGCAGGGAGAGAGAAAAAGAGGTAGCAGGTAAACTCCCGGGATGATTTAATATTGTGAAAACAAACAGCTAATTGAGAGCGGAGCCAAGGGTTCACGAGCAGCAGGATCGTGTTGTGTGTCTGAGACGGAGAGGGTGAAAGAGACACCGATAAATACAGAGAGAGAGAGCGAGGTGAGGACTCGAGCCACTTTGGCGGGAACACAAAGTCCATCTCATATATATGCTAAAGCCCTCGGCTCTATTTACACGACAAGACGTTGAAACCTCTACAGGCTCTGCCCCGCTAATTCCTGTATATATCACAGCCGACCCAAACTGTGCTCTGACTGTCATCTTCTGATGCAGCAGTCCCCTTTTTGTCAAAGTTGATGTGATTTTCCCCTCTTCCCATCGATGAGAATAATCCTATTTCCCTGAGACAAAGGCTCATCTTTCATATCAATGCTAGTGGTAAATTAGTCTGAGGCCCAGGCATGGAAAATGGACATGATAGCCCATATTTATGGCTGAATTGGGTTACGTGGCTGGCAAACACAGATGGAAGAAAAACCACCGGCATCCTATCTGGAACGTTCCCAGCAAGCAGCCGCAGCGGCAGACATGTAGTGTGTACATTAAACAGTGGAGCAGCTGGGAGAATATGGGTTTGGAACCCCTGGGACATTGTGCACAATTGAAAAAGTCATTACAGAAACAGCTGCATGTAGTAATGTGTCGAAATAGAGCGCCGGCAAATCTGCACTTTCTCACTTTCACCCACTGCCTTCATTCATTTCCTTCAGCACAATATTGGGGTGCCTCCTGTTGTGTTTTCTGAAAATGTCCCGCAGCATGGCCTCTCCCAGAGAGCGCTTACCCACAAATTGAGTTTAATGCTCCCCTGAGAGCGTGCTTTTGTAAATATTTGAGCGCTGCAACATGAAACATAATTGCTCAAGAGAATTCAGGTGTGGGACAAATACTCCTTTGTTGGATCAAGGGGAAAGTGGCGGCTGCGGCTGGACTTTGCCACCATGTCGGCATTGTTCCTTCAAATAAAGTGATAACGCAGGCTTGTTAGACTGCATTATATCGTGCAAATAATAGGCTATTACTTGTGAAAGAGAGGATAAGGCCCAACAGTCCTTCTTATTAGTGCTGCTTTAAAGAGAGAGAGCCCATTATTGCACAACATGCTTACATCCTCAAACAGCAGCGTTCACACGGTCACATCTGAGAGGTTCTCCTCTGTGAAGCCTCTGCTCACTGATCTCTGCTCAGGTTGTGCTCAGCACAAACCCTTTTAAACTATGCCAATGAATTCAGAGCATCCCTCCCCAACAAAGGTCAGACTCGAAATGGCTCTCCGAGGAAGTCTGTGGGGAGCAACATTATTTGCTCTCAGTTTCACGGGACACTGTTAATCAATACAGCACAGCGTCTTGGTGTGTGTTTGTCCATCCATCCATACGTGTGTGTGTTTACTTGACGGTGTAGGAGTTTGACTACCACACATTTTGCTCTTAGTAGTAAGAGAAAGAGAAGATTTGCTGTCTGCTCCGCTGTACAGTATCTCCCCTTTAACCTCCCTCCATCTGCCTCTTCCCTTCGCATCCCGTGAGGAAACTCCAAAATACCCAGCATATATGTACATCTATACATGCCAAAGCTCTGCTTTAATTTATTTCATTCTTTCATTCTTCGATATATGGTGCTGTTCGGCGGGGGAGTTGGAGGTGGGCTGAAAAAGATATGCAAAATGAAAAAAATGAGACAGAGAGAGACGGCTACACATGGGCAGCAGAGAGACGGCAGCGGGGAGAGGGCCTGGCTGTGAATACTGATGGGATAATCATTTGTGCTTCGATTGTGCATAAAAAAGCCAGTCAGCATTGGAGGAAAAAAAGCAAAAAAAAAAAAAAGAAAGAAAGAAAGCGGGAGCCGAGCATCTGCCGCAGCTTCTCACTCTTTCCTCGTCACGTTTTTCGGGTCTTTGTTTGTTCCTGGGGGAGTAGCTCCGGCCGTGGGGGAGTTATCAGAAACAAATACAGACATCAATCTGCCAGAACGTGCTGGAGAAATAGCAACACATCAAAGTAGTACTCTCTGTTCTTGGTTGGGCATTGTTCAAGAATTCCGTGAAGTTATGCCTCCCATATTACGCATGCATGGGAAACAGTTCACAACCCTCATTCCCGTTTCGTAAAGCGTGTCACAATCTCACTTGAGAGGTCGATCGAGCCCAGAGAGCGGATGTTTACATTCTGGCTATCAGTCATTCATGTTCATCATTAACATCTTGACAGCAAGAAAAATCTATTTCTTATGACTTAATGCCTCGATGAAAATTAGTTTCTATCAATAACTCTGCTGTCAAACTGGATTGTGATCGAGCAGGTGGCAAACAGTCCTGAACACTTAGCACCTTGCTGAGTTATGATCATAGCTGGTTCCACCTCAGTGTGTGTGTGTGTGTGTGTGCGGCGCCTCCTGCCCTCTCCACATGGAGTCTGTCCAGGGTTCCACAGTAGTCAGTTCTCACAGGATTTCAACCCTCCTGTGGGAATTAAACGATAAACAGCCAAGCTTATTCTGGAACTGCCCTCCTCTCCTCTCCTCTCCTCTCCTCTCCTCTTTTTTCTTGTGTCCTTTCATCCTCGCTCCTTTCCTCTGCCCTTTCTCTTTCAGTTCCTTCAATCCTCTTTCCTTCTTTTTACTCTTTTTACATCATCTCCTGTCTTTCCCCTCTTGCCACCATTTTTTGTTCCAGCTCCTCTCCTTTTCCGTTTCTTGTCTTTAATTTGTCTCCCCTCTTTCCCACCTCCTTACCTCTCTCCTTATCTCCTTTCCTTCCCTGCTGTTTTGTTTCCTCATCTCATCTCCTCTCTTTTAATTTTTTTCTCTTCTTTTCTCCTATCATTTGCTACACTTTCCTCCTCCAGACACATTCCTTCTTTTTTCTCTTTTCATCTTATCTTCTGTCCTCCTCTCCTCTAGTTTGTCATTTCCTCTTAACTCTTTTATTCTCCTCTCCCCCTTTCTTCTCCTCTTTCCTTATTTCCTCCCTTCAGTCACATTCCCTCTTTTTTTCTCTTTGGCTCTTCTCTTTTTTCATCATTTCCCCCTTTTCTCATTTTCTCTCATCCCCCATCTCTTCTACACTTTCCTCCTTTTCTTTCTTTTTCTTTCCCTTTATTCCCTTTAACTTCCTCTTTCCCTTTCCTGTCCTTTGCTTTACTTTTTACCCCTTCTTCTTTCCTTTCATTTACTTCTCCTATTCTCTTCATCTCATGTGTCCTCCACTCCTCTCCTTTCTCATTTCCTCTTTCCTCCCCTTTTCTCCCTTTCTTTCCTCTCTATAGTTCCTCCCCCTTTCTTTTCATTTCTTTTCTTCCCTTTCTCATCCCCACATCTCTTCTACGCTTTCCTTTCCTGTCATTACTCACCCTCTTCATCCTCTCTCCATCCCCCTCCTTTTCCTCCTCTTGCATCTGCTGACCTTTCCTCCCCAGCGACCATTTGACTAAGTGGGAACTTGTAGCAAAAATATGAAAACAACAAGGCAGACACAAGGCAGAGGGATGTTACTGCTGCCTGCAGATAAGAGACAAATCGCCTGTGATTTGGCTGTGAGTTGGTCCCCAGAACACACACACACACACACACCCGCCCACCCACCCACACACACACACACACACACACACACACACACGCACACTGTACATACGGCAGCAGACACATAATCGCTGCTATGTTTTTCGGTGGACAGAAATTATAGCATAACCAGGGGGAGATTCAATTGCGGGGACCTCGTGCATAATTCCAGGGGCCTCCCAAAGGTGCTGCATCCGCACTCCCATTACACTGTTATTTTACTGGGACACGATGAACTTGCCGTTCTGATGTGACACTGGGGAGATGCAACACAAACAGGAACATTCACAAACAGTACAATTAATAGCTCATTGCGGGGCCTCACCAGAGTAAATGTGCTGCAGCGGAAAAATAATCGCAATGATGTTGACTCAGGCATTAGAACGGCTCGAAGACGGGGAAGGAGCAGAAAACTAATCTGTTTCTGGTTGTTCGGAGAATACGTGACTAGAAAAAACAAGGGCAAAGGGTAGAAGCAAGGTAGTTTTAGGAGAGGTGGAGGTCTCTTCTTTTGACACAGCCCGCGGCAGTATTTGATTGGAGAGTGTTTACTCAGAGGATGCTGGGTCCATCATAAAACAAAGGTAATTGACTGAGCGAGTGTAGCTGAGCCCCACCATTGACAGTAACAGAAATGTGTACTGTATGTGTGTGTGTGTTTGTGCTGTCTCCTCAGTACTGCAGATTACTCTTGAGCCAAATCAAAAAACATCTTGCAAAAACTCGAAAAAGTCAGTGAATTAATTCAAGTGAGGTTTATGAATATAGAGCCAAATCAATCTCCTGAGGCCCCATACTACGAAGCAAGTTCAACATACGCAGGATATATATATATCTGTCACCTGCTTTCTCTCTAATAACTGTGATCACGCGAAGCTGTCGCAAGAAGCTGGCTTTCAATTCAATAAGTCAACCCACGTTCTCCGCATATAGCCATGACCGCGCTCACATAAAAGTGGAGGTGTGTGCAGCATCTGACCAGTCACAAGTCTACTGGCAGCCGAATGTCATGAACAAAGTAGAACATTAGACGACAAGAGGAAGAAGTTAAACACATAAAATGCGTGCAGAATAAAAGATAAATATAATTCATTGGCATAATTCACATGATTAAAAGCAGTACTTTCATGTCTTTCATATCTGTTTCAATCCATCTCTGCTGTGAGATGATATCAGTGTAAAAAGCACGATGAAATGGCTTTGACGCTGCTTGCAGCCAAGTTACCTCGCTAACCATAAATTCTGCTTTGTAGTACAGACACGGTCTTTGATTTACAGAGACCCAGCATTCCCCCATGAGCACTTGGTGACAGTGACGAAGAAAAACTGCCTTTTACCTGGCATAAACCTGAGAGCAGACCTGGGCTCTAGGTGGACGGTCATCTCATCTGCCTTGACCAGCTGGGTTGGACCTGGACAGACTGAGAGAGAGAGAGGGGTGAGGAGAGAGAGAGAGGGACACAGAGATGCACGGCACCAACAACAACATTAATAATAACGGCTATAATAATAGAAAAATGATTTATATTAGTTTCTGCTACAAAAAATATATAAATCTAAATACAGACAGTGTGCAGTGTGCACACTCACAGACACGTATCGCCAAATGAAATGCATGGAGCACAACGATGAATACAAAGGGTTAAAGTGACTACGAGGAACTTTTAAGTGTTTATGAAACAGTCTCGTGATTCCTCTGATGATTATAAATGAACTGTAACAGCAAACCAGACCACCAGCGAAAAGACTGCTACGTTTATATAGTTATCATTACTGAAGAAGAATGAATTAATCACAGTCTTGATCACTTCAGGAACAACATAAATAGCTCTAACACTCTTGTAATTTAAAATACTACTGTGAATGTTGCTCACATTCTACAGCTCACGATATTTCCTGGTTCCTCACTGGAGTCTGTAAAACAAGCTTTTGGCACGTTGTGTTGGTGTTAATGTCGAACTGACTAACTGGAGGAGAACTCTGACTCCAGATCAAGTATTCACTGAGCTGGTGCAACAGACTGCTCTCTAGTGTCGCACCAGCCGTCTGCGGCGAGCAGCTTGAAGCTGATGGACAGGCTCTCCACAGGGCTGTTCAGCGGCTGCAGCTCCACCTTTTAATCTATTAATGCCTGGAGGCTGCGGTCAGTGGCTGTCTATTTGCCTGGTAAACCACAAAATACTCATAATAATTAGTCACCTTTTTTTTCATTTAGAACATTGTATTTAGCATGGTTAATATATCGCTTGACAAAAAACACACAAGCTGAATTTCCCAGCTTGTACGACTATTATTCAGGATGTGTGTAGATGAACCAACCTGCTTCGCTGACTCCGAGCGAACTGAGGGAGAAGTGGGCGCCAAAGGCTCAATAGGCTCGTCTGATTTGTAGCCGATTTAAGGCTACAGCCATTGGAGACCTTCTTGTCTGTTGAGAACAACATAGATCTCACTTACATTTTTCTAATGTTTCAATCCGATAATGTTATATTTATTTGACAAAACAACCCTTTTAAATGGACCTTCGAGAAATTGAGGCAACATCCATAGGCTCAAGCATGTAATTCTCACATTGTATGACACTTAAGAGGTAGGTTTTTAGAGAAACTCAACTGCTCCGCCAAGATTGGAAGTTAACACAGGCAGACGAAACACTCGTGTCCTCCTTGGTGGAGCCGGTCCAGGAGGAGGAGTTGGCCTGGGAAACGACACCTCAACAGGGCTTCTAATCAGATGGTTGGCTCTCAGCTCAGTGGTTGTGTGGGCGTCCACAGATCTGATGGAAGTTGTTGGGCTCTTCTCTCTGTCTGCCATCTGACGGCCAAGAAGCACTCTGCTCCAGAAGGAGTCGTCCTCCTCGTCCAAACCATCAGGACTCCTCTGATTCTGGTTGAAGTCCTCCATGTTTGAATGAGGAACGTCTAACAGACGGCTGAGGTTAGAGATCAGTAAAGTTGGTTACTTACATCACCATCACTGGACCTGTACTGGGTCCACTTCCAAAATCAGTGGAACGTGGTCAATGACTAACAGTGACTTCAAGAAAAAATACAAGACCCAACAAAGTTATCAACAAATGGAAACAAGTGTTTGTGTGAGTGTGTGTTTGCTTCTCTATTGTCTTCATGTCATGAGGCTTATTTTCTGCACCTAAATCTCCTAGAATTCCCGGTTTTATAGAAAAGTCTTACACAAAATAATTTTACGAATTGTTGTGATCTATTTACCATTTGAGGTTTTCTCTCATTATTACCCTGGTTTTAATCGGCTTTCTTCAGACGGGTTGTGGTTTTTAATTTAATTCTGCAGAGTGCTTCTTGCTTAATTCTATTAGTGCTTTTACACTTCCATGAGCCGGTGAAGTGAGTAAATGTGTCAGTTTGTTAAGAAAATCATTGAGGTAATGAATTTAGTATTCCTGTAATGTGAACTTTAACTCTTCAAGCTGAGATTCAAGAATAACAATCAGCAGGAGAACGATGTGACGTATAGATAAAATGCATCAGCGGCACTGACGTTCACAGCTGAAGGGCAACTTTTATACTCTCCACTGCCTCTGAGCTGCTTTCGACACTGAACTGAATGCATTTCTTCTGCTAAACATTTACATTATCTCTTGTAAAGAAATATTTTGAGGTACTTTAAAAATAAATGTTTTCACTGTAGATCAGTAGGCTCAGTTTGCAGTATAATAGTTCGTCACTGAGATGATATGCTGCCACAGAAGAGAAATTAAAAGTCCCTGTTGATGCAACATTAAGGCATCTTCCTGCATTCTTCATGACAGAGTTGGTCTGCACTGTGAAAAGTAATGGGTCTTTATGGCGTGACTCAGTTTGACTCGGCATGTCAGCCCAGCGTGGCAGGGATTTACATTTCCATGACAACTGGGTGAACTGCTTGAAGGTCTTTAGTAGCCCCATTCACACCGCCATTTGGATGCGGGGATCCTGCCCCATTTCTCCGCCTCCGCCTCTGTGTGAATGTCTCGGAGTCGGCAAGGGGTGAAATTTCGCTCCGGCGCTGATCCGCCTCTGGAGGTAGTATCAGAGGCGCATTATTGGCGAACCGAACCAGTGTGAATGGATAAGCTGGCTGTGCGTATCGAGGGCGTGTCGGTCTGACAGTCTGATAACTACACAGGTCCTTCACTCAACTATACAAAGAGAAATGTCCCACAAAGTAACGTAACATGACCAAACAAAAGTAACGTAGTAACTGTAACTGTAACTGTCTTTGGCAACTTATATGAGGAAAAAATTACCGCAGATATACGTGAAGATGCGTCTGTCCTACCGACTCTTCATCACATTTCTGCCCAAAAACCAACGTCTGTCATCGGCAAAAAACTTTAACTCACCAAGTGTTTGTAATGAAAATAAATCACCACGACAGTCAGCCCTCCAGACCGAGACTTCAGTGAACTTCAGCGTGGTACAAATGCTTTCAATCAGTCCAAGAAACAGAAAGAAAGTTGTGCTGAGGGTCACTAAAACAAATAAAAAGGCTGTCTCCATGTCCGTATAACAATGTCACAAGACTAACTACTTTGCTCTCATCAAAATTACAAGAGCTGCTAGAGTACTTTGTGACTTGAACGTAAAGTTCCAGAGTGCCAGGCTTTCTAGCCAACTTTCGTAGTGGCCAGGCTGTGTAATTACAACGTCAGGTGACGCACTGTGGCCCGAAAATACTTTTTCCCATCAGCTTACATCGTGACAGACATGTCTCTAAAACGGTGGCTAGTTATTTGAAGCATCACAACCCCTGTGAAATGACTTGTTTGACTATCATAATTTGAGCCATTAAGCCCAATGAAACTGGGAAAGTCTAGCAAGATTAAATAATTTTATCTCTATTCAAGTTAGCCAGGAGCTGAACCAGAAGTTAGCTGGCACATTGCTTTATTGACATTTTTCAGTTGGGTTTAGTATCCTCTTGAGTTGTCTGATAATACAATTGGCTTGTGACAATACATTCTCTGCTCAGTGATATGTGTCTGTAATATGATAAGAACTTGTACAATGGCTTAGCACCCCATACTAACAAAATTGAGTCTTTATTTGTATTAATGGTAGTGATTTGTTGGCGATGGTTATAATGTTTTTAGGCCACAAACTCACAGTTGTTTAGTGCGACCCAAACCCCGGGGTCTGTTCTGTTTCGACATTATCGTTAAACACTGTCTGCTCTGCGCTGTGAATCCACATTACAGCCCCCACCTATCTGCCCTCTTCTGTTTTCCTCCCAAAGATGAGTAAATATCTAATTTACAGAAATGGTTTCATCATATGATGCTTTGGCCTCTGCAATATCCGCTTGCCACTTGATGCATTGTGTTTCATTCATTCCTCCCAATGGGAGATTTTTTATACAGCTTAGTGTTTGCTCCTAGCATTAGCAGCCTCCCACCGCCGCCTATCTGCTCAACTTCCCCAAAGTGCACAGAGGTGATACTAATAAAACACCTTGTTATGTAAAATAGCCACATGAATCACTCAAAGGCTTTACTCCTAAATGGAAATTTTGTCATGACGCACAGAGTTTGTGGGAGAGCTGATCCTCCCACAGCTTTGCACAGATTGTTTTCTTTGTTTTTCATAAGATGCCGTTCTATCAGTTTGTGGCGTTTTCATTTTGACAAAGACACGAGATCAAAAACACAGAGCAGCAAATAAAAGCAGTACCGCTCCATAGTGTTAACAGTGTGTTCTTTACTATGAACAGCCTGAAGACAGATTACAGCTCTTTGTTTATATGTCTTTTTTTTGCTGAATTGCTTGGACAAATATTTGTAAAGAGGTATGAAGAATGCACAGCGTACGATGTGCTTTCTATGTAACTCATTTTCTTTGTAAAAATGAAATAGATTTTTCTGTTGTCCTCACACAGCAGACAATCTAAACAATACTTCAGTCAGTATTCAGTGTTCAGCGTTTGTTGTCAAAGCGTTTTCCTGCAGCGACTCAGCAACATATTGAGAGACGGTGTTGTTGTTTTTGGACAATTAAATGAGGTCTGCAAGAGGAGATTAACACAATTAATTACCGTGCTGATTGTGTATGTATTGTGTCGTATCAATTTCCAGCCTTTGTTTAAGCAGGCACACTGGCAAAGGACACCTTGTTATGTAGAGAATCAGCTCCACACATTCATATTTCTATAGCTGCCAGTCTGTGACGCTGTTGTTTACTGGCAGCTGCAGATACCGGGAGCATCAGTGGTTCACCTTTTCCCAGCTTCAGTGTGCAGTATGAAGAGTCAAATATGTAATAAACCATATTAAAATCATTATAAAGATCAGTTTGAGGTGGACGGTGAATTTCAAACACAGTTTGTTGCTGCGGATGACTCACGAAGATGACATCGTGCTGCCGTCATCACACTGAGATGTTTCCAGTAAAATTGTAATGTTGTTTAATGGTATTCTTAGCAACAGAAAATATCAGGCTATTCCCTTTGACTTCTTTCAAGGTTCACCATTTCCCCACTAACATTCAGGTATAGCAGCTAAACCTGCTTTAGGTCTGAGGCTCGATCTCCTGGACTGACAGCAAACCTCCTCTTTAGACGAAATGTATTGCACATCATCTGTAAGCAGCTTTTAAATGAGCTGAAACATCTGTGTTGTGTTGGAAGCGGGTAGTTGTTGTTAGCGGACTCCAACAGTAGCTAAGCTAACTCGCTCTCTGAGAAGAGGCACTCGAGAACGTGCATTAATTCACATCCTTTGGACTGTCGTGGACAATCCGACCCAAGTCCTTCAAGGAGAGATCCACAGTCCGGCAGCATTAAACAACTTCAACAAATCATCCACAGGCTTGTACAGGCAGCCAAGAGAGACGGGGAAGGTCTCATTTTTCATGTCACAGTACATTCCGCTCACATATGGCCAATAAAAAAATGTGGTTAATATTTGTAAATTGCTACAAATTGTTACAAGGAGATCATGTTGAACCTATCATATGTTGAATGTGATCAATTCCAATAAAATAAAGTTCATAATCTAAGTCACTAAATACAGTCCAGTTCAATGATCCATGGTGAGCTCCAACTTTTCTTAACTATGACTAGCTGGTTCATTTTCTGGCCAAAATTGTTTCTGGTTTTTTATTAGGTTATGTCATTCCTGCTGGGTTTAGCTGACCATGTCAAACATTTATGTACATTTTTACCCCTACAGTGTCACAACATATCCCAAGGTTCAAGGTTATTTATTTGTCATTATTCAAGACAGGTTTGCAAGACAAATGTAATGTTTGTAACTCCTTCATGCCACACAAACATAGAACATATATACAGTTATTTAGGCTACAAACATAAATCTCTAAACATGTATGGAAGGAAAACAGACTGAAGAGCATTTTTTACATTTGCATCTGGGTGAATGTACACAGCAGCAACAAGATGCATCTTCCCCTCAAAGGTTCAGCATCAGGAAAAACACTGTTGATTAACTTCAACTGCGCTTGAGCACCAAGCACCGGTGACGTAAACACATAGTCCACCTCTCCTCATCCTGCTCTCTGACCGTCATGTGCAAGACAAGTGCTTCGAGACTTTTTAACTTCCAAATTCACACAGACTTCCCTCATGTGTTGGAGTTGTTGACCGTGCAATGACTGAGCCATAAATACAAGTTTGGAGAAATTCAGCTGTTTTTGCAGAGGTAAAGTTCCATTCAAGATTGTGACACCAATGTTTTGGCCAGGATCTTAGCTAAACTGAAGTCATCAGTCAAAACCTTCTCTAAAGTATGCTCTTAATGATTTAAAAAACAGAACAAACTTGAGTTGAGTGAATACTGGAGTGGTTCTTTTAAGGAAATTCCCCCTAAAATGAGGACTGTCCCTGAACTTTGTCTATTGTCCCCAGAATTACTACCAGATTACGTAGTTTCTCGCGGAGCTGTAACATAAGCGTTCATAACATGTAACATAAAGCTCCACATTCTGGTAGTATCTCATCAAAACTGGTGAATACTGCGTCTGAAGTTACTGGAATCAGCCTACATTGCTAAAACTCTAAAAATCCCCCCCTCCCAAAAGAAATACAATGGTCATGACCGTAGTGCCTTCAGTTCATATGTGTCATCAGAAAGAGGATACACCAAACATCACAAACTGGAGTGTAAGATTGAGGCTAAACAAACCTCTCTGTCAGGAGAACAATGGAAGTGAACCGAGGACAGTGTTTGTGTGCTGGTGGTTATGATGAACAAGAGGTGATATTGTAGGTTTTGTTTGAACACTCTAGATTTGCCTTTATGGCTTGCTGGAGAACATGCGTTAGACTTTGGTCGGATAGATCTTCTCTGTACCGTAAATAAAGGAAGAACCACAGGGTGGGGATCGATAAATAAAGCATTAACGCAGTGGGACAATACAGAGCAGCAGCAGGAGTCTACTGACAGTAAAATACATGAGGTTCATTCAGCTATTCACAAGAATTTTTCACACACAAGCCTTTATCGGAACAAAAAATGTCCAAGGTAGAAAATAATAAATTAGTTAGGGTAGATAACAACTGAATCTTAATTTTTGGGTGAACTTATCCTTTAACTACACTGACCTATGAAGAGGTTTGAGACACAACCAGTGTGTGCTTTTGTTCACAATTTTATGTGTTTTATATTTTTTCATGTGTTTAATCATTTTTATATCACTAAGTTTGGCATTTGAATTTGAAGTACTGTCTTTGCATCATATTTGCATTTCATTCAGGTATTTCCATTTCATTAAGGTGTGTTTTGAGCTTCTTAGTGGGATTTAAACCAGTAATTCATACTTTTCCTGCTAAGTGGAGACACTGCCATTTAATTAAAATTCATAAATAAGTTTAAGAAGGTTTAAAGCAAGTAATTACTCTCCTGTTACAGGTTATCATGGTAATACAGCAACCAAACTAACTGGTAAAAACCTTATAGCTACACTGGACAGGTGCTACACTTACAATGTCACATTACTGAAACCAAAGGGCAATGAAAAGCCTTTTCCCCACAATGTGACAAATGTCTGCTGAAGAAAAACGACTCACAAAAGTTCAAAATGTCAACATAACAAAACAAACAGTCCCTTAAAGACCACGTCCTGAGCTGATTGTATGAAACCCTTTTGGCTGTTTCCTCTATTTTCTGGTCACCTCAGTGTTAATAAACTGTGTGTGACCTGAGGGGCCTTGACATACAGTAAGTGACAAATGCAATCTTTTCCATCATCTTTTTAACACTGTATACCACGGTATGGCTGACAGGTTCTCGTGTCAGACACAACACGTCGATATTATGGCTGCTGCGTAGGAGACTTTAAATGTCACAGTAAAAATTCAGCCATACATCACTGTGAGCAGGGAGCTGTTTTCTCTGCTTGTGAGAAAAGAGCAGTGGGAGATGAGAGGCCTTCACCTGATGGACAGCGACAGACACCCTCTTAAGAACGACTGGAGTTAATGCTCCTGAACATTGTCTGTGCTGTTCGTGTGCCTCACAGCCAAAAGTAAAGTTTTCTCTGAGCCACTGAGGAGACATTTAAAAAGGGCTAAACCTAATAAAGCCAGAGCAGTGAGGATTGCCATTTGTCAGCTGCAGAGTGTTTCATTACCACAGGATGGTTTCTCTGCCCTCAGCATCACTTATATGTATGTGAACTAAACCTGCCAGCGGACACATAATCAGAGGAATGGAGATGAATATTCAAAGGAAGCGAGAGAGGAAGACTTTTATTGACACATCAAGTCTTTTCTGGGAATGGCTGTTATTATTCAAAGATAGAAATTAATCCATAATGCTTTGACATTAAGCGTCACAGGGTTTTATTGTGTTTGAATAATGGCCTCTGGAACCGCCAGATGATTTGGCACATATGAGAGCGCACTTGTTATTGGAGTTGTTTGAAAACTGAGCCTTCATTTAATAAAAAAAAGTTGGACAGGAGCTTCTCTGATACGAATTAAAATCACAAAGTTTACAAAGTTTTTCTCTCTAACTTTCGTCATCCATCAGCAGTTTTATGACAGCTTGATTTCCTGTTTTGCATAACAAGCTTTTTATTCACTTTTTCGCCTCACTTTTTAAAGCTTGCTGGGAGATGATGATGCCTCAGGGTTGACTTGTATCCGTTCAGACGCGACTGTTGTGATTCTGTCTCTTCCTCTGCCTCCTCACTCTGGCAGCCTCAGCACTGGGAATTTCTGGAAAGCAACCTCTTTCTTTGCACATTGATTTTCTGCAGCAGCTTGTGGGCTAATTGCCCTTATCAAAATCATGACCTGCTAAATGATGGCTGTCTTTAATCGCCAGCAGCCACTGACATTTAGTACAATTAATTAATGCAAAGACAACAGGGAGTTGGTATCTGCTCTGCTTGGCTAAGATGGCAGCTTATGTTATGTAATACAGCCAGGGGAGACCCCAGAGAGCAAGAGAGTTGGCAGGTGATATCTCACTATCGGAGAAGCTGCACTGAAGCATCGGAGATACTCAATTAAAAGCTCACTGGTTGGAAGTAAAGGTGATGTGGGAAGAGTTGCCATAGTAAAAATGCTGCCAACAGTAGTAGCCTAATGATTTCCATTTGACGGTTGGCTAAACCTCTCCAGTGAACAGCAAATGTCTAATCCTAGCTCATAGCAACCAGCAGGCCAACAAAGCCCATATGGATGTGGTTTCATAGTCCTGCTCCAAAATGATAATATGCTTTTATTTGCACATTGTAGATGATGAAGGAGTCTTTGCAGCAGAGATCCAGGACCAAACCACCGACCTTCTGACTGATGGAGAACACTGGTGTAGACCACCTGTTAAAACACAACCAGCAGCATGAAGGTCGTATTTATTACTTATGCCTATGTACTATAACACACAAGTCTGGGCACAGCAGTCAAAGCTGTAAGCATTTGTGCATTCGCCTAACCACAGTTAGCGCAATATTTCATTTTACATCGATGTATAAATAAAACTTTTCCAATACGATGTCCTGGAAGCTTCTTTGGCAGCAAACAGCCTCTATAGTTCCATATTTATGACATTTTACATGAAACAAATGCACTGAAATAACGTCTTCATGTAGACCACCTTTCACCTGCTAGTGCAATACAACTCTGAAGAAATACTTTAGAACTAATCAGTCGTCTCCCTTTCAAACGACACATGAACAAATTGTTTAAATGGTTACACTACGCTGTGTTCTGTGACATCTTGATGTTGTAACAGCGTTTTAGCTGGCTGGAAAGAGGTTCAGACCGAATATCACCCAGTTTTCAACTAGAAATCAATGTTGAAATTCCTGTTGGTGCTCAGATCATCTGCTCGAATGCAGGTTAGAACTGAAAGCATTAGCATGTCTGGCTAATTATCTTCAAAGGAGCTTATCGTTAGCTAGCTACATTATTTTGTGGCCAGTTATGGGTCACATTAATCACCATATAGGACGGACACTTCCTGTGTGTCAAACCAAGATGCTTCTATCAGTTTGGCATAATGTCAGCAGCTCAGTCCTGCTCTTTATTTGAGATAGCGTTACGTTTTCCAAACTCATTAGTTAGCCTTCTCATCCTCATTCTGTTGTAGCCTGTGAGTGAAGGCGAATGCAGTCTAGCATAGCCTACTGTTTGAATAAATGTTACACGTGTGGTTTAGGCCTATGTTCTTCTAAACATACAAACTGCCTGAATAATTACCTCTTAAGCTTACACTGTTATACCAGGGCACACTATGTGAGACAATATTAGGTCTCATTTAGTTAGCAAGTTAGTCAGCTGAAAACAAGCTTGAGACGTATTTCAACCAACTCACAGTTAGCATCAATTAGCTAGCTAGCTACAGCGAATTAATTCTGCTAGCAACAGTTGTCATTTCAGCCGACAAAACTGATGGTAGTCAGTTTTTTATTATTAAATGAGACGCCTTTTGTTTCTCTGTGACTCACTGTTTAAACAATTACTTATATTTTTAAATGGTAAATTTATCATCCAGCATTATGTTAAAGACTAGATTGGAAAGCTTGACAGCAGGCATAGAAAGGGTCGACTCCCGAGATCAGCAACATGACAAGTGACTGATAACAAACAGTGCATTGATCAGAGAAAATACTCAGAACTCATTCTCAAACAGATTATTCCTCTGACCTGAAACTGATCAGAGGTTAGAGGCTAAAGAGATACGTGAGGGAAAGAAATGAAAAAACAGCTGAAGAGTGGAAGCAGGGAAAACTCATTTTTATCAGCGCCAGAGCGATTCATATTGGTTACGTGAGAGAACAGATACGAGCGAATAGATATGATTCACTGGGGAAATTAATTTGACTGTTCCACCTTAACGTTACAACCACGGCTCCGGCAGTGATGTTCTGTAAAAATTCTGTTCAGGAAAGGAGGCAAAAAACTTTCCCATTACCGAAACAGCAGCTGAGAACCCGGAAAGATCAAATTAAATAACTGTATAGTGTTGAACAAGTGTAATTAGTGATTAATGCTCCACCGCGTTTGTGTTTGTTTCACTGTGTTCTGGCTGTGTTTGCTCCTGCTGCTCTCCATCTGTCATAAACAAACATTTTTCCCCTCAGGTGGAAGTGGCCTCTCAGGTTATTTGCATTTGTGGTAGCCGTCTTCTGCTGCTCCTTTAATTCGGCATTTTCTTGCTTTACCGCTCACATTTGTGCAGCTGATCTCTTTTTTTTTTTTTACTGGTTTGCCAGTTTTTAGCCTCATTGCTTCACCTGCTGCTCCGCTCTTCCCTCCTCCCTCTGCTGAGTGTTTTATTAGTCTTTTATTTGAATCCCAATATCCTTCCACCACTATGAAGACGCTCTTTCACCTCCCCGGGCCATCTTCATCATCCAAAAAACAAAAAAAACAATTTGTTTTTTAATCTACTTGATTGTGTGTTTGAAGGTTTTCAAATGTCTCACAATGAAAACAAATGCACATCTGCCACTTTCCTCTAGACAGTTGCCATTACCCGCAAAAATGCGCTGTCAGGGCTTCTTTTGCACTGCTCCAAGCCACATATTCAACCTAGACGCTGTTATAGTCTGACTGCCTAATTCTGCCCAGATGCTGTCAAAGTCTGATTGCAAGCTGAAAGATGTAATCACAGGCCGTGCTGCATCTTGTATTTCTCTGAGCTCCTGTTGTCTTGCACTGCTAACCACGGCAGATGCAGCCTGTCTCGCAGCTATTCCACAGGAGAGCAAGACAATCCTGATTTGAATGTTAAAAAACTCTCATTTCTTAAATCACTGGCTACAAAAGCATTTCTTGTCACTATTGAAAAGACGACGAAACAGGGAAACAGTTTGAGTTTTACAAGACAGAAAAATAATCCCCATGGTGCACAACACAATATAGCAAGCGAGATGAGGAGTTGATCCCCAGAGATAGATACGTCTAGAAAGTTGCAGGGCACAATTCTTTCAAATCAGTACAGCAAACAACAATAAAACCGCACGCTGTGTGTAGCTAGTTAAAGAGCTGAACTCTTAGAAATCCCAGGAAAACAGCCAGACAGCATCTAAACAAGAAATAAGACTAAATGTGCTAAACCCTGCTAGCTGCGTCGAGAGAGTTGAAGTGACAAAAAAATGGAAATGGTTTATCACCTCTAAACGAATGTGCCTAATACATTTCATAATAATCTGCCAAATGGACAATGCTTTATTTTGTCAAAGGGTCAAAATAGTGTGTTACAAGTTGCAACATATGTTTGCATTTCTATTATTTATTCTGGTGATTGGGTTGAACATCAAGGCAGTGGAATGTACAATTTACACGAAAAAAGAGTTTTCATCAAGATACTAATTATATTATGTGTTGCTATGTAATTTATGTGAGCTATATTATATTTTGAATGCTGACCAAAGTTACCTTTCATTTTGGGGTAGGTGCTGTCTTATAGTATCTATTGACGATCGATGTCTCTTTTGTGTCTGGTTAGGATAGCTTAGCATAATGACCAGAAACACATCCTCATATCAAATCGAATGAATAGATCGCTTGCCAGTGACTCCAAAAACATAAATAACGGTGATGTATAAACTATACCACTGTTACAGCAAAATTAGGACCAAGCTAATGTGACCAAACAGCTAAAATGTTATTTTTAGCAGCTATTTTCAGACAAAAATATCAGCCATGACAGAACCAAAAAACAGCGTCTGGGGATGTTGGATGCTTTTACGGTCAGCAAAATAACACCCGACCCTGCAGACTCTTTTAGCCCATTTTGTTTTTACGACCCACGACTTTACAGTTTTGGTTTTATTGCCTCATCAGCTTTACAGAAGCAGCAGCTGTATTCAGTGAACAAAAAAAAAGGCAACTAGCTGGTGAACACAGTGGAGCATTTTTGCAGCTAAAGAGCCAGATATTTCCCTAAAGTGATGGTGGAGACCAAAAACAGATTTCGGACTTAATCGGTCAAGTTCAACTTATGGCTGTTGTTTTGTGTCTGCTGGATGGGTTAATAATCAACAGTTTTCTGACACGGTCACCAGAACAACTTTGCAATGTGATAATATGTATGCATCTTTAATATCTTTGCATGAAGGCTGTGTAGGGAGGAGGAATGCTCATACTGTGTTCAGAGCAGAAAGGGTTTACATATGTATCAGGAATATTCACAGCATAAATATACTCATTAGATTTGTATATTTGTTTAATTACAAGTGAAAAATGATGCCTGACAGTGATGCAAGGGGATCACCAAAAACATCAGACAATCACATCCCAAGGTGTTGCGATACCTTGACAGGGCACATGTTGAATGGGGGAAATTTTGGCATGACGATAACTCTACAAAAAACAAAAGGGTGACAAAGGCCATGAATATCCACAAGCAATTTATGGAAAACTTGCTAGCAGATGTTGAGGTCTCAAAATGTTGCAAAATTGTTGTTCTTGCCATCCTATAAAGCAACAAACAACAAAACAAGAAAACAGACCAAAATTAGAAATTACAGACGGATAGAAAAGATGTTTTGTTTATTTTTCACATTAAAATTATTCATCACAGCATAATAAAAGATGATAACATTGCAGTTGCATAAGCAAAGAGTGTCTGCTTTGTTTCTGTTAAAATGACTAATTATGAAGAAAATATTCTAACAATTTCCTCCAAGGCCATCCGTCTAAACTGTATATGTGGTGTTGTGTGGCTGCTGCCTTTGATGTTGTTGTATCCACTTCAAGACATAAGACTTTAAGAGCTCTCGAAACCTGATGGGACCAACAGCACACAAAACACAACAATCTGTCCTGAATAAGTCACTTTCTCTCCGCTGATGTATTTCTTTTAATTTACCAGAAGCCAAAACAGACATTTTTTCCCAAGAGCGAGACCTTGACGACGACTGCTGCTTCAAAACATTTAAGGTAGCGACCTTGATAATGAACTGGAAAATGCAAGCATTTCCAGTCCAACTGCGTTTCAAGTCAAAACTTTTAATTTTTGAATTGGCTGGATTTTCCAACATATTGGATCATAAACCTAACACTTGATATATTACTGAGCCAGCTAAAGGTAAAAAAAATAGAGAAGCTGAGTCATGTTGTGTTTTGTTTGTGAGCCTGTAGCCAGTGAAATAAGTCAGACATTAAGTTTAAAGAGTTGTTGCAGGCCCAAACACACCTAACGGCTATGTTAATATTGAATTTACATTTGTCAGGTGGCCAGCTCCAATGGGATAGATATTGCTTTGGTTCTGCTGGAGGACTTTGATTGACCAATTGCTGTGTATTGGAGACTGTGTGCTCCCTGGGAGATTTATTAATGCAGCTTCAACAACCAAAAGCAATTTGTTTCTTACCTGCCTACATGATTTAGCTAACAATGTGAAAGCATGGACTTGGAAACTTTCCCATCACAGCAACCCAGCTGCCTTTGAAATTATATTTGTAATTTGTCATATTTAATTCTCAATTAGTTCAGTCAGTCTACCCTCACCAACTACTGAAAATAACAGTGATTGGAATTCAGAGACACAGTTAATGCTGCGTGTTTTTGCACAGGTATCAAATCTGAGTGCTTCAGAAACGTCACAATGTTTATGGCTCCTGTGGCGTTCGATATGTCCAATGTGTCCTTGCCGAGGATTGCCAGCAGCAACGGAGGAGACATCCGACTGCCTTTTAATTATGTCAATACACCTGCCCTTGTGCTTTGGCAGGCACTTCCTTTCTTTTTGTTTTGGTTTCTCTTTTCAAACTCTCAAGTGCTTGTGAAACATCAATGTTTTAATAAGTTATTTACAGGTTCTGTCTTGTGGTCATGTAGAAATGTGACACCGATTCCACCTAAAACACGACCTTTATGAAGGCAAAGACACCTGTTCAACTGACAACAAATTTTGCACGTCGATGGAGGCATGAAATTGTGAACAAAAGTTTGGCTCCAGGAAACCGACACATGTCTACGCAGAATTAAAAGGAAGGACACTTCAACGCCTCCGATGGCACAACAATGATGAATTCATGCCAGGAAAGGACCTTGCATCTATCTCTGAGGGAGAAGATATGAGAAAAGAATTGTTAAAAAACGTCAAACTTCTGTCACGAACAGCAAAACAACAGCCTCCCTGTCGGCACATTGAGGACACTCATGCAACAATTTGCATTTTCAGAACAACACTTTGTCATTATAATGATGAAAACACCACAACTTTGTTGAAACGCACCCACACTGAAGACTTTTCAAAGTTAGCTCCAATGGAGATATAACTAATAATAATATATAAAGCATGTTGCATTTTAGTTTTTTTTTTCTATTAGTGGTATAAAAGCCCTCTGGCTTCTAAATCAGGCTGGTGGAGATCCTTGATGTGACCAGCGAGGAGGTCAGCAGCACAGGTCTGCAGAGAAAAGCTTTTTCCCACAACACCTGCAATCGATCTGTAGAAGGGGGGGCTGAGCGATGGAGTGGAGGGATCACAGAGACGGGGAGAAGAAAGTGGGTGGGAAAGAAAAGGTTCATCATGGTTTCATAAACCCAGAGACAGAGAGAGAGAGAGAGAGAGAGAGAGAGAGAGAGAGAGAGAGAGAGAGAGAGAGAGAGAGAGAGAGAGAGAGAGAGAGAGACGGAGCATGAATGCCCCTCACGTATAACTGGGTACTCTGTTCTCACTCTGTCAGCGCCGCACAACAGCAAATGGGCCGATCACTGCATTATGAGCTTGTTGTGGTCAGACGAGCCTTGTGCCTCAGTGAGGTAAGACCAGAAGAGAGGCTCTTAAACAATATAGGGCCATTGTGAGCTGTTGTGCAGGTATAGGAGGCAGAGTACGTGTCCAGGTTAAGGATTGTGAGGCTGAACAAAAAAAAAGTTTGGAAATCTTTCATTGAAGAAAACTCCAGCGCAATACAATAAACTTCGAGAAAATTTGTTTTTTCTGTATATCGGCTTTTACATTTATGAAGCTGAGCAACACGGAACGTCATGTGGGCAGTTAATACATGACATTAGTACATTTTTCATTAGGTTCGAGAATAATTTATTTCATTCCATAGGCAACTAGATGAAGTCTGTATTCCCTTAATGCTACACACTACAGAAACTGAAATTATAGAAATCATATCGACTGAATAGGTTGGTTGCCAGTGACCCCCAAAACATAAAAAACGGTGATGTATAACCTATACCACTGTTCCGGAAACAACATGACTGTTGCAGCATACCAGTGGCATACTGGACCTTCGTCATTTCTCTACATTTCAAGCTAAAATGGCAACTTACAGTCCCTATTATTATTATTTTTAAAATAAACAAAAGGGATCTGTAAACAGACTCTGCAGGCAGTTCAACGAGCAGCTTAATCAGAACAGCAGGATGGAATAAAATCAGAGTACATGGAGATATTGAGTGTAGAGTGCAGATGATTTTGTCACGAAAAACATCCAGCAATAATGATCAAAACAACTGAAACAACATGCTGAAATGGTTGTGGGACAATTTTGTGTGGTAAGTGCATTTTTTTTCACCTCAAACACCACAAACCATTTTTTTTTCTCCCTGCTTAAACATATTCAAATGAATATAAGAACAGAAACATGCCATTAATAATCTGCAGATCTGGAAACACAACGTCAGACATTTTCATCCTAGTAAAACGATCAACAACAATCAGTAATAAAGCATCAGTAGTAATGTATATTTTCCTATTCAGCTTTCCCATAATCTTTTTGAAAGAAATACAAAGAAGGATAACATCTCTCACAGAGTCCAGTAGAGAGCTGTGTATTCACTGAGAAGGCGTTGAGTAATTGTTCCGTGTTCTGTTAGTAACGGTACGCCTCTCACCGGCTGAAGCTCACTAAAATGAAGGATTTCACTTCTTGAAACACTCCAGAGAACGAGAGGTGGGCTGTTTGGTTTTCTGCCAGAAAAACCTGTTCAGACTACACCTCTCAGGTCACACATCTGTGAATTTAAACAATGCATGTTCTCCATGTGGGATGAATATAGACTGGTTATGTAGATGTGGAGGAAGATTACTGGGTAGGAAATGTTGTTTACCCACTGTGCCACATCACGTGGCTTCTACATATGATAATTCACAATATGCACACAATGATGCATTTCTTATCTCCCTCTCACTCTGTAATTTATCAAGCCCGAACAATTTTTTCTGGGACTTTGGATGGCATAAAAAAGATGTATGTTTTTCATCTTTTTAAGTATTTGTTGGATGCTTTTGTTTTCCCACTCTCTCTGTGTCATCACTTACCCGTGCTGCTGAGCACACTTGAAAGCTCTTTGTTTTTGGCTCATCAATTTTTGATTCACATGTAGTCAACCTGAGAGACTGAGTTCTCACATGCAACTGGGTTGTATCACAAGTAAGAAGTAAGAAGTACTGTTTTAATCCCCCTCGGGGAAATTGGGGTTGAGTTATCGATTCGAGTCGATTGTTTACTATAAGGAGTCCGAGCTCTTGCTGAAGCTGAGCAGTAATGAGTTGTATAGTGTCCGATATACACCGACTGTATCAGTGTTATTTGTTATAAACAGATTGTCTAGCTGATACCTCTGGACAATATGTACATTTACCTGAGACTGATGAATACAGAGCAAAGCACATTTCCTCTTTCACTTATCATGTGTTGTGGGTGTTGGATTAAATGCAGTCAGCCAACAATTTTTAATAAAATGCCTCTATGTTTAATCTTATGTGTCATTAAAGCTGCACTCATTGCTATTTCTTTGTTAGCCATGATCAAGTTTGCTGATACAGTCGCTATAACAAGTTGTCAAGGCGACTGTATTTCAGTGTTGCGTTTACAGCTTCTGTTGCACCTGAGAGACCAAATTGTAATAATGCGCTTCATTTTATTCTTCTCTCTCAGCAGACTCTGATGCTATTGGTGCAGTCTGGATTTTTCATCTCTGATAATTTACATGCCATGTTTATAATCTAACATGGGGTTGAGACATTGACTAATGTGGATGTGATTCAGTTGAATCCTTAAAGTTGATTGTCTTGATTTATATACAGTGGGTAACTTAAAGGATTATGGCTCAAGTTGGTTAAGAGAAGAGATTTGGTTGATTTAGTTTGTATTCCTCTAGCTTCTGCTACATGTTTATGGAGAAATAAATGTTTACTAGACATATACTTGTGTCGGTGCCATCCGGTGACAATGCCATACACTTAATGTATGCCACTTGTATTAAAAGGCAATAGGTTCACAATTCATCTCTGTTTAAACACTGCCAGACATCTAGAAAATGCTGTTCTAAGCACTGCCAGCCGTATAATAAGTGCAAAGCGTCTAAACACGTTGGGTTATAAAATGCCTGGCAATGATCACCTCTCTGTGGTTTTCAGTCAAAAAGTACAGACTAATCGGGTGGTGTTGTAGACCACCTCCTTTGTTTAGTGGTCCTTGTTCCAGTAGACCACCTTGTAGAAAGATATCATATCCGTTCTATCATAAGATACGAACCCAACAATCACATCACAATTTTAAAGGTGCTATTTGTAAAAAAAAGTTGATTATTGAGGCTCACTTCCAACTCGTCAGAAACTGACGCTTTGGGATTGCAGGACAGGCCGGCTGCCATTCGGAAGCATCAGTTTTTGACGAGTTGGGAAAGAGACTCGATTTTTCTGACAAATAGCACCTTTTAAATCACCCATAGCTGCTAAACAATAATTTAAGATCACCAGATTGAGGAGCCACATGAAATTATACTCACTTATAGATAGATTTTTTTTATCAAGAGAAGGTGAATGGAGTCTGTTCACGGTCGAGACCCATCCTCCATCCAAGTTTCATGGAAATCTGTTCTGTCGTTTGTGTGTAATCCTGCTGACAGGTCAACCAACAAACAGGCACAGCCGAATGTAACCTGAAATGTAACCTTCTTAGTGGAGGTAATAAATGAATAATAAAATAACACTAGAGTATATACTCAGGATTGTACTTAGGCTAAACAAACAGCAAAGGAGATCAGTGCTGGATTAGTGTGGTCTGCCCTTCGTCTTCACTGAATGGTTCACATTTATTGGCTGTGGCAACCACAAGGCAGAGATCGTAGACAGGTGTTTAACAAACACCAGCAGGCCTTAAATAAATGCCTGGTGGTGTCATGTGTGTTTAGTCACCTGGGGACCTCTATTAAATGCCTGGCTGTGCTAAATTGAGAGGAATTGTGACAGGAATCCAAAAGTGGTAAGTTCAGTTCCAGAAAAGATCACCTTGCACCTTAACTGTAATCAAACTCTGACCAAGTCTTTGGTTGCTATTTAAAGTGCCAACTGCAACCATGTAAAAGTCTGCACAAGAGTAAGGCTGAACTAGTCTTGTTAGCTGCAGAACATTTATTTTGACACATTTGGCCAAAAAGTTTAATTAGGCAAATAAAACAAGATTCAAATAAAGAAGAATGACTTTAAAGCTTGTCCTCGTCTGCTGTGATGAATGCGATGTTTCCTATAATTGTCACTTTCAAGAGTCTTTCAAATAATACAGAGAACATTTGAATGGCGCCAATCAAGTTCTTCTCACAGCAGTAGAGAATATAAACCTCCAAATTTAATTGACCTTTTGAATGTGAATTTGATTGAATGTCAGCAGCTTAAAAATACTTATAAAAAACAGCTGTAAGAGAAATGAATGGACTTCTGTAGAGACCGCCATTATGTTGCTCACAGCATGAATTCACAGCAAGAACCTTGTACTCAGATAGATGGATGAACACTGGGACTGTGAAATGCAAAACACTGGTAAACGAGATTAGGCCTAAGTCTACCGACGTGCTAGCAGCTCTGTGAGGCACAGTGGTGCTTTGAGCTAACGTCAGCTCCTGAAGGAAACACAAAAAACTGGAAACGCAGATGAGCAGGGAGTAGAAAGTGATAACAAGACACAAGAGGATATAATTACCAAATATGGTGACCAGAAACCAAAACCATGACATCACCAAAGTCATTAGGATAGATAATCTGTCCAAAAATTTGTGCCAATCATTCCAATAGTTGTTGAGATATTTGAGTCTGGACTAAAGTCACATTGCAACTCAAGCAGGGGTCTTCGACATGTTTCAGGTCAAGGACCCCTTAAATGATTAACTGATTGAAGTTTCAAAACAATCCACTGTGGCTCACAAGAACGTCGGTGCACTTGTGATAATAATACAGACAACTGGCCGATATGTTTCAACATATTCAGCTAACTAGTTTGCCATTATGGATGTGTACACCATCATCAATGTTGTCAATCAAATGTTGTTTTTGTTCACAGAAATACTTTGCTAATAATATCTTCATATTCATATAAAAAATAATAAAATACAAACTTTGCAGTAACAGTTCCAGCCCCCTTGGGATCACCGACCCCCATTAAAAGACCCAGGCCCTATAGACCCATTAGCCTGAAAAAGGTCTTGTTTTTTTTTTCTGCCACGACGTAGAGAGAGAGGACTTGAAGCCTTTGCTATATTTAGCTGTCATTCACATGTTGAGAAGGTCCTCCTCCTCAGTGCATGTATGGAGCGCTGATTTCCTCTTCAAGCTTAATGTTCTTCCTCACATGTACTCAAAAACCCAGTCATTATGCAAAGGTCAAAGCGGCAGCTCAGGAAACCTCTTGGCTCCTATAGAGCTGACAAGATTGATGCGCATTTACCAGAAGCTCCTTTAAACAGGTGAAGAGTTAATTAGCTATAAATGTGACATATTAGTGAGGTTCCATGACTCCGATACATTCATGTACCAGATCCAATGATGCATATATATGAGTTCATGCCAAACTCATCAATAACACTGTTAATGTTGGAAAGCCAAAGCTGAGCTGTGCTTGTAAAAGGAAAACTCACAGCTCCGAGCTGATCCGTCTCACACATTTTATACCTAAACGCTGACATTACGCTGCAGATAAACCCATTCCCCAAATCGTCCTCTCTATTCGCTGTGCTGCTTTCTTTTTAAACGCAGCTCAGGCGAGAGAACAGTCTATCGCTGTCCGTCCCTCACACTGTAGGAAAATGTAATTAGCGGGAATAAAGAATAGGGTTATGGTTTCGATGAATCAAAGTTTGCCACGAAGCGTATGTGCAAAGAAGTAACCAGAGACTTTTACTGCCGGGAGGAGTATCTCTATACCCCTCTCGCTATAGTTATGGAAGATGGTTTCCATGACAATGTTGCGCTCTCAAGGGGATAAATGAGAAAGACCGTGAATATGAACTTTAATACATTACCCCCCCCCTTCCTCCCACCTCCTGCCAATGAACTCTTCTTGATTCCTTTCGCGGCTGTGTGAGGAGGAAGAGAAATGTTTAATTTGCGGTCATGATGACGTACAGGGGCTTCAGAGGATCCACACAGACACGTTTCTATAATTGCTTTTCATTTGAGTTTTCCTTGCTTTTAATTATGTGATGTTCGACGTTGTTTTTCTAAGATCCTAAACAAACCTTATCTGTCATTTCATCTTAACCCCAAACTAAACTTAAGGACTGCGGGCCAGATTCCAACCCTGGGCACCTGCAGAGAGGACGCAGTCTCTCTACATGGGAAGCATACTCCACGAACTAAGCTGCTGGGACGGCCCCCATCAACAGTTTTAAACTAACATCGGATCAAGTGACCATGTGTCATGCGAAAGGTTTAACCTGAGCTTAACTCCTCTCACCTGTCCACCTACGGCCTCTTTCAATTCACTGTTTTGGTTTTACTGGCCATAAAATTGACTCCCTGATTCAGCCAAAACTCAGCTTTGATGACTCACGAGTCTGCAGCGCATTAAGCAGTAAAAAGTAAACATACACTCTCGCATAGGTCGCATTTTTACAAGTTACAATTAAAAACAAATGTAAATGTGATGTAAATGCCATTTGCTTCCGCAACGTTTAATGTCTGCTGTCACATCTAAGCTGGAAAACATCTTTTGGGTGCATTACTGTCATTTATAGGATTGAAGGGGCTAAAAGACCGAGCTAAAAGACCGAGCTAAAAGACAGGACTCCAGCAAATGCTTACGTTGCTCCGTTGCTGCTGAATGTGTAAATAGGCGACACTGCTGAGATATTATCTCCATATTGACTTTTCTTGATTAGATGGCAACATGTCACATCATGTTTTACAGTTTATTCTGCTGCCCCAAGTGACCAAATTAAATGATCTAACAGAAGTCGGCTCCACAACATTTTCTTCTGCAAAAGAGAAACCCTTTGGCTGTTGGACACGTTTCTTGGCAGTGATTCTGAGCAGTGGTGCACTTTGCTATCCATTGTACGCTAACCTGTTCTCCTGGGAGAGAAAAGTCTGCTTGAGGTCTAAGAAAAACGAGATACAGGGAAAATGGGTTTCAGTTTTTCAGGAAAACCATCTACCAGGATGAGGACTGGGAGAGAGCAGGAAAATGAAAAGGGATTGGAGAGCGAATGAGAGTGAAAGGGAGAGACAAGAGGGAGGGGAGAGAGAGAGAGAGAGAGAGAGAGAGAGAGAGGGAAGGGAAATCATCTTCAATGTTCCTTCAGGTGTAATTTCTGTACTCCGGCAAGTGTCAAAAGATTGAGAGGACAGCAGGCAAGATGAATAGTTTGAACGTGTGTGCTTGAGAAGATGATGGGAGACGGAGGAGAAAGAAAAATGTGGGGTAGAGATACACCAAGTGTGTAAAAAATGAGAAGCTGCAACGAGGGAAAACTATCTGACACAAATGGAAAAAGATACATAGTCAGAACGTGTGGAAAGAAAAACGGAGGCAAAGCCTGCAGGCTAATAGTCACCACATTAGCCGGCCATCATCCGCCTCGGCTGACCACACAAGTCTCTCCACGGGAGCTGTCATTAAACCCTCCCTACAGGTGTGTGGGTGAGTGATTTTAACCAGAGTAAACAGAACAAGATTAATGGTGCGAAATAGCACACAAGGGCCACAGAGCTGGTGGCACAACGGTGACCGTGTCAATGAAAAGGTTGTTAATGTCTGGGTTGGTGCAGACAATGTCTCTCTTGTTGTGTCGCTCAGGGTTTTATTTTTGTTGTTGTGTGTTGTGCTCTGGATAAAATACGTGTATGTGTTTTTGTAACCTTGCGATCTGTCAGGAATAAAGCCAAGAAGCTGGAGGAACATTGTAAATGCAGGTAAATTACATTGCTCAAAAAAATTAAGGGAACACTTTAAACACACATCAGATCCTGATAAAGGAATTATTCAAGTTGGAACATTTTTACTGATGTATGTTGTATAATATGTTTGGTCAATTGAAATTGAGGGCTGGATTCAAAATCACACTGAAAATCAAAGTAAAAAAAAACAACGGCTGATCCAATTTGCATTAATTTCATCACGGCAACTTATAATGTGACTCAGTAGTGTGTATGGCCCTCACTTGCCTGTATGAACTCCTGACATGTCTGGGCGTGCTCCTGATGACTCGGAGCATGGTGTCCTGGGGGATCTCCTCCCAGACCTGGATTAGGGCATCAATGAGCTCCTGGAAAGTCTGTGGCCATACTTAGGCCGTCGGATGCACCGATACATAACGTCCCATAGGTGCTCAATTTGATTTAGGTCAGGGGAACGAGAGGGCCATCAATGCCTTCGTCATCAGAACTGCCTACACACACTGGCCACATGAGGCCGGACATTGTCCTACATCAGGAGGAACCCAAGGCCCACTGCGTAAGATCTGACAATCGCTCTGAAGATTTCATCCCAGTACCCAACAGCAGTCAGGGTACCATTGGCTATGACATGGAGGTCTGTGCGACCCTCCAATGATGTGCCTCTCCAGACCATCAGACCCATCGCCAAACCAGTGATGCTGGATGATGTTACAGGTAGCATGACGTTCACCACGGCAAATGCAAATGCCAGTCGAACTGCACGTTGTTGGGCTGTGAGCACACGTCCCACTAGAGGACGTCGGGCCCTTATGGCACCCTCATGGAGTCTGCTTCTGACAGTTTAATGGCTAATGGCTCGGGTACGGATTTGCTCCGTCGTCCGTCAACCCCCACCAGCAGCGTTTTGAGTCCGGCCTGACAGCTGGAGTTGCAAGGCCGAGGAGTTATGCGATAATTACATAATCACGTGCGACCGCAGTCAGGTATGTGCAACAAGAAGCGTTCCAAACCGAAGGATTAGAAGAAGTGCTTGGATTTGTTTTTTATTATGAAAAATGAACTGTGCTGTGACGGAGCGGAGCTGGACCCAACGTGGATCTGGTAGAATTTAGGGGTCACGCAGGCGAAATTGATTCACTCGTGTTAGCTAACTGGATGGATTGATATCCCTGAAGTTTAACTGACTTGGTGTTGTACTGTGACGATTAAGTGTTTTCTTAATTTGTTTTTTAGAAGTATGTACAAAACATTACATGCAGGCATCTCATTTGAACACATATTACCCTGTGACTTTTGTCTCATTTTATAAAAGGAAGAAACCCAAAGAATGAGAAAGAAATGAGTTGTAAAAGGCAAATTAATCAAAATACTTAATCACTGCTCCCTTCCACAAACCTGGACAGCAGTGGTCCTGCTCTGGCCAATGTGTCCAAATCAATAGCAAATTTAAGCTGTCAGTGCCCAGCCTGCAGCTCATTACATGGGCTGGTGTTATTTACTAGCTTTGGGCTGCCTCCTCCGTCCCTCCCTCTCCTCCTCCACCTCATGTTCCAGGATAGTATTTCATACAAATACACCACCACACAGAGTACAACCTGCTCCCACTCAGTGTCACCAGGAGACAGTTCCTCCAGAGTCCGGAGCCAACCAGCCAGCACTCCCGAATTAGATGGCACTGTCAAAATGTCCAAATCACACAAATGCACAGGGCCTCGTCTGTCTCCTCAAACTGAGATCT
Source organism: Lagodon rhomboides (assembly GCA_039737535.1). Classification (NCBI taxonomy): domain Eukaryota; kingdom Metazoa; phylum Chordata; class Actinopteri; order Spariformes; family Sparidae; genus Lagodon; species Lagodon rhomboides. The sequence goes on from CM077786.1 coordinate 14,317,501, forward strand.
GAGTGTAAAACGAGGGAATGTAAAATATTTGTATTGTTTCATTGTTCATGCACAGTAGTCTGGTAGTGTAGCTGTGACAGCGATAGAATAAATTGATTGTAGAAAAAGAGAAACAGCCTTCAAATCCACTGCATCACAAGCATATGATACAATACAGCACAGTAGATCAACCACAATACAGTTTTCAAATGAGTCCAAGGAAACAGGAGTGCAGTCAGCATGCAGTATAGTGAGACCTCGGACAGCAGTTTTCTAAATTCAGACTCGACAAGCATGACTGTTCTCACTGAGCAGAAACTCGTTCTAACATCTACATCCACATTATGGCATTGCACTGAAGCATATCGCTCCACTCCTTTGTGCTACAAGATAATATTGTAGCTCCTGTGCTAGAAGTGTAAGAACCTACACTTCCCAGGATCCCTAATAATTTAATTATTTCCATAAATAAAGACTGGCGAGCAGACTGACAAATGAAAGTCAGTTTGGATCCTAAGCCCTTTGCCTTTTGAAAATACTATACTATAGGTGTTTGCTTTTGGTCCGGACCCGGCCATTAAGTTTCAGTTCTGGCCCTCCGAGGGAGAAAGTCTGGGCCCCCCCTGGATCTAAATTACAGTAAGTTAGTGTACCCAACAACAAGTAGTGCATCAAAATACATTTTATGGTCCTTTGTGTTTCATGGCACTTTAGACTTTTACTCCATTACATTTCAAAAGGGAAATGTTAAACTTTTTGTCTCGACTATATTTATCAAATGTAGTCACCGGTTACTTTGCCGAATCTGTATTTGTTCACATATCAAATAATATGAAGAAACTTTTAAAGTGCTGACTTATTAGCTCAACCAGCTGCAGCATGAAACTGCTGCTTGCACATTCACACATCAATGATCTGATAATATAATAGATGTATGACCTCATAACACTGACATGGGTCACTCTGCTGCATAATGGCTACCTTGTGAAATACATCTCACAGTCCTTCTGTCCTTCTATTTACGCATATTTGTAATGGAGTATTTTTGCTACTTTCACTTGAGAAAATGATTTCTTCCTTTACAACAAATTTATTCTACCCTTGTCACAACTACATGACCAGGTTACGTGAAACAGCTTTTTCACTGCTAAAATAAAGAAATATTAAGTAATTCTGTCGGAGAAACAGCTCAATGTCAAGAACAATAAATGGACAATATTTTATGCTTTGTGTGATTTAACGTGATTTAAGTTGCAACTGATTATTAAAAAAACAAGTTGATGTGAAATGTTTATATATTCCTGAATGTCAGTGTATTTTCTGAGTAAGGGACCTGATGGCTCAAACATCGCAGTGAATTGTTGCCTATTAGGACCACATATTAGTTTGCATTCTGTCAGAAATGAAATTAATCTTTAATGGTCAATAAACCAGAGGAAACAAAATGGTTTGTTTTGACTCAGCAGCTCTGTTGCCCGAGCAGCGAGGCACGCTGTGTACTGAACATCCGTCAGAGGTGGAGGCTATGATCCTGCCCCCTCTGTGTTTACCCACAGCTGTTAAACCGGGGAACGCCAGGCCTGCTGGCGGCGCGGCAAGGGGAGGCTGGATTACTCTGATTCTACCAAATGAGGCAGAACGGGGCTAATTCTATTTGAGCTTCAGCACTTGAGTCAACTTTACGGCCCAATTAGCTCACTGAAAAGAAAGAAAGGTAACTGGGAGAAGGAGGAGGAGCTGTGGGGAGGTGATGGTGGCAGAAACAGCTAATGTCTCTTCTTGAGCGCCCGCAGCCAGGGTAGTTTTGAATAATGTCTTCCAGAAACTGCACCAGCTGGGTTTTACTGGGCACGGTGCGGATGAGATAGAAGTCCTATTTGTTAATAATCGTTATGAAGGATTAAGCTGATCTTTACAAATATTTCACATAATTATTTGTCATATCACAACACTGTAATTCACAACATTGCTTGCGGCTGTCTGAAACAAACTGGTGGAGGCAGGAATCAAAGTTGGACGAGATTTTCTAACAAAATCTGTACAATTGTCCCGAGACAGATGGCATAGAGTAGCATATTGCTTATAACAACTGATTGGGACAGTGATAGTAATAAATGCACTGAACATGGCTTTCAGGGTACTTGTGTGTGATATCGAGCAATGTAGCGTGTTAGTTTTGCATTTCAAGTAATCCACAGTATTCAATCCGTTACAATATGTCCCTGTTCCATTTGTTGCCACTACAAACAAAAAGGAAAACCCCTGAATTATTCACACTGTTTCTGATTCCTACTTCTTGGCAGGCAGTACGCAGCCATCTTCAGATGTGTAAATGCTCTTGAGTTGTGTCAGTGTGCAGGTGTGACTCAGATGGTCGGAGCAGAGAGGGCAGCCTTGTCTTTCATAGAGGCAGCTGCTAAAAGGGTTCGCTGTCTGATCACTGGCAGCCAAAAGTCTGACAGGTAATGTACCCTCAATTTCTGCTTACTTTCATCGACTTCACATAATTCAACCTTTTTATTATTGCAAAATTTAGCTAATTTGAATTGCATAAAATTATACAGTACTATATGCGAAAGGGATGTTGCGTCTTTCCTTCTTGTGATTATAAGTCTGCCGAGGTACACATTATGGGTTGTAGAATATGCTGTTCAGTGAAAATCAATAAAATTAAAGGCAGATGTGCATCCTCTGGACAATATAAGCAGCAATATGCGCAAACAATCGCAAAAGGATTTTTTAGCCTTGGTAATGCAAAGTAACCTTACAAGTTACTTTTCTAAGTAGTGTGATGCACTGTAATGAGTAATAAGACTTTTTAATGGCAGTAATCTTGTTAAGTAACTTGTTACTTTCAAAAGTAACACTACCCACGAAGCTTGTTCACCAAAAAATAATGCTGCAAGCCTTTTGCTTTCAAACATAAGATGTTTGAAAGCAAATCTGTTGACAGATGTGACTGATTTAAAGTATTTTTCTGAAAAGTTTCACGAAGTCACTTTCAATCCTTGTCGAATACTAGTCTTATTCATCCCCATCCCTCATTTCCTGTCATCAATCCGCTGTCTGTAACAGAGCCATCCAATACCCAACAAACACATCAAATTAATGGATCATAAAATGATGAGTAGCACCGATAGATGGATGTGGTCAGATTTCCTACATCACTTGTAGTTAACAGGTAACTAATGACTGTAATGAAAACTGGTAACAAAATCAAATCTACGCAGCAAAAACTAATGGACATCAAAAATAATTTTGTCATTATGGGCCTTTTTGAGGTTCTGGCTCATAAACCTTTGAGCTAAGATCAGTCAACAGTGTGAACGCTTTAGAAACTGTGCACTTTCCATCGTGTCATTTCTTTATTTCTGTTTTATGGTGTTTGTACTTTCTAAAGGTTGTATTTTATCTCTGTTTATGTGACATTCTGTTCTTGAAAGGGGTTGTATAAACTTCCTTCCTTACTTTAAGGAGGCTGGTGTGCCCCATACTCAATCTCAGATGTCATACTGTCCTTGAATGCATCAACAGGAAGAATTTGAAAAACAGTCACTCCTTGCGGCTGCAGTTCCCCATGGTGATAACATTACACAAATTATAGCACATAAATAAAGGCTCTCTGCAGATCATTGTGATGGGGTGTCTGTCTCGAGCAAGAATCAGGCCTCTGCAAGTTAACTTTCATGGTCTTGGCTTGCGCCTGCAGTAGGCTTACTGCATAATACGGAAAGCTGTGAATAAAAGTGATGATTAAAGTTAAGTTTCAAATCATTATGGGATGATTTTTCCTTGCCAACTGATATAAAAAATGAAATAAAATCTTCTGCCTGGGAGGTTACATTTATAAACTTCCAAGCCTCCCTGTAAAATGGTCAGCAATAATATGAGGTGTGCAATTTGTAGTTAAATAGACTCAAACAGGCACATCTGTTCGGTAATTTGCAAGGTAATCAAAGGGAGCATTTGCATGACAATATACTCCGTCGCATAGAATATAAAACAATTTTAGAGGAATGGTTTTGAAAAGGGAAAGTTAATCTCAAAGGGCTTTGTTACACAATCCATTATTCCTATTATAAGTGGAATAAAAGGGTAATTGCAGATAGAAACACGTAAGCAATTAGAAAAGGTCTGAGGGTCAAAGCCACACTCTCTCACATAGCGAGAGACGCTGTCACAAAAACTATTGCGGTATAAAGTAGACGTGCCATTTTCCACGGCAAGATACAAGAAAAAGTATTTATAAGCCTGGAGTTGCAGAAAATTGTGTTTACCGTCGCCATTATTCTCCCACAACAGTGACAGTCCCAGCCTCCGTTGTTCGACCGTAGCATTTGTGTTTGGGAGCGGAGCAGGGTGGAGCAGCAGGGAAAACAGTTTTTCTGTAAAAGTAAGTGGTTTACAACATGAATGATAATCACGCTGCTGTCGGTTGCTTGGTTACTGTCACTTGAAATCAGAGGCCACGGAGGGACTGAAGAGGGATTTTTGATCCTCTGGGGGCTCGTCTGTTCCAGTGGCTTGTTCAACGCTTCAGATAATGACTGATTTATTTCTCACAACAAATAACCCCATGCCTCGAAAGGATATTGATTTGGCTGATATTTGTGCATTTAACAAAACAAAAAACACTGCTCCCATTTCCTGGTAGGAAAAGCTGAGAGGAACACACACATCAATGACAGATTTTGCACTCCTTTGAAAAATCAAACACGCCCAAGTAAAGTTTCAACCGGACGGGAGACGTTCTAATGGATTCATGCATATTGATGTGGCAGCCTGAAGGCCTCAGTGGGCTCCTAACGAATGTCATAGTTTAACTACTCAGTAATATTTATGTTCTTCATCCTTCAAAGATCTAATATGTCGACTTTTCTGGATGGCTGCTAGCGCAGTTCAATAACAGCCATCAAGTTTGAGCAAAAAAAACCTACCAAATACTGAAGAGAACAATGATTCCTGCTGGACTTCCATCCAGCAGCCTTCAAGCTTTGATGCATGGGTTGAGAGTTAATGAAAGATCATTTATTAAGCTTTAACTCAGCAACGTGACTCCTTCTCATCGTCAACCAACTTTAAAGGGTAAAAACACTTCAATCACTGTTTCATTATCCAAATGTCAGGCAAAGACGCATAAAACCCAAGTGATTGGGTTGATTAAAATGGCTTTGACTCGACGCCATTAAGGACAGTGAAGTGATCTGTCCTTTACAATGTCCCAACCAACCAGCTGATTGTCTGGCTGCAAAGAAGGCCTGTCACATCCACAAACATTTTAAAAGTTTAGTTTGAACGTCTACGAGTCCTGTCACAACATGAAACTCAAAGTAATCTACTACAAATTTGATTGCATTTGATTTGCCTACATTTTACCTTTCTAGATGACCCTGCACTGTGTTTTCGCCAGAACTTAGCCAGGTTTCTTTTTGAAGGTTAACTTATTTGAGTGTTGTCCGAACAGATCTGAGAGCGCACTGTTCAGATGGGTTTAATGGTGCACATTTTAGGACACATTTCATCTAAATGATGGAAAACTGTAAAAAAAAAAACAAAAAAAAAACATAAAAAAAGATAAATACATGAATAATATTTTGGCAGCAGGGGCTCCAAAAAATACTGTTAAATAACAATGCACGTTTTAAGCTTTAATTTTAAATAACATCTTGTTCATTTTTTGGCCTTTCAATGTTTAATAAGGATATTTACACATATAAAAACAATGAGATTACCTTTAAATATGGTCAAACGCTATAATACAAACAACCAGTAAAATTATATACCACTCATACAACATTAATTTACAATACAGTTAGTTTTTTTTTTAAATAATGTTATGGATATTTTCTGTCAAATAAGCCACAATAAGGAAAAATTGCATAAAATTACAGTGAGGGTTGAACAAAAAAATGTAATGAAAAGTAGTTTTGTAAAAGGTAAAAGAGGAGAGCTCAACTAATAAGTTAAAATTCTCCATACCTTATTACAACACTACTTCTGGCACATCAAGTTTGCATGCTTGATGTAAGGGTGGGTTCCAGATGCTGCGTCACAATCTAACAAGCACTTTGTTTAAAACATGCATGGGGCCCTGAGATTCCTCTTTGTCTTAGCTATGAGACCTTCTTGCGTAAAAAAAATGTCTCCAATTATATGCTGCATATTTTATTCATGCTTTCAGTTGTTAACACACGATGGAGACTACTATGAAAAGATGTGTGTTTTTACTGTATGTGCTTCCCTTTTGGTTTCTGGTGAAAAGCTTGTTGAAAACGTGGAACGTGCATTGTGTCGTTCTCTCAACATAGAAAAATAATATTTGAGTCCGAAGCGTAATAACACCTTTCATCATCGCCCTCAACCGTGAAGGGAAGAGGCTCAGTTGTCATTATCATCATCAGCACCAGCATCACTTGTGCTGCACTGATCTTTAGCAGCACTTTTGTAGGCAAAATCATCAGTAAAAATTACAGAGGGTACCTTTGGGAATTGAGAAATTTGCTTCTTTTTTTCCTTTCCACTTGAGGAAAGGCGTTTCGCTTTCACAAGACGTCGCTCCTTTTTGAAATGTCGCTGGCAGATGCAAAGCGAGCTACAATCGTCCATTATTTCCTGTCAGTGACACGGATCAAATAAGGTCTCTGAGGGGACTCTTGTGGCATATCCTGAATTGACAATGTCCTTCATTCATTTAATTTACATTTTAGGGCACTCTGGGGGAGGCTGGAAACATTTGGTTAATAGGATGGTTGACCTCATGTTGGAGAGAATCAGGGTTCAACCTCAGCTGATACACGACCTATACACAGCTAAAATACACTGCTGTGGTTGAGTCGTGATACCACTAAGAAAGCAGAAACAATCAGCAGCAATAGTGTGGTTTTCTGACTTCTGTGTGTTGAACAAGAGGAACCCCCTTTGGCAGTGAAGAAATGAAATTGGCTGCTGAGCTTGTATTAGTCACTGTAAGTGATTGGTGACAAGTTAATAACATGCTCTATGCCTATTGTATCCGTGTTAGTGAAAGCTTCCAGCCATAAACGCTTTGGATTGTTTTTTTATTTATTTATTTATTTATTATGATAATCTTTCCTCCTCATAATCAAGGTTGATTTATGCAGATTGGCTTATCCAGGGCTTTAACTGAATGTTTAATGTGGCATTAAAGACAACTGCTGATATTTTTCCAAGACTCAACAAACCCCATGAAAAGAACAAAACTAACAATGAACTGATCCTACTCACAAGTCATGTCCATATGTCTCATTTACACAGGGGACGCTGAGGAAATGTCCCTTTTTGAAATGGCCAATTTTGCCCCCATCACTTTTTAAAAGCATAATTTGTCATAAATGTTCTGGAGAAATAGCTTGCACAAAGAAAATGTTACCAACAAATGGGAGCACTTTGCTCTCCATCAGCATCTACAATTGAAACTGGCTGCTGCAGATTCTGGTGTGAAACTAAATTATAACCCAGGGGCTAATAAGGCCAAAAACAGCCTACAACATGTGCAGGAAAATTGCCGTTCATTATATAAAAGATGTGATCAGCATATACTGTAAAGTTAGAATGTAATACATTACATGGACTTATTAGCAAGCTCGCTGGAACAGCCTAAGGTTTGCAGACTTATTAGATCTTTACATCTTCTTTGGCAGACTTTTCAGGACACAAGATAGTGACTTACAGTACAGTGATGCTTGCTGAAATAGTTTTTTTTTAATGCCTCTTCCTTTTCCTCCCTCTTTCATTTCATCTCCTAGGTCCACAAGTAATGCAGTTTGCTACAAAGAAATGTGCAGCTAGCAACTGAGCTGTACGTTCCAAGCGTTGAGTATCCTTTGCCTTCCCCTTGTGGATGAGATTGACAGCGATGGTTTAATGGAGTTTAATTGTGTGAAATGTATTAATTGATATTGTGGAATTTAAAAGGAAAAAATGTAATCAATTATCTAAGTTTGTTTAATAATTAACATGGGTAAATAAATAGAAATTATGTCATTCCTGCCCCAGTTTATTCATGTGTCATTCATGTTCTCACATATCTGCTTTGAATGAGTCATGATTGGTTGAACTTGATCTAATCTGACTTTATAGGCTACAGATCCCCTCCCTCATTATATTGCCTAAAAGCACATATATTAAAGAAGATGCAATACATTGCATTTGAATATAGCTCCCAACAAATGTGCTGTTTCCTCCTGTTTGAGTGACAGCTGCTAATAAATGGTTGTTTGCACTACCTGAATGAAAAACACACATTTAAAACAAACATGAGTTAGGTTGTTACCTGCCTGCCATCTGATGTCGATCACACCAAGCACAGATCAGGTCCTGGCACTTTGTGACTGACAGTCTGTCAGTTACACTTGCTACCTTGGCCCACAGCTAACCTGTGTCAGGTGAGGTTTTTTCTACCTTGAAACCATTTTGGCAGCGATGAGATAAAATTGTCAGAATCCATTACATTATCTGATTGGAGTGCTGTGTTTGCTGTGAAAACTAATTACAAGGCAACTGTTTGCCTTGTTTTGATTACCGTTTTTCATTTCAGGAATTAATATGTAGCTCACAGCTTAACCAGTCATCTGTTCAGTGTATAGCTGCAATCTGTTTTGGTGTGACTGTGCTATTGAAACTTGAGTACCTACTTTTTACTTCTGTAAGTAGAAATTGTCTTTTGGCTGTCACTACTTATCAATGAACCACATCCATGACACTTTTTACACCCTACAACCTCTCTGCTCTCTGCTACCCATGAGGATGCAGGATACTGACATTAGAATTGATTGCGGTTTTGGTTAAAATAAGTATGTTACCTTTTCATTTCAACTTTCTAACTTATATAATGTGGTTAACTTACATCATGTTGACTTATAAGTTGACTCCATTGTTTAGTTAAAATAACTTACTGTTGACTTTTGGTCTTGTGGATGAAAGTCCTATCCTGCGTTCCTCCCTATGTGGATTCTGTTGCTGTTTATACTCTGTTGCCTGACTTCCTCCTTTGCTGCCGTAATTACTTCTAAGGCCACTAGAGGTCGCTGGCTGACGTAAATAAAGGTTGTAATAAGCTGCTTATTTAAGAGCAACTGAAAACAGTTTGCATCACATACGTGTGGCTGAGCACGTCCAAGCATCAGGTGCAGGTGTGTCTTTTCTTTGCACAGACTGATAAAAAAAAAAAAAAAACTCTTCTGCTACACGAATCATGCTATCCAATTGGAATTTTGCCGAAAGGTGACAAGTCTGCAGCTGTATTAGAGGCTGAGCTGATTCTTTCCCCCCTTTGATGTTCTCCCAATGTAAGCCCCCTGCCACCATCATATCACTCAAAACACCTTGACAGCTAACAATTCAAAAAACCCTGGTGGTCCTGAGAAGAAAACACCCCCAGCAGGCCTCTTTGTAATCATCTGCCACCTCCGACCATCTCTTTCTTGTGTGTGTAAACAAACACGCTGCCTGCCGCTGACAGAAACGGTGGTCACGTTCTCTGCTTTTCCTGGGCAGAAACTCAGCACCATCTGTGGCTGGATTGTGAGTGCAGGTGGGTGATTTCCCTGTAAATGTTAGTCAGTTGGCTGCAGACCTTCAGCGGTCTGCCAGGTTTCAGTGTAGAGAATTTGGCTGAGTTACAACGTGCATATGTATGCCGCTCCTCTGTGAAACTGGACACCATCTGCAGAGTGTCAGCTGTCCTTCTGCCTGTGAGCAGTGTTGAGACTATCAGTATGATCAGTGCAGGGGACAGATTTGCAAGGGCTGAAGGATGGTATTTTAAGTCCTTAAGGACGTGGCATTCATATCCTCATTAAAAGTGAGGAGCGGTCTGCATCCTATGTGTTTTTAACCACAATTTTATTTTGAAAATAATTTTATTCAGCGCTACACCAACTTTTTCCAAGTCATTATGATTGCACCTGCTTTGAGAAAACAGTCTTGACGCTGTGTGCTTTTCAGTGTAATTTCAAGAAGCAGCACTGGCACAATTAAACTTGTTTCACTGAGTGCAAAGTGTATTTTAGAGGCAGCACAATTTTACACAAAGTCACTGAAAACATGCAATTAGATGTATATTTACAGCTGTGGAGTGATGCAAAGATGTCCCCCCAAATATTTCAGTCATTATCTACTCACCCCCATGCTGATGGAAAGTCGGGTGAAGTTTCGTAGTCCACGCTGTCGCGCTGCAGCATTCTCCTAAAAAACTGAAGCAGCTGGGGACTTTCAAAACTTAAACAACAAAAAGAAAACCTAAAAAGGCTTCATACAGCTTGTCCAATTATCTGGAAGTCCAGAGATGCTAAGTATTATTTACACCCTCTTTAAGTCAAAACTTTCACTGCAGCTGCTACGCTAAAAGTGCTAGCAGGCACTGAAGTAGTTGCACAATAGGGTGACCAGACGTCCCCGATTTCTGGGGACAGTCCCCGTTTTGGCTGACCTGTCCCCAGTCAAAGCTGTCCCCGAAAATGACCCCGATTTTGACACTGAACGGGGGAAAATGCGCGCAGACTCAAACACCAGTTATTACGATAGCCATTTAACGCATCGCCAGAGACGACGTCTTATGACGTACAGACGCAGCAGCGTCAACAACAACAACAATCTAGAGGCGGCAAAAAGGAAAGAAAAGGAGACCAGCGGCCGCGATAAATGGTATGTTGTGTATGAACTTATTTATTTTGTGTGAACTGGCAGTAGACTTGGCTCTGTGTGTGTGTGTGTGTGTGTGTGTGTGTGTGTGTGTGTGTGTGCGTGCGTGCGTGTGTGTGTGTGTGAAGTGATGTAACGTTAAAGTAAGTATGATTGTTTATCTGAACTGAAGACCGAACGTAACGTTTTAAAAGTTACGACACTGTTTTCATATCTGTCATTAGTGAAGCTATAACGTTAACATTTGCATGAGATTTACAGGTGATGACATGTGGCTCTGTTTTGGAAGAGAGGGAGGTGGAAGACTGCTTTGGTAGCATATGATTTTCCTGTAGGCATAGGGACCTGAGACTCTGTTAAAATAATAAATAAATTAATAAGTCAATGGTCGATAGTTGTGTGTGTGTTAGGCTAACTGCTGTATTTTGTGTTGGGCTGGCACCAGACAGTGCTGTGTGGGTAACCAATGACTGTAGTAGTAATAAATGCAGACCATCTGATTAGCTGATGCCCTGAGTCACCGTTTTGTATGTCACTGTTGTTAGTAAAGGTGTTACTTGTTATATTAGATTACCATGAGATGACAATATTATCTCTATGTTGCTCTGTTGTAGATTAGGGAGAAGACAAGTATAGGAGAGTGATAGTAAAGAGTGAAGGAGAGAAGAGGAAAAGAGCAGAAAAGAAAAGATTGCAACCTTTTGTGTAATAAAAGCTGGTTAAAATACATGAAAAAGTACTTGTCCCCGTTTTTTATTTCATAATGATAATATTTAATTATTTTTCACCGCCGCATTGAAAATGTCCCCGATTTTCATTTCAGAAATCTGGTCACCTTATTGCACAAGCTACACAAGTGTAGAAATACAACAAAAAAACAAAACATAAAATGACTCCATACAGCTGATCCAGCATATTCCAAGTCTCCGGAAGCCCTAAGAACCCAAATTGATTTTAAAATCCATCATTTGCACCTTGGACATGCGTCAAGCTTTTGCACTCACTTCAGATGGGGTGCCTGCTAATACGTTTAGCTTAGCAACTGCAGTGAAAGTTTCAGCTTTAAAAGGGTGTAAATAACCTCTCTTCAAATCAGTTTGGGATCTCTGGACTCTGGGTTGCTTGGACGAGCTGTATGGAGCCTTTTTAAATTTTCTTTTGGTCGTTTGTTTAAGTTATAAAACAAGTCCCCAGCTACTTCAGTTGTCTAGGAGAATGCTGCAGCTCCAGAGGATTGAAGGATTCACTGACAGGCAATGGAGTGATTTCACATTGCTGTATCTGTCTTTTACCTCAGTAAAAGATCTGAGTATTTTCCGCATTGCCACCATAAATCATGTGTTTCTAAATTATGTCTCTCTCCGTCCTGTTTGACCAGATAACAGCTAAAGCAGTATGGATGACATGACCCATGTAATGCCTGCAGCGTTCCACCAGGAGATTACTGTGATGAATCATGTATGACTCATGCAAACTAATGCACATATCAAATGAACAAGCTCATTGTGGGTCTCACAAACACTTAAAAGAGACATGAGTCGACCTTGGTAATGTCACTAGAAGAAGATGGAGGAAAGCAGCGGGCGCAGGTCATTTGAAAACCAGCTGACAGGCTCTGGTTCCAACCTCACCTCCTTCATGCACTGCATAGCACAGCAACATCCATGTATGAAAAACACCTCAGATCAGTGGAGAACATCGGAACAAAACTGGCTGAGAGCAGAAGCAGCTCAGGTAATGGAGGCCATCCATTCTTAACCTTGGCTCCCCATTACACATCCACTCAGCGGGCTATTTCAGCAGCTGCATGTAGAGGGACCAACACGTACACATGAAAACAGAACTTAAATCGGATACGTGAGGACTAGCGAGTGGATAATGGCAGGCTGTTGATGGGCTGGGTCCATTATTTCCTCCATCATCTGCTGTTAGTTGTTCGTATGACAGTCTTGGTTGAGGCAGGTGATTTTTTTTTTGACCAGGGTCCTTTACTGTCTGACCAGCTAAGATGAAACCCTGATTTGTTTGTCTTCGCCTTCTTGGAAAAACAGTAGCTGTTGCATCTGAAGACTTTCAAGAAATTGAAGAAATTAAGTGAAATTCAGGTGATGTTTTAAACCACTGCCAGTGCTTACTGTAGCCCATGTCCTACAAATGGCAGATACTTCAATGTCTAAAAACAATTACACCTCATCAGAGACTCTGGTTGTCTCTCTTCTTTTTTCCTCTCCTCGCTGTAACATTACATTCATTAAGTAAAGTACATTTCCCCTCCAGCTCCAGTCAGCAGTCAACATTACAGAACATAAACACCTGACAATGGGGGTCACCTCTGCGGATCGCTGCTGCAGTCAGGTAGTGGAATGTAGACAATCCACTTTTCAATTCCAAATGTTTAAAAGTCATCTCTAAGCTTTCCTCCCGTCTCTGAATGGCTCCGGATCAGAGCAGAATCTGATGTGACTCCTGTGTTTATTCCTCCAGAGGCTCTGGCTCTGCCCCAACTCTCAGCCATGTCCCTTTTGTTTTGTTTTGAGCCCCCTACAGTAACATATTGTGTGTTCATAGCCCATGAAAATGTATGTTATGTCTCTGTACCATTAGATATTCATGACTAAATAAGCCAGCAATCAAAGTGAAAAAAAAAATCTTTTGGTATAATTTATGAGGAGACTGTATCACTCAAAAGCTTTGCCTTATCAGGACTGATAGGGTGTGGTTAGATCAGATTTTATTGAGATTAACCAACAACATGAACAAATCCTGATTGGTGCACAGAAGTTAATTACATCACATCCTTCTAACTGAGCCACTCCCACTCCAAGCCCTGCAATGTAAAGCCATTAATGTGAAAACAATTGCAATTTTTTCATCTTTTAATGACTTACTGCTTGGATTTATCATTAAATATGTGCAGCGTTGCAACATGACCAGCTGATAAATATGCATGATTTGTCATGAATAAGCAAATACATGCCCAAACAGTTATTATTCCATGATTCATGCCTTTCTTTTTGTCCTCCACAGATACAGCAGGGGTGCCCAAATTAGGACCTGTGGGCCAGATGTGTCCAGTGTTTCTAATAATGAAGAATACATTTTTAAAAATGATGATCTGAATTTATTTTCATCCTGTTTAATTTTGTGAGGTAAAATGCTTGTTCAGTTTGTACGATCCCAAATTATTAGTCATTTTTCCGAATTTGAGCAGAGTGTCACTTTGCACAGGAAGTCAGTCAAGTAAAAGAGAACCTGGGGTCTTGGTACCATTTTGCATTTTAAGAATACAACACAATAGGTGTTTGCTTTTGGCTGGTGGCCACACAAACTTAGAGACCATATAGAGACGGCAAATACAAACACTTTCACCATCCGCTGTAAGCTGTGTCATTTATAAGGTGTCACTCAGAATGGATATTTTTATTCAGAGTTTTTCATGGATTTTTAATTTCAGCCCGAGCCAGAACAACTGTGGTGACAGTTTTACATTATTAAATGTCAATAATTGTGATTGATTCATATTTCACATGGCAAACTTTTTATTGGCTGACTGCCGTGCAGAAATGGCATTAAAAATGTGGACACAGCTAGCACCTGTATATTGCTAATCCTAGGTAGTATTAAAACAAAATCCTCCCACACGAACAAACAAGAAAAATCTTGCTCAAACACACTCTCTCTTAATGCAAATATAAACAGAAACCGAGTACCGCGCACACACACACATATAAAAAACTAAAGGCTGTGTAATTTGTTATGCAGCGTTGACATCATGAGTGATGGGCCCTGGATGACGGATGTCGATCCGGATCTCTCGTCACCACTGTGTGATACCGCTGTCTGCTGCGCGGAGGTTCATAAATCAACAGAAACTCCCCGCCGTGTGAACCAGCGGCCAAGCAGGTTAATGGTGTGCCACAGAGCAAAGTGTCTCGGACCACAACGTCTGCACAGTGTGTTCGTTTGTCTAACGGGAGCGTCTGAGGGTCAGTCAACACGGAGTGCAACATTAAACACTCAGTCTTTGTAACTGAGACAATCAAAAGCAATTAAAACAGAAGGAACAAACAAGTGGATAATGTGTTTTTCTTCCTCTCGTTTTTAAGTAACCTGCATTTTACCAATTGCAGTCTCTCATTACCATCTGAAACATTATTACCTGCTCGCCTGATGGCTCAAACTGCACAAAGTGTTTCCGTAACCTTTCTAATGGCTTATCGAGAGTGAGTTTAGTTCAAATGACTTTGGCTATGTTACTGCGGCTGAGTGACCTTTTTAAAATGGGAGCAATAAAACAAACCAAACAAAAAAAACAGACTCTGCGATAATGTGTTTGACGATTAAATACCAGTGTGGACTTTCAACAAGTGCTCAAATCCTAATGTTTAGGTCGTGTGAGATGAAAGCCTCGGGGGCATTATATTGCATAGGGTTAGGCATTGTGGTGGGTGTTTTTCATTTCCTACAATGGCCTCACACTTGCACACACACACACACACACACACTTACACAACCTGTGACACACAAGCAATTAGAGAATTAGAGCGGACCTCTCCAGACCCGTAGTGTGCCTCAGTAATTACACAGATGTTTCTCTTTTTGTACCTATAGCTGATGATGACACAGTGTGCTCAGACTCTACCACACAAATCAATTAGACTATTCATTTTGGGGCCTTGTGTGTATCTGATGGTGCTGACATGCCCATCTGTTAAACAGGACAGGTCAGGGCCCCATAAAATGGTGTAATCAGATTCGGGCTGTAAATGAGGGGTTAGCCTTGCAGATTCAGCCTGACCTGTCCTCTCACTGTGAATCTCAATTGCTTGTGTGAAAAATGTGGGGAAAGTGACATTGAAGGGTTTAATTATTAACTCGATGATGGTCAGCGAAATAAAGCATTCTATGGCTAAACTTTGGATGGTGGGATTCAACTAAAGGCTCTCACCTAAAAGTTGGTTAAAAAGAAGAGGATCATCTGGAAATACTGACTAAACGAACATTTTTAGCCAAGGTAGCGGTAAAGTGTTTTGAATAGAAAGGTCTGTAATGCCAGAAAAGGCTGCTGTAAGACAGATACCGACGTCATGTAGCGCCACTTTGTATTCAGCTGTAAAAAAGAGGTTGGTGCAGTGAAACCTTGCACATGCCCAATAGAAGTCTAACCTGTGGGGAAAATGTGTTTTAAACCTTATTTGGGTGAAAGTCACATTTTACTAGTCATTCTATACATACAGTTTTTATGTCCAGGTGACCACTTGAAGTGAAGTTCTGGCTCCGACCCCATTCATTTAGAACCGTGACAGAAGCCTGATCCTCAGTACTGATCAGGCTTCTGTCATGTCGAGTGCAACTCTCAGTAAAGATGACAAGGAAGCTAGGAGTCTCGAGAACAATGTGTAATTCAGAATGATATTAAAACTTTTTAAAACACACACACACAAAAGCAGAGAGGCAAACTCACCTCCTGGAAATGGGAAAGGAGTCAGGTGAATGACCTTTCCCATTTTCCATGTTTAGCGGGTTTACCTCCTTTAAAAACCTGCATGTAAACACTAATTTTGGTGTGAAAGTGGTATACTGTAAGTCGGTCCAACTGAAATATCTGAACAGCCTCAGTCTTGAAAGTCAGATCAGCAAAAGTTAAATTCAAGGCGACTGAGGCAGTTGGAGCCTTTCTTTGGGCCTTAAAATGTTGAAAAAAATGACAAAAAAACACTTCATACACCACAGCTAATTAAAATGGAGCATTCAGTACAATATTGGCAAAAACTTTTCATTCAAGGATGAAAGATAAGTAAACACTAGTACTTTGATGAGCATGCCATACCAAATCATGCTGCTGCACTGACTTTATCTGTATTTCTCAGTAATCATACAGGGTTGGATAAGTGTCTGGAGACCAAATTCCTTCTCTCATCTTACTTGTTCACATTGGTAGAGAAACCTCAAAACAGGCATGGAATTAGATTAAAACCCTCTGTCAACAGAGCTTTGCCTGCGGCTGAATTTAATGGTACGCTTAGGGAAAAGCTGTTTTTAATCCTGTTGAACTTTTTACTAAAAGTCACCCTCTGTGAGGAGGTAACAGGGTCAGATGGGGTACCCATGTGGAGAGATTTTCTTGGATAATTCTAGAAAATAGAACAATATGTTTACTCTAGAGGGCTTTCTGGTCATTTTGTACCCCATCAGTCCGTAAAAGTAACCGCGACAGATATTAAAAAAACAAAAGACTAATGGCACGCTGTCCTGTATTTGTGCCCTCTTATTTTCACCTTTCACATCTCTCTTCCACAGCTGGGGCGCTTTGAACAATCACAATCACTTCACGTTATGTAAGTGTTCATGTGATGCAAATGATTTGATTGATGATGTCCCTTTCTTTTGCGTCTCCAGATGGCAGACACTGTATGTCAGGTTTGTGTATGAGCCTGGGATTCTGCGTGTGTACATAAACATATTCATGGCCATATGCTGTGCCAATATGTTTGAACAAGTGCGTGTCACAGAACAAGCCACTCAGCAAAGTCATAAAGTGTGACTGGCCGTTAACTTCTGCTTTTTTTCCTCCCTCTCTGTAAATTTCCCAAGATAGCGTTCGGAGCAGATGCTTACAGTACTGTAGAAGTTCATGGAAATTATCATTCAAAAAGACGGAGTCTTCCCTTCTCATCATTCCATCCGGCTTTATCTCAAAAATAGGTTTTACTTTATAAAACAAGTGAAATAACCATCACATCAGCAGGATTATGAGGCCAGTTCAGCATCGAATTTAAATAAGAACCATTTATCCAGCTAACGATCCTCAGTTTGTGATGACGAGTGGTGGGGACAGAAGGGCTGAGATGAAAAATAAAATTCAACTTCTGCGATTTTAGGCAATGTAATGAGGGGATTATATGAGTAGATGAGTACGGTGGGGAAAAAAGTGCATAATGGCACAATTAAATTCATGTCAACTCATTTGTAGTTAACATTACTTGGTGCAAGCTATTTTTTATAGCACATTTTATCTAACTAAGCTTTTAAAAAGTGACAGGGGAAAAAATGGTGGAGGGAATACGTCCCTGCTGTCCCCAGTGTAAATGTGATACCTAAGAATCCAGTGTGTATACGCAGCATATACATCCTGCAGCCACTAGTGCCACCAAAATATTCAAATTATAGAATAGAATTAAAATTTAACTGTATATAATACAGAGAGAATTTAATCAGGAGATTGTTACATGGTTGTTGTTTATTACAACAGATGATAAGTGATAATGAGTCTTGGACTCTACAGGGAGAGTTTGTGATCGAAGGGAGTCTGCCCTGAGCAGAAGCAAAAAGGATCTGCCCATAGAGACACTGGTGGTGTTGGTGGTTGATGACAGATGATAAAATGACAGAAGGCTGATAAAACGATTAAGCTGGTGAAGCGAAGATTGGGCTGTGTTAGGTAGGTGGAGGGCTTGTCATGTAACTCTGCTAGCGAGTAAATAGGTGTTTTTCCAAAAATATTGCTTTAAGACAAACTGGCCATGATGTTCCTCTGGGATGTGTGCGTCTGTGTGTGCTTTAAATGCAAAACGTTGTTTACGGTGACAGTGACTATGGCAACACTTTTACAGGTCCGCAAATTAGTATGTGGTAATTATTAAGTAACATAACTGAAATGTCATTAAAATGACCCCTCAGCGATCACAACAATTACCTCAAAATGAATTGGAAAATACCCCAACGTGATTTAATAATGATAGTCTGCTGTTGCCTGGTAAACACCACCTACCTACCATGAAATATGCAGACCTGTTAAGTGGAGTGTTACCGTGACTTATACCAATAATGTTACACAGTTATTAAACAATATAAGACAGGCGACAGTGTGACCTTGCACACAGAAATCTTTTTCAGAAGTGTAGAAAGTTTATTGTTCTTCTTGTCTTCCTAACAATTAAACATACAGTGAGAGACAGCGAGAACATGAATGACAAAGACAGAGGAAGAAAAGGGGGGAGGGGAGTGAAGCACATGGAGAGGAGGGCCGGCCTCTCTTATCAGCGTAAAGAGGATAATTGGTGGCTGACCCTCCGACGTCCATCATCCTCGGCTGAATAGCGGGGTGACAGTGACTAACACTGTTCCGGTGCACCAGGAGCAGCTGCATCATGTGCGAACACACACACACAGACACACAGACACACACACACACACACACACACACACACACACACGCTGCTCTCCTGTGTGCACTGCTGTCCACACTCCAAACTCAACCACACACCCACACAACACAACCACATTCTCACACACACACACACACACACACACAACCACATTCACACACACACACACACACACACACACACACACACACACACACACACACACACACACACACATTAAAACCTGTAACCTTGCATACAGAGTCTTATTTGTATATGTGGTACCCACTCAGTGGAGTCGTCACTCAGTAATGTGTGTAATTAGAGCTCTTTGATCAGGCTGGATGCGTGCTCAATAAGTACACTGAGTAGTAATAAAAGAGGTGTTTGAGGTGTTTGTTGTGTGTGTGGTGGGTGAGTGAGTGGGCTTGCGCATGCATTTGCTGATGTGTTTTTTCTTGGCTGGTACATGCTGCTCGGAGCAGAAAGTTAACCTGTCAGAACAGGTAAAATAACAGGTTTCTCTTGAATCAAGGTTAATACAGTGGCTTGGTGTGACAGTGGAAAAGTAATACTGGGAGCTTATCAAAAGACGTGAACAATGAAAAATAGGCCCAATTACTTCGGGGGGTGAAACATTATTATATGCAGCGCTGCAGTCAGCACAGCAATATGAATAACAGCTATCCTGTGCAACAAACATTCTTGAGCCAAACACAGAGGTGCTACTACATCAGGGAAGAATCTCTGTATCTAACACTTTGGGTGTTGGCGTCAAACAGCTAGAGTGCCTGTGTACACTCACCATTTCCAATAAATGTTTGTCATTCATCCATCATTCAATGTGGCTTGAAGATGTCAGGTTTTCATTATGACACGACCAAATAATCTTAAATGAAAAATCTCCCAGTATCACTCCAATTCCACCTGCATACACCCGAAACTAAGTGCCTCAGCCGACTCCTTTCTCTGATGACTTTTTTCCTTTTCTCTGAGACAGTGTGGCTCTGTAATTGGGGGAAAAGGACTGGCTGCTCAATAATTCACTAAAATTCTTGAGATGACAGCGTGCACTGATTTGCATTTGGACATATCTGATGAAGCATCAGTTGTGGATGAGAAACCCTTTAATCACTGGGACTGCTTGGATTTACAATCACACTGCGCCAAGCACTGTGGCATAAGTCATTGTGATTTGCACCACATGCTGTTGGAGTCAAGTCATTAACTTTCTAAGATTTGAAGCAAAATAATGTAAGAATGAAACATCCAGAATTTACTGGAGTTTAACTTTCTTTCACTCCAGGGTTGGAAGTGTCGCTGTGAATTATATGATGTTTGTGAAATTCCTTGGTGGAAGAAGTACTGAAAATCAGTACTCAAGTACGAGTACACTTACTTTACTGCAATATTACTCAATTACAAGTAAAACTACTCATATTGAAATAATACTTCAGTGAAGGTAAAAAGTGTTTTTTTCAAACACTACTCAGAGTATCCATTTCTTTTTTAGCCCTTGATGTTTAATGCATTATCACTAGCGGGCATTCAGTCAGAGGGGTTTCTGTTCCTCCAGTGGTGGTCCTAGCTTTCATGACGCCCTGGGCGAACCTCACCTCCTGTTTGTCTCAACGTGACGACACAACCGTGTGTGTCGTCACGTCAGTCCGGTGGTCTGATCGCTGACTGACAATCTCATGACTGTGGGTGGAAGACCAGCTGGGATTTAGCTGATGTCTAGTCTCAGTCGTGGTCAGTGAAGTGTGCTCACATGTTAGTGTAGTGGTCTGAACTTAGGAGGCAAAGACTTCAGGGTGCGAGTTCAAGTCCTGGTTATTGATGCTAGTAAATGTTTTCTCACTCCATCACAAGTTAAATGCTGCGTCTGACCAACATGTTTTGCTCCATCAGGAGCGGTTCACTGTTTCAGGCTTCATATGTAACGTTAGCACATGTTAGCACACGACAGTGAAACAGTAAAGTCTTGTGGTTTGGTTCAGACCTCGCTGAGGTTGGAGGAGTACGGAGCAGCAGGGTGACATCCTGATACAACGAGCTGCTGTTGAACCGATGTTTGGGCTGGGCAACGACCTGATGGAGACACAGACGGACAAACTGAGACAGCCTGGACACAAACTAAAGTTCAGGTTCACACACCTGACGTCCAGGTAGCTCAGTGTGTCGGAGGATTGTCCTGAAGGTCTTAGGTTGTGAGTTTGATCCTTGAGGCAGTCTGAGTTTTGGAAACAGCTCTTAAAAGAGTCAAAGGCAGGACACTTAGGTATCTGATGAGCTGGTCTGGAGGTTGTGGGTTTGAATCCTGACTCTTTATAAAGTTGCTGCTCAGAAGAACGAGTGAAAACCTCTGAGAGACTCTTTGTGATGTCATCCTGTTAGCTCAGCAGGGTGACACCAGGGTTAGCAGTTCTGAGGTTGTGGGTTCGAGTCTTGTTTGGGTTTGATTCTTATAAAACTGAGTGAAGTCTGAAGTGCGGACTGAACAGTGCCCAGAGAAGACGCTCCAGCGCCCGGGGGGAGGGGGAGGGTTGTGTTCCTGAGAGATGGAAGCTTTATGGGGGCGATGAACCATCAGCAGCTGAACGTTTGGATGTCTTTAAAACTTTGTTGCATCATCAAAGATCTAATCGTCTGTTTCTACACACCTGAACAGAAAACTGTTCGACTATTAGAAAGTAACAAAGACAGAAAGACTCCAACATTTCAATGAATCAATCTTTATTTGTTCATTTCACAACCAACAAAAGTATCTCATGACACTCTCACTGGTCAAAGAGCCCAGTGTGCGGGAGATCTGCCAAAAAAGGGTTCTAAAGAGCCTTTGAGCACCATCATTGGTTCACCGAAAAGTAAACCCTTAGACTATTAGATCTTTGATGATGCTCACCTGTTTCTAGAAGGTGGAAACCAGGTGTTGGTGTCCACCTTTTAGAAACAGGTGAGCATCATCAAAGATCTAATAGTCTAAGGGTTTTCTTTTTGGTGAAACAGTGATGGTGCTCAAAGGCTCAAAGGCTTACATTTTACATTTACATTTAGGGCATTTAGCAAACACTTTTGTCAAAAGCGACTCACATAAGTACATCTGTCACAAGAAAGAAACCACAACATATCACCGCCGATAGAGTAAGAATGAAAAAGTAGAAACAAACTATTAAGCCCTCGTCTAAGCAGCGTCTGCTATTTATCAAGTATACCTCAAGTGCAAAAGTGCTATGACGTAAGCGCTAAGAATTAATTGAATGCAGATGAGGATTTCAGATAGTAATTCAAATTGTATTCGGTACTCTTAAGACTCTGAAAATAACTAAGTATGCATGCAATTACAGACTTAACTACAGACAGAGAAAATACTCTAGTACCCCCCAAAAATAACTTGATTACAATCAGGGGCGTCGCTAGGAGAGCAAAACATCCGGGGCTTTAGCCCTGCAAAGTAATCTGATTACTGTTTACTTGTTTTTGAAAGTAACTTAGTTAGATTACACGTTACTGTATTAGTTACACTCAGCAGCTGCCGACAACACCCCGTCAACTCAACATACAAATGACCACGGGTTTTGCCAATACTCACTTTATTGAAAGTGCATTTTTAACAGTAACGCAGCTCGGCAGTGATACTAGCAGGAGTTATGGCAGAAACGAAGGGCGAGTCAGCCGTGTTTAAGGGCAGCATTTCCTCTACAACATACCGCCCGACCAACTTCTTCAACTCTCCCCAGCTTACTTGTTTTGCACCGAAGTCCAGCTTTTGTTGTTTGGTTGCGGTGAGAGACCTCCTGCACAAGTCGAGGCCGTGGCTTTCTGATTTTCTCATCTTTAGCTGACACGAACTCAAAATAATGAGCTAGAAACCGCGCATCTCTCTCCTCCCTCCATGTTGTTTGTGTCGCTGCGTGCTGTTACACGTGAGTTGTCCTCATGCTGAAAACGTGACTTGTCGCACGTGTGACATCACTCCCGGAGATGGAAAAAATAAAGCAAAAATATATATTTTTACTAAGGAAAATGACAATAAATAATAGTAACGCACAGTGACTTGAATAAGTAACTTTTAACCCGATTACTTTTCTCGTAATATTAATGCGTTAGATTACTCGTTACTGAAAACAGTGGTCAGAAGTAGTTACTAAGTAACGTGTTACCGGCATCACTGCCCGCAGATAGAGTCTGTTTTTTAACGGGGGTCCGGGGGTTTCTCCCCCGGGAAATTTTGAAAATTGGGCTGTTAAAGATGCAATTTCAACGTGGTTTGAGAAGGACATGAAGGCCAATCGTTGGGGTCCTCATCGTCATATTTTAATTACAGATAAAGCTAATTTCCCCTCACTATAGGCCTACTAAACAGCAGGCTGATAGACGGGCTCTGGTAACATCAGTGACACATAGAGGGGGAAAGAATAACACTGATGTTGAATTTGCAACAAATTATTCTGGCTCTGCCCATATATGGGCATGTGCTACAAGGGGAGACAGGTCAGTTTCTGCACAGTTTGCGCTGGTGACACTGTTGCATTTTTGGCTGCTGGCCGTTCGATATGCAACCACATAGAAACCTCGGGGCTATTTTCATCATTAGGCAATTATATATATTTTTTAAGGCAGCGAGATCCGGGGCTATTGCCCAAAACATCCGGGGCTATAGCCCCGAATGCCCAGGTCTAACGACGCGCCTGATTACAATCATTTGAGTAGTTGCAATTAGTTACTTCCACCCCCCCTTTTTTCCCCCAAGCTAGCAGCTTTGCGGTGTCAGTGGGTCAGACTCATTCTGTAGCACAGGTCACATTTTACTTTGACCACTACTTTGTTTTATGGCCAAATTCTTGCAAAACTTACAACATTCCCATCACCCTCAGCTGCACTTTGTGTTTAGTGCTAATTAGCATACTAACGTTAGCATTTAGCTCAAAGCACTGCTGTGCCTTAGTGCAGCCCCACAGAGCTGCTAGCATGGCTGCAGACAATTCTCAAGCTTGTTAATCAATAACAAATAAATATAAAGAAAAAAATAACAGATTTCTCAAACACACTAAAAAGCCTTTAAAAAAAGTTCTTGAACCAAACTGATAATAACAAATAGGGTAGATAGGCTGGTTAAAATCCTGCCTAGAAGCAAACGAAAAGACAGTGGAAGTTTTCTCCAATAGGATAACAATGTAAGAATGAAGGGATAAAAAAATTATAAAACTAATCCAAATGTAGGAATCATAGGCCACAACAGTTTTAAAAGGAGGAGCACATGTAAATTAATTGGTGGTGCTACAGGGAATGTGTGGACGATCACCTAAACCATCTTGTACCATCAGGATCTGCTACCATGAACTCTCACAGCACATTTCTGGTTTATTAGGGTTTATTTTTTTCTTTGCAACAATGCTGGACAGCATGTGTAACTGGGTTTATAGCCGAGTTAAAATCTGTCAGCGGTTGTCAGCACATTGCTGTACTGATTCACTGAAAACAAATCACATCAGTGCAATGAAAAATACATGTTCAACATATTTACCTTTGTGTTGAAGTTATTTACTGTCTCAGTTTGTCTGTTCAACTTTTAAACGAGTTTCATTTCAGGCCTGCTCGTGCAGCACTCCTTAGACTTTTAAGGCGACAGGGTCTGAAATTGCCTCGACTTTCCACTGACTTTGTCATCGGCTGGCATTCAGGCACAAAATTAACAAATCTGCCAACAGCATCTCCTGCTTTAACATTGAGCTGCAGTTAAATCTGTTAAAATTGCAAAGTAGAAATGACTTTAACAATGTAATTTCCTTATCACTACAGGGACTTTACACTCAACGCTGCCTCTTCCTGCGCAGACCTACGCCAAAGTCCCAGCATGCTTAGATAATCATTAGACTGATAATTGGACAGACTAGCAGGGCTCTTACTGCTGCTAACGCTTCCAGAGCAGGCGCTCATCTCTTTAATCACACAGGACAGATTAATAATTTTTTAAAGTGCGGTTAGGTAGCAACCTGCGGATACCTTGGCGTTCTTTATTAAAGAATGACTCACAAATTCCTGAAGGAGAAACAAGTGTGAAGAGGCTCTAACAATAAAAAGAGATGCTCTTATTATTGATGTTCGGTGGGTTAGTCAGACGTTACTGTAAGAAGACACAACGCGAGTGAATGAGTGACTCAAATGGATTTCAGTATAGAACAGCAAATGATAACTGTTAAATGGAGGGCTATTACGTTACATGATGTGGAAAATGTGTTAGCAGAGAAGTGTGACTGTGGACGAACGGATGTTTCACTCGGCAGACCACACGGGCTGCATGTTGCTATGAGTTTAATCACTTTACCTTGAAGGAAAGTCACAATGCCTCCGTGGCTGACATTTTACTCTAAACCCCAAATCCAGCACTTCTAAGCAGTATGGGCCCTATAAGTGGTTAAAGACACATGAGATCGTAGCTGTAAACAGATATATACTGTAAGGAAGTGTAGTGTACTGTAGTGTGTGTTTTGTAACCATATTTTGTTTATATACTAATTTTAAATACTGAAAAGGGGGGTTAAAATAAAGTGTCCCCACCTCCAGGATGCTTGAGTATCTGATCTCGGTTCATTAAGGTAATCATTTTCAGTGAACCCTAAGATTTAGTAACAAGTAAGGCAAATGTATAATGTATAATCAAAGCAGGAGCTGCTGACATAAGAGCAATGCTGCCTCCATCTGCTGTAGAGCAGCAAGTACTGCAATTTTCTACAAGACAGAAAACGGCCATTTACGCTTAACAGGAGCAGCTCTTATGAATTGTAAAATAAGAGATCCAGTCTTCCAACAGGCTGTGGTGCACACAGGACTTGTGTGGTTTGAATATTTAACAGATGAACATCACTGATTAATTTGACACCAGTATGCTTCATTTCATAGAAGAGAAGATACGACTGGGAAGGACTATGTGCTCTTTTAAAGTTTGTTTTGCTCTATATTGTATTTGTCATTATATTGCATCCACCTGCAAATTAGCATCACTCAATGCCCTGACTTTACACATACAGCTAAACGAGCTCTTTCACACAGGGCGAGGTGAGTGAAGTCCAGGGGCCTGCGGTGCCCAATTCTCAGTTAAAGGCTCTGAAAAAGAAACAAAAATGTTTGTAACAGGTCGTGGACTTTTAACATTTTGCTGGCAGAGAGCTGACTTTTAGAGTCACGGATGTAACAAAGATGATATTGTCTTCTGAAATCTGCCTTTTTGAGTACGATGAGTAGTTTGATACCACACACTGAAGCCAGAAGTTGGTTAGCTTTGCATAGCTTAGCATAAAGACGTAGTGGTTGTTTTTACATTTCTTTGTTGTTTGTATAGAGAAAAAGGCGACAGAATGTGTTAATTATCGAGCATCTTGTAGCTGGAAAGAGCCAGACCAGCTGTTTCTCTTTCACTATAGCCAACATGCTCAGCTAAGCTAACAGATTGTTGGTTGTAGCTTGATATTTACTGTGTATGCTTCATCTTTCTTTCTTTTCTCTCACTGCAACAAGGCAGGTTCCTTTAAGTGAAAACTTACTTAGCTTCTGATTCTTTTTCTAATTTTATGAGCTAGCCTATTTCATTTTGGAACAGAGTTTTGGACCAACAGACGGACACTGACATACAACAATGCTGCTAACATAAAAGTGTTCCGCCGGATCAATAAAAAATCACTTCAAACCCTCTAATGTAGTAATATCTGTGTATGTGTGTGCGTCGTTGATAAACTGTTGTCAGTCTTCAGATAAAGATGAAGCACCTGACTCTGAGCTCAAAGCTTTTAGGATCATTATCAGTGTTCACTGGCCTTAATTTCCACTGGAAAATACTTAACCTCTGTACATTCATGTGACGCAGCTTTATCTCTCTGGCAAAGCCTTTTTTCCTTTTACCTAATAGGAAATTGTAACTGCAATCTGACAAGACATCTATTCGTCATTATGGTGTAAATGAAGATAAACGAAAGCAATAGCATAAATCCTATTTCAATCTTGTTAAGAACTCTATATCTACTACGTATAATTTTGTGTTTTAGAAGTTACACATTAATAAAATGTAACCACAAGTTTATACAAATTTGGAGTTTGTAATTTGGAAACTGAATCATATCCAAACCTAAACATAAGCTAATGAATCTAGTTACAATGTGCTTTTTCCTGGTTGTAGCTGCGGTACATATGATCGTTAAGCTGATTCTTTAATATATTCGATGTATAAGAGTTTTTAAAAAGTGCTCTTTCACTACCAAAAACTGTTAAATTGTAATAAATCCAAGGCATGTTTTTCACTCAGGCAAGACAGACCAAATCACTCAATGTGGAAGTGACAATAAAAAAAAAATCAGATTTTACCTTGAAAAGCCTTCTTTAAACTGAAGTACCTCAGTTATATTCTTGACCTTTACTAACACTACGTATTAATACCACTGATAAATGTGTGCTGCTGCTTTAACTTTGCAAAGAATTTTTTAATTTTTTTTTAAAAAGCCATTTTGGGCTAAATTATATTTCCAATATCCTTAATTGGAAGCAAGATACAAACCTTTAATAACTAAAGTTATTTTGAGTATTGAACCGTCGACTCATCCAGGTTGTACCCCGCCGTCTCCCAGTGTCAGCTGGGATTGGCTCCAGCTGCCCCGTGACCCTGAAAAGGAGAAGTGGTTTTAGATACTGGATGGATTGATGGATTTTGAATGTTACATTTAAAAATGACTTCTCGAGTTTTGTATCATTTGTATGAATTATTGTATATTTAAGTGGTTAATATAATCTCCAACATCACTTTTATCATTATCCTTGCTGTCATTGTAATGCCCTGCCTGAGGTGGAGGTGGACTGTATCTCAGTGACTTTCTGAACCAGCAGATAAGGATGGTGCACCTGACTATGGCTCCATTTTTGCTTTATTGCACGTTAACAACTCTCACATGATCGGGTCTCTTTATGAAATCTGCACACAACCTGTGCACGTTGTTTGTTTGATGAAGTATAACTACTACTACTACTGTGGTGGTTCAGATAAATGTACCAGGCAGGCTGAGAAAAGGGCAGGTGCATCAAGTGGGAATATTTACACCTGTAGTCAAACTGACTAGCAGACTGGAAGAACTCCTGATATGCAGCTATTTTTGCTTTTGAACAAGGCACTGAGTGAAATGCGACATTATTGCATGCTCAACAAAGGAATCAATCATTTCAAGTTTAAAAAACACTTGTGTACAATGAAATGCCTACTCCTCAAAGTTAAAGAAATGCATTAATAAAGAGGTCAGTATGGCATTCAATGCAAGGATGCCCCGAGGCTTTCCAATGTCTTAAGATAAAAACTATCATGTGGAAAATTATAAAGCATTTGACCTGAAGGCAATCCTTCTTTGATGTGGGAAAATAATTAGATGCAACAACTAAAAATGCATTCAGACCAAAGGGCAAACATAATATCTCCATGACATGAGACATGCTTGGTGCTTAATCATAAAAACAAGCATGTGATGTGTTGCACAATCTTACACAATCTGGTCAAATGTCATACCATCTTTTCCAAACGAGGGCTGTAAATTATTTGGTCACATTTTCCGTCATTGGGGTTGCGGAGTCATGTGATGTGAGCGTGTCCAGCTGGGAGCAGGTACGATGTATATATACAGGTGTGTGTCGTCCCCTGAGAACAGAGTGCTCACACGTTCCCCTCGTCAGGCTCCTAAAGCTCCTCAACATGAACTTCATTGGTGTGCTGTCCGGCCTCAGCCTGCTGCTGGCTGCTGCTGTCACCCAGGGCCCCAAACCCTGCAGTGAGTATGGACACATGCTGACCACAGAAACATTACATATTTTATGTTGCTGTTATGGTTATTAGACTAATTAATTGTATTTACCATCAAATAGTGATGAAATGTAACGAAGTATATTTACTCAAGTACCGTACTGTACCTTATTTATTATTTATGTTTATTATTATTTATATTAATATTTATTTTCTGCAACTTTATACATCCACGTCACCACATTTTGGAGGCAAATATTTTTCTTTCTACTCACCACATTTGTTCAATAACTTAAGTTAGTGCTGTAAAGGGTGTATGCTGCATCAGAGCTGAAGTAACAAATTGTTAATGTATTTTGTCTGCAATCTGTAATTTAATTAGAAAGAAAAAAGAAACACTGATTCCCTTAATCTGAAAAGTGCTGGATCTCAGATCTGACCCATAGTATACAGTATACATGTAAACAGATGTACAAATGTACTTTTACTTGCATGATTCTTTTGTACATTTATTACCAGAAAGTAATATTAGCACCATATCTTTACTTTTATGCAAGTATGACTGTTAGGTACATTTGCAAGACAGCCATAAAATACAAATAAGGCAGGTAATTTACTTGTCCAAACTTCTTCCCTTGGGGGGCCAAAACCCAAACTTAATGGTGGGCTATTGGCCAAAAGCAAACCCCTGTTGTAATGTATTGTATTTAAACATGCAAAATGGTAACAATATCCCAAGTTACCTAAATGCAACTGACCTCCTGTGTAGAATTTTACCTGGCGTGCTCAGATTATGAAAAAAAATGATTAATAATAAGAGTAAATTCTTTTTTTTTACAGAACAATAAATCAACATGAAAATTGTTCTAGTTTGTTTAATTTGATTTTTTCCCCCCACTACAAATGTCTTAAACATTTTGATTTCCTCTTCCACAGCCAGTCCACCTCTGATGTCTGGAGGTTTCACTGTGGTGAGTCTGCTCACGTGCCCCCACATTCTGTAGAATCTCTCCTGGATGGACCCACGTCACGTGATTATTGTCTTCTCCTTCACTGTCTGCTCTCTGTCTTGTTCAGATGACTGCTGATGGACAAATCAGCTCCACAGGAACAGTCAGCTTTGATTCTTTTGGTCAGAGGATGCGGGTCAGGGCCTACGGGGACTTTGGCAATGAGACGTTTGCTGTGGACCGGCTGATGCTTTACAGTCAGGTATATAACTCTGTTTAAATAGTTTGTGAAAATTGTTTTTAGGATTTGTTTTACTGTACCATAGAGAGTGGACTGTCACAGAGACAGTTCCACCTTCTGTGTCATGTAAATGACAGCTTATCTGACATCATGGTGGAAGTGGTATTTGGGCCCATGAACTGCTGAGCCAGGAATGTCTCCTGTGTTCCTGCCTTCACTTTTGCTCCAGCGTCCACATATCTAATCTCTCATTTTGCAACATAGTCAGAGTCCTGTGACCATGAATGATGTTCTATACTGAGACAATGAAGAGTAACAGAGGCAGTGATGGGATACAACTGAGTACATTTGATCAATACTGTTCTAAGATACAGTTTTAAAGTACTTAAACTTCACTTGAGTATTTCCATTTTATGAAATGTAAACTTCTACTCCACTGCAGTTTGGATGCAAAGAGTGTACTTTTTACTCCACAACGTTCATTTGACAGCTTTAGTTGGTAGTTCCTTTGCAAGTTTAGATGAACAAACCAAATAATTAACCATCTAATTATCCTATCAATCTTATTATTTTTATGGATTAAGCTACACTGCATTGTATAATGTGGGAGAAACTAGCTCCACCTTTACCACCTGTAACATTGTAGTGACAAGCACATTAATGCATCTCTAATTCTGATCTAGTAATTCTATAGGTATGATTCTGATATGTATACTGCATACTTGGTATATTTTGTTTCTGAGACATTTCTGGTACTTTTACTTTAATAGAGAGTTTTCCAAAATTCAGTAAATGACCTTTTGTTCGACAAACAAAATTAAACAAAAAACACATCCAGAATGAGACAACACAAAGACAGACAGAGATATAAGCAGTAAAAGGACGACATTCACTGTCTTTCTTTGTCCTTTCAGGAAGTCTATTATGAGATCGACTGGAGCAGGTTCTCTTGCAAGAAGAAACAACTGAGTAGCTCCTTCGTTCCCATGCAAGTTCCCTCTGATGCTAAACTGATGGGTCAGGTTTTCATGGGGTCCTCTTCCTCCTGGGGTATGGGTGTGCTGGTCAACACCTGGTATGGTGACCTGCCTCCCAACGGTAAGAGAAAACACTGTCTCCTAAGTGAAGAAATCTGGTATTAATTTAACTAGAGCTGAAGATAACAAAGACAACAATGGAAACTGTCTCCAGGGGACAGTTAAGAGTTTGTTTTAGTATCTAGCCAGAGCATATTAATATTAAATTTAGATTTAGTTATATTATATTCATATATTATATTATTTTTATAAAGTTTTGCAAATACCAAATGTACTTTTGTACACAAGTGAATAAAAGAATAAATGTAATCTATGCCAGTGACCAACGTCGTAGCGAGCATTTATACGTGTGCACTGATGTGTCCGCCTTTGCTGGCGCTGGTGAGCAGATTGCCAGCTGACTTTCCCCTTTAAACACAGCGACTCACAGCCGTGTCTCTTACACATCTTTTCTGTAGCTTGTTTAGCCTTATGTCATTAATCTCAAACTGAACAGACTTTGAACAAGAAGACACCAGATGAATAACTTTTCTCAGTGTTTAGCATGTTGTATAAGTGAAGGATGTAATTGAATGATAATGTTGTTTTATGCAGCTCAATCACTCTGATTATTGTTAGGCCCTCAAATGTGACTTGTGCTTCATGTCTTCAGGCCTCTATTCCATTGTCTTCAGCGAGATTGGCTGCATCCCTATGACCTACACTGTCTACACTGCAGACTCAGGATGGAACACTTTCAGGTGAGAACCTGAGCTGACAAAAGCAGAAAAACAGCTAATTAGTCATCATCACAATTCAAATTAATATTGCTTTTCATATTTCACCTATTAGATGACTCAGAAGGTTTTAGAAGTGGTCCAGTAGATTGCCTCAACTAGCAGTCGTGACATGAGCTGCCATCGCTGCAACGTAATCCTTGACAGTAACTTTGACTCTCATATTAATTAAGTCCACTGAAAGTGCTTGTTTTTGCCACCGACAGGCTCAGATCCTTGTTGTTTAGCCAGAGACAATCATTATGTTTTGCTCACCAGAACATTCTTGGTTCATCTTTCCACTGTTCCAACAATCTCCTACTCTGGTTTGGACAAGGTACACCCTTAATTCACCTGGGTAGGTGTGAATAAATCAGGAGGGGAGTGAGAGGGAGGCTCGATATCAGAGAAGCAGTGGGGGAAAACAGCTTATAGAACCAGAATATTTTCACATCCAAACTGGAGAATTAAGGATTTTTTTTCCCCAAACCAGGCTTAGTGATTGTTTGAAAGACTAACAAAGGTTGTTTGGTTGTGTCGGTATCTTTTCATAATGTTGTCACAAACTCACAAAAACAATCTGAGCACGACAGTGGCAGAACTAGCACTTCTAGTGGACAGTTGAAGTTGCCCTCAAGGATTAAACGTCACAGCTTCTGTCTGAGGCAATCTACTGGACCAGTTCCGAAACTTTTTTCTTCATTTACACTGCAAAATATGTAAACACACGGCCCAGGCTTAAAAATATCAAATTTCCCCTATTCAAAAATCAGTGTGACAACATGGTACACACTGTGCTGTATGCAGTCTGTTGTTCCTCGTACATGATGTCCCGTTCTTGTTCCATCTGTGTCTTTTTAATTGCGAAACATTAAATCTGTGCAAGCGACAATACAAACAACTAACAACCAGTAAAAATGTGTTCATTTTTGTATTGTGTTTGGATTTCAGCACCTTCAACTGGGTATTGGGCAATTCAGACCCGATGGACTACATACCTCCTTCCTTCTGTGCCAATTCAAACCTGGAGAAGACCAACACACCAGATAACGTGTTCACTATTTTAGAGTCTCTGGCCAAGCAGACCAAGAAAGTGGAGTAAACATCTGGAGCATCTCACCCAGATAATCACTGGGCAGCAGAGCTAAATTTGACCTCGATCATCATGAAATTAAATATAATGTAGATCGACATTAATTCAAAGGTTATTTTAACCTGCTAAGCCACCAGAAAACACAACAAGTCACAGGAATGTGTGCGGGAGTCATTTTAACACACATGCATCATTCAACCCTGTTCGCGTTGTTGTAATGGGGTAAAACCCACACACCCCCTATCTTGGTACTGCAGGTTAAAGGAAATCGCAAGAGAATCTAAGCAAATCTAGACTGTAGGAGTGAAAATCAGAGATGTGAGAAGTAACGAAGACCTTAAAATAACAAGTGATGTAGCTGCATCCCTGTTGTGTGTTCTTTCTCTGTCACCTCTTCAATAAATCCAGTTACAAGCATTGAATAGTATTGTACTCATCTGGAGATGGATGTTTGAATGAATGAGTGAATGCGACAGCAGGAACACAACACAGAACAGTACAAAGATTCAAAGAAAATAAATGTTAACAGTGAATTGTGATTGTTTAATCAACAGCGAGCAGGTTTCTCATACCGAGACATGAAGCATCAAGCGGCACATTAATGCACCACTGTGCTGTGTTTTGCTTTACAATAATTAATCACAGAAATTATAATCTATCAAAATGTCATTGTGTAAAGTATCAGCTGATGAACAGCATATTTTCCAGTACAGTGGGTTTCCTGAAAGGGCTTTAGGAGGTGGTTTGTAATAAAACAGCGAGTCACAGCTTCCTAAATGAAATTGTTTATCATATACAAATGAATGAAATGAGAAAACACCTGCAGGTTCTGAACCTTCTACAAGTTCACATGCCTGAAATTTAGATTTTCGCGTTGAGCCGTGGTTTAAACAGCGTCATGGCATGAACAAATCTTTTTCATTATAATCACTGTGATCCCACCCTCTCACTTAAGTTACAAGAAACAAGTGATGGGGGGGCGGAGTGGCTCAGGCAGAGACACCATTCACCCTGTTGCAAGACACTGTGGCATCAACATGTTATTCTAAAGGTAAAAAGTTACATGTTACTTTAAAATGGTGGAGCTCATAACATGCAAGAAAAGGTAGAAGAGGTATCAGAAAAAAAAACTCAAATGCCACCTGACATGATGCATATTATATTTATTTTTTCAATATGCATATTAAATTATCATCTGTTTCATTCTTTAGATTCTCTTGGCATCTCAAGGTGGATGGCAAGTATGAAATCAAACATCTTCTGAGCAAGGAATACGTCAAATGTTTCAGTGCAAAACAGCTAAAGCCGAGTTAATTAAAATAAGACAACCCCCCTGCCCACCCCCAAATTAAGAATAATAATAAAAAAAAGAAAATAATTTTTAAAAAGCCAGTAGTTAACATGTATAAATAAAACAGAATGGATTTTAGGAGAAAAAAGGTGAAAGTTCCCTTGTTTTGCAGCAAAGCATCAACTTACAAATTTTCACCTCATATACATATATGAATATCAACAATGTGTACATTATAATATAATCTTGTTACAATTTCTACAAGAGGTCCATATTAATCAAGTGGTAATAGTTACACGAGGTGTTTTTCTGCCCACCTGAAGTTAGAGATTACTTAGAGTTCTTGTGGATTATCCATGTATACATGACTTCTCCCTTGACAATAATTTATTGGCTAGTTTTCAAAGATTTTAACTACTGTAAGTCTCAGACATGCTGTCATACACACCTTGTTCACTGTATGCACGAGCCTTCGGCACCTATTGGTACGTGTCCACAGGGACGTTCCCAGCATTGACGCTCGATCAGCACAGGCTGTACCCTGGCAAAACTGCACCGGATTGTACAGAGCCCACTTGGGGGCTGTCTGCTCCGAGATTTCACACTGGCTTGTTAAGAAATGTACTTAAATTATGACAATAGTTCACATATGTTTCTGAAGACATTTTAAGTGAGATATGAGCCATGCAGCTGCTGAATTGTTCTTCATTTTAACTCGGAGACGTTTTTTTATATCTGTTCAGGAGTTTCCAGGGGCAACGCGTCACGCTGGACCCCCATGATTAGCCTAGCCTTGAACTTTATGCAAATGAGGAGTGGGCAACCATTGCTCCGTCTCTCTTTGACTACAGTCAAACATCTGCAAAATCAACAGTGGCAAATATTCGCCTCCCGTTAACTTCTGTTCTATGCGTGCGAAGGGGCAAACATTGGCATCCGGCGGCAAAGCAAATTCACATCTTGGTGAACTTTGACCAGTGAAGTCCCAGGCCACAACCAATTCAAACACCAAAACCTTATGGTACGGTGAGATGCTAACTTTTCTCTTTGGCCTTTTGCTTGCATTCATAATTCAAGTGAACAGGCGGTGAATATTTGCCACTGTTGATGTCATGCATGTTGGAGCGTACCCTCACACGATGCACCGCCACCAGGATGCACTGCACGGCTGCTTTCATAGACAATGAATGTGAAGCACAGAAATGACGGGTCCTGTGGACACGTACCATGACAGTGTGACCTCGTGCGAGCAGAGGCTCAAGTCAAATCACCGCTCACTGATAACTGATCGAACACTGGTGGAAAAGGCATCGTCTTTCTCTCAAACAAAACAGCTGAAACACAAAATCTCAAAAAAAGCAGACACAACGTCATCCACTCACTGAAATCATTTCATTCATCCCAGATTTGCATTACACATTTTCCTCATCCTCTGTTCGGTTTAATCTACCTACAGCTCATCAACTCTCACTCACTCTCACTCTGCTCTACTGTGGGTGAATTTTAAATAAATTAAGTAACACTTTGCTCACAGGTCCATCTCTTTTTTGTCTAGTTACTTTACATTCTTAAAAACCACATTTCAAAACTTTCTACAGCATTCATTATTGTGTCTCTCTCCTTAAATGCCTCTTAATTCTTATCCATCCTCGTTCTGCTTCCTAACACTGGTCCTGCTCTGTTCATTTAACTCAAACTCTACTTTAGTGTCTACATGAACATCTCTACCTCCTACAGCTTCCCCTACCCGACTCCCTACTTGACACCTATAGCTGCGGCTCTACTGCTACTATTTCAACAAATCACAGCTTTGCACGTCTGTACCAGCAGTCATCCTATCAGAGGCAACATATGCAGATTCAGTCCAACAAGCAAACAAAGGAAATTGATGAACCTTTAAATACGCCGAAACCTCAATAATGGAGTGCCATGAAGACATGCCGACATCTGACAGACACACAAAGTTTCAGAGACACAGCTGGGACATAGGCAGGGTCCTTCTGGCTGTTTGAAACTGAGAAACAGGAGAGTGATTGGAAGTTGAAACATGTCCCTGTTTCATTGGTTTGCTTACTGGTGGAAGTCCCAGATTTGGCATGTTTGGGAGTTGGCAGGCAGGGATTCTGGCAATGGGTCAGTTTAGTGTAAAAGTGGATCAAAACAGCAGCTTGGCGGGGTAGACCTTCAAAGATCGCTCTTATTTGAGACCACGCATTTTTGACGGCGGGGTCAGAATGTGAATCGATGAAGCCAGTGTGAGAGCGAGGAGGAAGCCACTTGATGCAATTAAGGTTCAACAATTTTGAGGATGAACGGTGATTTCATCAAGAAAGACAAAAAAGTATTTCAGAGTGCCAGAAGTCCAAGTCTTTAGCCTTGACAGTTTATGGACCCAGAATTTGGCCCTTGTGTGTAAAGTCCCCCTACTCCTCCGTGGCCCTCTGTCAGCAGTCAGAGACTTCAGAGGTGTTGGAGTCACTGGCGAGTTTCCTGCGTTGTCTCACAGATTTCTCCTCATCCTGCGGAGCAGAGGAGAGCGTTTTATTCACCTGTTCAGTCCAGCTGAAGTCCATAGATTGCTTAGGGTCACCCTCAAGTGCCAAAATGTCAGCTCTGCACACAAGATATAATTTGCACTTGGACAAAAACCTTGATTATCATGACCCCTTTTCCTCTTGTACAAGCAATCAGGAGCCAGACGAAATCATAATTAAAATATAATAATAATTGTTAGCAATTATAATTATAAGTTGCACCCACACTTGGGAAAATAATAAAATAATACCGCCAGACTCCCTAGTCTGGACCAAGACGACAAACGTTTACTGAGCTCACATCTGCAGTGCATACTCTTCCTGTTTTTGTACTTTTCACAATAAAAGCCCTGGACAACATACAATGACCACTTTAAATTGTAATTTTAATTTGTATCTATGATCTATTGTATTTTGAATGTATGGGCCAGAATTCGATACTGCGATTCCACCACTTGGTCAGTACTGTTACAGACTTTGGCCCCAAGTGTGCTCATGTCATGAATATTTTGGCTTCACTTTTGCACAGTGGGAGGAAGAGAAGACACTTCGTAATGTAATATCTCTGAACTTCGCTGGATGGACCTCATTTGAATGGAAACGTGAGGCTAGGGTATTACTGTGGAACTAAAAATGATTAGCTGGCCCCCTGTGACTGAATGAAAGCAAGTGATAGGAGAAAAAACAATTCTATAACGACATTAAAGAAGATAATGTATTCAAAACATATTGGTAATGTCATGTTATCTGTTATTGGGTGTGCTTACAGTCTGAAAGACACCATTCTGGCCCCACTCTCCAGGGGAATGGTCCTCAGGGTCCTCTGCTTCCTCCTCCTCTTCCTCCCCCTCCTCCTCTCTCACTGTGTCCATCCCATCCTCCTCGTACTCTGTCAGACAGTCCGACTCCTCTGCTGAACGAAAGATTTAGGGGAGATATTAAAGAGGGGATTTATTGCGTGAGTGACCCACTGGGTGTAGGTAGCACCCATAAAACATCAGGGACATCTCATACTGTATTTCAATAAAACACGGCGGGTGAAAGCTTTATTTATTACATTGATTAAATCTGACATGATCTCGAAGAGGAACTGTACATCTACAGGAGGAGACTACTGCAACAAGAACTTTTAACAGGAAGCTGAAAGCTCTGGAAAAAGTATTTGAACCACTAAATAAAATAATAAAGTAATTCTAAATAATGAATTGGACAGTGATACTTCACCTTCTGCAGCTACGTAGCTTTGGACCGGCTCTATCCTGGATACAATCTCTGCAAGGTCAGTGAAGTCAGCTCCTGGACACGTGCAGGACTACGAGACAAGGAATTATTATTATATACTCACATAATAACTTTGATGGTGAACCTACAGTATATGTAGTTATACATCAGCCATATTAAATATAATTTATGTGTGTGTTCGTGCGTGCGTGCGCATGCTCTTCTCACGTCAGTTCTCTTGCTGTCGTTGTAGTCGGCTGACCGATGGTCCTTCAGCATATTCTCGATAATGTCACCTCGAGCCCAGCCGGTAAACACCAGCTTGCCATGCTGGAAGCCCACATCCTGAAGAAGTAGAAATGCAAGGTACTTAAAATAAACGTATAATAAACGTAATAAACACACTTTGCTTATAACTGTGAGTGAATTATGATGGGTTATTTTCATTATTTGCGAACATGACATCCATTTAAAATGTGCAGCTTGTGGGATTTTAATATTCACAGTATAACTCGTCTATACAATTCATCACGGCCTTAGTTTTGAGTCTTTTCTGACCACCACCAAATCATTGATCTGTATCTACAGAGACTATGCTGTCCAAGTGCAATTCCTTATTTTCTTATCCTTTCCCTGCGTTCGGGACGTTTTGGGTGTAACCCCCACCAACTAACAGTTTAAAAACGTAGGAACCAGGTTACATCACTGTCTCTGTTTTTTTATTATGTTCTCGGTCATAAAAAGCTGCAGATCTATGTGTCTGTTTGACTGAGGAGTGGGGTGGACTACACACAATCACAGAGCAGAGAAAAGCAAATAGCTGCATTCACAAAAAATCTGGAGGGTTGTGTGGCGCAGTGGGCATGTTGACTGGTGCTCTAGAACACAATCCCAGTAATCTAAAAAACTACTTTATTTCTTTGATTCAATACAATATAATACAACTTTATTGTCAATTTACACTAAAATTAATTGTGCAATTCTGTTAAAGAGGCTTTCACACAGGTTAAACATACTGCTACACTCTATTAAAGCTGCAAATCCTGCATAGAATAACTCTAAAGCAAAAGTTGAGTCAGATCCATCTGAACACGGCTTTGCTTTCAAAATAACTGCACATATAGCGATGCCAGAGTAGGAACACTTAGTGATTAACACTTACCACTATTAACACGACTATGAAACTTTTTAACAGTGCTCTCATTTGCTCACTGTGTAATGTATGAAAACTAGGGATACCTGAATAAATAAAATCTACAGTCGCGATGTTACTCACATAGATCTCGTCGAACTTGCCGAAGTCCATGGTCTTGAAGCGGTCGATGGGTGGTCTGATGTACTCGCAGTAGGCACTCTTCTTCACCACCTCTAACTGCCGCACACAGGACACGTAGGCCAGTCGAGACTGGATCTCTGCCATGTCCGGGACCTGTGGAGGAGGGTGGACCGAGAACGCTACCAGAAATCACCAACAGAAACATTTCCAGCTCTCTGACACAACATTGATTGAAAGCATTAAAAACTCAGCTGAGTCACCAATCGTTACCAGCGCCTTGTGCTGCCATTATGTACTGTACCTTTACTTTCTCCGCCCAGGGATTGATCCGTTTCCACAGCAACCACCAGCCAGACAGGCAGTCGCCATAGTTACAGAGGTCAGTCTCATCTTGGCTACCCACATCGATGGCGATGACCGTTCTGGCGCCCATGTTCCTCGCAATGTCCGCTGTTTGACGTGTAACATGTACACCAGCATTCACACACAGACGTACAAGCACAGCACGACAAAATCCCGCAGCAGAGATGGTAAGACAAAATCTGTGTTATTCAGCTGGTTTCAAAATAATATCGGTTTCTTTAACCTTCATTTTAGGAGCCACAAGGATGAAACAGACTTACACCACAAAATATCTGTTTTTTTGGACCTGTCAGACGGAGCATTTTTGGCCAATTAGTGACAGAAATCACTTAAATTAAATAATAAAAGAAAAAAAATGGTTATTTTCCCGACCAACGAGCACAGGGCCCGAGGTCCTGATCTTTCTCATTGCCTTGCTAGTGTAAAGAAAACATTGGGGAGGTGAACATTTTTGTGGTGTGAGCCTATTCAAAGACAGAAACAAGACGATATCCCACAAGCCCAAAGGACTGATCCAGTGTGCCAAAAACAACTATAAATGCAGCTGATGGACCACAAACTCTTTAGGGACACAGCAGAGTAATGACATTCGGAAATAAAAAGGTTTTGATTTTCCAAGGCTCACTTTCACTGGATCAATCTTTGGGCTCAGAAAACACCATATTTCACAAACCTCATTGCTTGGGAATAAGTATCACTTGGGAGATGACAGATCTTGATTCCCATACAGTGTACAAACAGCTCAGTCCAGAGCTTTGTGAAATATGGCTGCGTTTCATCAGTAGTAGTAACCCTAACCCCACACAGAGACAGATTCAGGGGAGTTTTAATCTGCAAATTCTAAAAACATTGGTGCATTTTTAAAATGCTTCCAGGTAAAAAAAAAAAACAGCCCCTCCCATCTTTCTAAAAACACTCCACATTTTTTTTCTCTGATCAAAATGGAAGCAAATACAGTTTTTTTTTAAATAAAGCTTCAGTACAATGAGCATAAAACGCAAGGCTGGGCAATATGGTTGTGACTATTATCACAATGGGACATTTACCGATATCAATTATGCAATACATAAGGCTGAAGTCCTCATAGTTGTACATTAGTTTAGTTGAAGCCAGATTGATTCATGTGACATTATTATATCACCACTGTTTGTGTCTGTTGAAAGAAAATAAACAATAATATTGAATTGATGCCCAGCCCTACAGAAAAGTGCTCATTTAAACATGAAGGGAAGCAGAGTTGAATATCAAAGCAGACTGGTGTCTTATGGCATTTAAAAAAGAAAAAGAAAAATCACACTATGCTTTTAATTTTCAGGATTTTTTTGATACTAGAGATACTACTAATCCCTCCTTCATTTTTAATCTCACACCTTTGTGACACCAGGCTGTTCGACAGAGAAACACCACATTCCCCTTCACAATGTGGTGTTTCAGGTTGAGGTGAAACCTTTTCATTATACACATCAATCCACTCCCAATGCAAATATGAATGCTGACTTTTCCCCATCAAGTAATATGGAATTATTTCAGGGTCTGATAAAGATTGTTTTCTCACTGATCTTAGTTTTTATCTTTTTAAATATTTTCGGTTAGGAGTCGATTGATCAAATTGACGGGCTCACTGTTCAGACAGGGAAAAGTCAGCACACTCCCTCACTTCTCCCTGACTTCCCTCTGTCAGCATTACGACAAGCCCACCTCTGTATACTTACCGAGCCTATAAACAACTTGATTAAAACCCCTCATTATAATCATCCTCATCCCTCACTCCACCTCCCCCCTCCTCTGGGAGACAGGAGTTTGATGGACATTGAGGATTGTGTGCTGGTGGGTGGGTGGGGGGGGGGGTACCACCTCTACTTGCCTGGCAGGTTGTTGATGTAGCCACCGTCCATTAGCAAGTTGCCATCTTTGGGGTCGCAGAGAGGCGGCAGATACCCCGAGAGGGTCATGCTCGCTCGCACATAGCGCCACAGAGAGCCTGACACACCAGGGAGGGGAGGAAGGAGGAGGGAGGAGGGGGGATAACATCTCAATAATGTTTGCTATACGTTTCAGGTTAGTGTTGACGCAGACCGCAGTCCAAACACCAGAGGGAGTTCGGACAAAGGAAAGTAGCCGATCCCTGCAAAGGCTAGGACTGTGGTTCTGTCTACCTTTAGACTCTGGTGTACACCACTGCTAACCTCATTACCTTGCACAGAGACCCTGTGTGACTTGTGCGTAAAGGTAAAAAAGGAAATGGCAACCATCACAGAGCACCAAGGCTGTATGGATCTCCAAACCGTGTCCCAACAACAGCTCTTTATAACATGTGATCATATGAATCTGCACCTTTTTAAAGTTCCTACGAATTCCTGTGAACAGGAACAGTTAAAGAAATTGTAATTGAAATACTTTAGTTGATACATGTCAGAAAAACAGCAGCTGCAAGCGCTGTGACAGTGTTTGGAGATCCTTCATCGTGAACATGGCAGGGAAGCACCCAGCCTGCTCGGTCTTGCAGTCCAGCACGGTGCCAGCGGGGGGCAGGAGCAGGCCGGGTGCTGCATGGGTTGGAAGGATAAGGAGCACCACAGAGAAAAGCGCGGGGTGCAACTGTGCATGGAGTATATGTGAATGTTGAGGCAGACTTGACCTATGACTTTAGAGGCATTACTACCACCTACAGCTTTCCAATTGTTTCTCTTGATTTATTGTAACTTAAGGGCTTTGATCAGTTTGTACAGGAGCAACGATTGGGCAACAGCAGGATCCAGAACACATATTCTTGCATAATTCGAAAAAAAAGAAAACAAAAACAAACCAAGTAATACATGCAATCAATATATATTCATGAGAAATATATAGATTGGCTCACGTTGTCTAACACTGGCATGCACATAGAAGCAAGCAAAGCCAGGGGAGAGGACAGGTGCTGTGTAGGAGAGGCTGAACATGGTCCTGTAGGTAGACGTGGTTGAAATGAAACAGAAGCACATCATGGACCTCCTCAAGGGAAACGAGCTGCAGTTCAGTCCAACGGACAGACGTGTTTAGGCCCAACGGAACGCACAATGATCCACAACGACAACAACAGACAGATGCGATGTTTATATGGTGCAGCCCTTCATCTCGCCACTTCAACACGCCACTTCAACACGCCACTTCAACACTATCTGTTCTGCTCTAACCCAGCTGAATCCAAACCAATCAAGTCTCATTTACACCAGTCAAGCTGAGCCACCTGCAAGTGAATAACTGCGAGGTGCGTGAAGGTGTCTGTGGTGCAAGCAACATCCAGAACTTTATAGATATGAAAGAGAAGGGGAAATTTAGCAAATATAGGGGGGCAGTAGAAGCCGGACCATCATGCATCTCTCTATGACTCAAAAGGGGCATTCAGACCAAAAGCGAGGGGAATTATTTGTGCGTCTACATTAAATACAAAGTCGATGAAAAGACGTGAATAGGCGTAAATTTGCGTGCATTTGCTCCTGGCGAGGATTTCGCGTGACGCTGTGTACGAAAACCTACTGACGTTCACATCATGACGTTAACATCGCCGACGCCGAGACATGTCTCAGCACAGCATAGCCTTGACCGATCAGAACTCTTTCAAGGAACAAGCATTTCAAAAGTTGCTAGATTCAGGCTTTTTACAAGGCGGCATTATGATGTTGTTATTTCTGTGTCCTCTGGATCCATTTATTATAGTCAGATTACAGCAAAATCTCTTTGTTTTGGGCTCATGCCGTTGTGGTAAAACAGGAGACGGATGGACAGGGACTCTGCAGCTGAGGACTGAGCACTGGTCTGCCTCAGTTAGCACTGGAAGCTGCAGTCATCCAGACGTTGTGCCACGCGAGTAACGCAAATAAAAAGTAATAATCCTGCGATCAAACTTGGGTGTGCAACGCAAAATATTCTCTTCACGTTTGGTCTGAACGCACCAATATATTTCCCGACATGCGTGAGAAAACCCTCACTTCTGATAAGATATTTAAGATCAGTGAATACATTCAGGCCCCAAGCCAACTGGAGAAAGTGTGCACTGTGTGTGTGTGTGTGTGTGTGTGTTTGAAACAAATGCCAATCAGAGAGAATGATATGTCGTATTGGTCGTTATTCAGAGAAAGATGAGGCACTGATCGGATGAATCCTAAAATATATATATATGTATATATAAATTTAGTCTTTCCTTCCAAACCATGGGTTCCCAGTGTCCACCTGGGGTTAGTTACGAGTGAGAACTTGGGAGAGGAAGGGGAGGGTAGCCGAGTGGTTGATTGTCAACGTAGGGATGGGAGGAGGAGGTTTTGGTGAGCGGGTGTTTAAAATCTGACCTGGGACATTGTTAACATAGCAACCATCCACAAGCAAGTGGCCATCCTTGGGGTCGCACAAGGGAGGTAAATAGGGGGTGTAGGAGGCGCTGGCTCTAAC
Organism: Lagodon rhomboides; assembly: GCA_039737535.1. Lineage (NCBI taxonomy): Eukaryota > Metazoa > Chordata > Actinopteri > Spariformes > Sparidae > Lagodon > Lagodon rhomboides. The sequence continues at coordinate 14,361,247 of CM077786.1, forward strand.
ATAGCGCCAGACGCAACCTGTCGGGAAATGGAGATGGAGAAGGAGGAACACATCAAATATGGGCTGGACTCCACGTCACAGATGGAAAGAGAGAGAGAGAGAGAGAGAGAGAGAGAGAGAGAGAGAGAGAGACAGAGAGAGAGAGAGAAATGCCCTCAACATAGAGGAGAGTGTATGAAGCTGCCAGAAGCAAGACAGAGAGGAAGGGGAGTACAATGTCAACAATATTTTTCATTCTGAAGTTGTAGTAAATTCTAGTATGAGGCCAATTTGAGATAAAAGGGACAACTCAATGGCCAATTAGATTAAACTAGTCGAGGGCTAATTAAGGAAGCATTATAGACTTTGTTTAGAATTATGGCAGGTGGAAACCAAAATATACACCCAATAAAATTTTGGGAATGTGCTACAAACAACAACAACAACAACAACAACAAGAATTAAGGCTATGTTTCACTTAAACCAGTATGTTATATGAATGACAACAAATATGTCAGATGTATGACACCAGATGTGTGTAAATAACCTTTGTAACCTGAAGACAGTGATGCAAGGTTTGTTTCATGAGTTCATTAAGCAAATTAAAAAGAAATAGTATTAGCTGTTAGATGTCTGGTCCGACAAGCAAGATGGGCGGAAGGGGGAGAGAGAGAGAGAGAGACACAGAGAGAGAGAGAGATAGTGAGAGAGCAAGAGAGTGAGAGAGACCACCATTTCTAGAAAAGGTGTTGGGCGTTAAACTACATTCTCCAAACTGTAGAATGAAGAGAATACTGCAAGGAAAGCTGGAAAAGGATTTTACAGGAAAGATGGGTTTTTAGTTTCAGATCTCTGTTTTTTCTCGCTGGATAAAACCAAAAGCTCTAATGCAACCCCATGACACAGTGTACATCAAACCATCAAAAAGGCTGACAATTTCTCTTTTGTTTCTATGCCAGGAGCCAAAGTGACATAATAACACTACCTAACTAACAGAAGCACACCAGAGAAAACTACAGGAAGTGCAGAATGGAGGTAAAGCAGTGAGAGAAGCAACATGGGATGTCATTAAGGAGCGAGGAGGAGGGAAAGGCAAGGCGGAGTGTTCTGGATCCTACACGTTGACATGGACTTGGGAGGGGAATCAGCATTTCGGGGTCAGCGACTATACAGGTTATTTCGTCTAAAGAGTGACCTACAGATGGGCAGCTCTGTGATGTCTCTCTATGTACAGAAAGACCTGACATAAAGGAGATATACTGTAGATACAGGGCATAATCTGGGAGTTTAAGACACATGTGATGGACAAGAAAATGATGAAAAAGCTACAGCTTTGATCAATTAGGGTATGAAACGAAGAAGTTGAGAAGGATAAAGACCAGAAGTTTAATAGAGACAGAAAATAACATCAAGATTCAGGAACATTAAGAAAGAAAGAAAGAAAGAAAGAAAGAAAGAAAGAAAGAAAGAAAGAAAGAAAGAATCTATTACAGTAAATTAACAGAGGCAGATGATGGGAACAATGGGACAGATAGAGAAAAAGGCTTTGCTCCAGCAGTTAGTTCGTACACATGCCAAGATGCAAACATCCAGTGTTTCCCTGCAAACCCCTCAAATCCAGTAATCAGCCTGACATATTATAATTCAATTCTGCAATAATGCCTTCATTTGATGCACAATACTATAATTACAAGGTCGTATTACAGTAATTATGAAAAAATATAATTAACTTGCCTTAGAAAAGGGCTGGAAAACACACTGGATTTGTGGGGTTGGTTGGACGTCCTCCCAGGCTAAATCTACTTTAGCTAATGTTAGTGATGGTGCACTTTTTAATCCAAGTCAAAAGAAATAATTTGCCTTCATATGAGCTAAAACAGACACGAGCATACAAACTGCTACTCTGTGTTTTCTTTTGTACATGTGAAATCTCTTTCTAAGCCCCTGGCGATGGGTCTCACTCCAAACCAGACTGAAACTGGCATGTTTGTAGAGGCAAGATAGAGGGTTCGTGACTACAATGAAGGGATGCATTTGATGGGATACTTGGATGGCGTAATACACTATATGAGGAATCGCCACTTCCATTTCACCCACTCGTTATCATACTCTTGCTTGCAATTTGGCCATAATGTGATATAAATTCAGTTTTCCATTCAAATGTACCTGTCTTAACATTTTAACAACTTGTTGTAAGGACCTTTGTGAGACTTTCAAGGCTGATGCACCAGCTTCAATGTAGTTTGGAGTAAACTCGCCTCAAACCATAAATCCGAGGGGCAGGCAGTTCAGTCACTCTAGATGATGCACAAGCCAGTTAAATCTTTGTGTAAAGCTCCAAGTTGCGACTACTGATACAATATTTATAGAGCTGTTGTATAAAAGAATGCTACACTGCCTAAAGTCACTTCTGAAATCTAGAGAGTGCAACAACATGTCGATATATTCACTGAGGTAATAAAGCTTTAGTTCCTGTGCCATTTTACCTCTGACTGACTGCTGCAGGCGTCACTCAACGTTTAATTTAACTTTCGAGACATAAAGTGATGATGTTGCCAATTTCACACATTAGTTCTCCGTCATTCAGAGCAGGATTATTGATTTGAGTTTTGTTAAATGTTAAGAGAGACTTAAGCAATTACTCATGCCATTTATTTTGTATTTCTTTGTATCTGTGCATGTTTGTTTTTGTTTGTTTATCCTCTACGGATATCAAATAAATGACATTTAAAACGTCTGTAATGTACAAAGGGTGCTGTCTTCAGTCTTTATCACTATAGCAATATGGCAGAGATGGGTGTTGGCCCCTGCAGTGAGCTCAGCTGTCACTTACCATCCTGGTGAACACGCATGGCTGAAGCTGTGATGTCAGTGGTGACATTAAAGTATGGCAGCCACAGGTCCTGAGGACACAGAGAGTATTACAGAGTCATAAAGTGTGTTATTGTTTTCCCACTGACTGATTCAAAAGCATGACCTTCTTGTTTTCTGGCAGAGCTTACTGTAGTGGAAAACAAATCCCTCACCTCAGCTTGCTTGTCCTGGAACACTTTATAGATGCTGGTGTTGAAGGCAGAACCGGAGAACATGGAGGTAATGGGATAGGTCAGGTCCAGGACTGTTTTAAATACCGAGTTCATCGCCTGTTGACCAACAAAAGAGTCTATTGGTTTTTGTTTCTCGTCAGTTATCGGGCATACGCTCTTTAAATACATTAAAGAAAGTTGAATATTGGCTGCAGGGTACATTAAACATTTTCCATTTTAAATGCAAAGGTTAAAAAATGTAATCTTAGACAAATGAGCAAAACAAGGATGACTGAATAGTGGATAGAGATGTGTGCTGCACCTTGGACCACTCTCTGGCTCTCTGTTTGGTTCTGACGGCACTTCTCTCCTCTGCGTATAGTGCACCGATGAATGAGCCGATTGAGGTCCCACCTACTATGTCAATAGGAATCCCCGCTTCCTCCATAGCTTTGATGACGCCCACATGAGAGCAGCCTCTGCATGACAAACATGTTTGACAAAAGTCAGGTACTGGGGATGTTATTGATTACTCATTAATCGATTAAGCGCCGTTAAAAATGTAACCGGCTAAAAATGAATTGTAAAATAGTGATCCCAACAATCACAGGTGGGCACAAATAGATCAAAAAGAGTCTTCTTACATGAGAAAATGTGTTTGAAAAAATGTAATTTAAAAAATACAATATTATTACATTTTAGCCATTTATTTTTCTCAAAATGGGTTGGATTTTGTTGGGCCAGTTATTTGGTAACAACAGTCAGGATTAAACTGAAGTAAAGACATTATTTTGAGTTATTGTAGTTTATTATTCAAGTAACTTGGTGTTATATCTGTTCTTTTAACTCCTAACGTAGTCTACTCTGATTTTGCATCCAACAAAGATCACGTCAGTGGTTAAAATGTATCAATTAAAGAAAGTGCCTAATATTTGCATACTGTCAGGTACACTGTCATTAAAATTCAGTTTCAGCAAAACTGAAGAGGAAACATAAGAAACTGAAACATTCTTGAGTGACAAGTCGTATTGTGGAATCACAAAGAGAAGTTACGGGCTGCTGACAGATTACACAATGTTACCGTCAGGTGGGCAGACTCCATTGCCAACATTTCAAAACACTGAGATTTGTAAGACACACGCTGATCTCTACATGTCAGTACTGATAGTTGTTGCTCACCTGGCTCCACCTCCTCCCAGCACCAGAGCGATGCTGTTTCCAGTCAGGACTCGGGCCAGCCGAGAGAAATCACTGTGCCTGTCTGCCGTTTTCTCAAACACCTTTTCATACACCTCCCTCTGCACAGACATGGAGGATACACATGAAAACATAAGAACAGTTTTCTTGCACATTTTCCACATTGAAGTCCCAGTGATTTACCACACCATCTTGACATAACTGTTTTTAGTTTACATTTAAGTCAAGTCAAGTTTAATAGTATAGTCCAAATTCACAAATCAATAAGCCTCAGTTGGCCTTATAATCTGTACAATGTACCCTCTGTCCTTAGACCCTTGATTGACCACCAACAAGTACCACCTGAGAAGATGAACATTTTGGAAAAAGTATAAATGAGCTAATCAATTTCATTATCCACTAGGTACCCTGATTCTAGCTAGTATAGTATACCATAATACAGTGCATATGTAATGTACATAACTATAACAATTTCATCACAAAACAGCTAGAAATGATGGTAAAGTTTGTTTCCTACCAGTTTGCTGGGGCTGCGTCTGGAGAAGACCCTGCGGGGACACTTGAGGTGCAGATGCCCGGAGCACCAGCTACGCATGTTGAGCCACTCGACCGTCCTAGATGGGCCCGGCCCATCCTCTTTGTGCAGGAGGACCAGCTGCTTCAGAGCCCGAACTGCTGTGTTCTCCAGCATCTGCTCCAACTTTAAGGGAAGAGAGGAGGAGGGAGACAAGAGTCAGAAAAGAGACAATGAGAGTAAATGTACTTATTTGTAGTGACTGAAAATTTCCTTCCTCTTCTGTCGCACACATACCTCTCCCAGAGCAGGCTCTTGGTCCCCCAGGCCGACGATGAGGATGCAGTCAGCCTGGCGGATGCAGCGCTGAGTCCACGGGGTCATGCTGTTGTCAGTCTGGTACAGGACAATCCGATTGATGTCCTCCTGCTGGGCCAGCCAGCCAGACAGACGGTACTCGTGGATACTGATGAATACAGGAGAAAAGCAGGGATGAGGATATGGAAGAGGGTTTTAATTCACCCCCCCAAAAAAACAACACGGATTGAGAGGAAAGAAAAGTGACTGGAGTTACTGAAACAAAAATAATCATCAGGAAATGAGGAAACGAGAATGATGGAGTTAATGAAACGATGGTGCAGTTGGAAAGCTTTTGTGATGATGTTTAAAAAAAGAAGAACTGAGATGTTTTTTGTGGCTGTTAGACTGACCTGTCCAAAGCAGAAGCACCCAGTCGCTCTCTGATTATTTCACTGGTTAATAGCAGAGTGGGCCCTGCAAGTGTCAAACAGGAAATATACAAAGATAAAAAAACAGGAAATAATGAAACACTTGTGTGTTCCAATCTGTTGAACTTCTGCTGTGATGTGTATTTCTGGCAAAACCCAGCAATCCCGGATGTATAAAGGGCCGCTGGGAACAAATGGAACATTTGTGGTCCTACCGATGGCACTGAGGGCATGGCTGAGCTCCAGGTTGAACGCGTTGATCGGCACCTCATCACATATAGGCAGGACTGCCACAGTGGAGAGGTTGCTGGCGGGGTTGGTGACATCAGCACTGGTTGTCATAGTGGGCAGACTCAGGGCTGAACCTGGAAGACAAGATCAGACAGTCTATAAGTATACTGTATGTTAAAACGCATCAGTATGTTCAGGTGCACGTAAAATGATTATTAACATGACCTCACCTGAGAACGGCCCGCGACCCTGCTGCAGGTTTCCAAGAATCTTTTGGCCTAACAAGTGGATCAGCCTCGTCACCACCTGAGCAGACATCAGACATCAGCACCATTTCAGCTGCACACACAAGCACAACCAGATCAAGATGTCGTCACTGACCTGAGGATATCGTCTTTTGATGTTGTTGAGTGTTCCCTCGGGCAGTTTGACCAGCTCTGTGTCTCTCACAGCGTGGACGGTGGTGGCTCTCGGCTGCTTGGTCAAAGCCTCCACCTGAAGTATAAAGCAAAACTTTGAGATGTTTCAGAATTTAAATGCAAAAACTCAAAATTATTAGTGCATTGGTGTCATTTCTAGACAAAAATATCTTGTTACACTTGTTTCCATTGGCACCTTATATGTATTTATTTTTATTTTAATATTATATTATTTATCTTTTTAACTTATTTTTGATGTGGCTTTTCTCCTGTGTATAGCTACGGCAAGAAACATTTTAGTCAAAATGGTGCAATAAAATATTGAAAGTACTCAGTATACATTGTTACATCTGTAAATCTGTTTCAACTACAAATCTAGTATATAAAAGACATCTTAGAGAAGAAGTGTCTGGAGGGGGTAAAATAAATCCATACTGCATTTCAATTTGAAACAAAAACCCAACAAAATAGCCAAAGTGTATTCATCCTATATTTGTTTTTTGATAGATCTTAAACACAGGCAGAATGGTACTGTGTCCAAGGGGATCAGATTCTGTTTCTCACCACTCCAATGAGGTCTCCTCTGCCGTATTCCCCCACTAGTTCTTTCTTGCCATTCGCCTTACGTATGACTGAACGCAGACGTCCATTCAGAACAATGTAGGTGCAGTCTGACTGGTCGTCCTGTCTGTAGATGTGAAGAGAAAAATACAAAAACACACAAATACTGATGTAGCCATTACAAATAAACTTCAAATGAATAAACGGAGGAAATGACCAAGTACGGTTTGCTAAATATTTGTCTGAATGTTTATTTAAAAAATAGTTGAAGTGGAGTACCTGTAGAGGGCTCTGCCAGCCTCCACAGCCATCCAGTCAATGGCAAAGTCCATCTGCCTGACAAAAGGGGACATGCGGATGGCCACCGTGTGAGCTGCACTCAGCACCACACTGGGCTGCTCCCTCATGATCCTGCAGGGGGCAGCACACAGCACAGGCACAGACATGAGCAACACTGGCTGGACAGTATTCACATCGCTTGTAAGCAGGTGGTTCATAGCAAAACTGAATGCTTCCAGCAATAATCGAAGCTAAGAAAGTCTGAATAGAAAGCTTCAACATGAAATTCAAACTTCAAAGAGTTTGTGATCTCATTGTTAGACATATAATGAGAAATGTTTGCTTTAGTAATTATTGCATATTCAATAAAGTTATATTTGCTGAAAGTGGACTGAAAAACTTGACTTTGGACTGTAAAAAAGCTGATCGACTCACTCGTAGAAATCTGACTTTGAGATCTTGAGGTAAGTGCAGTCTCGGATGGCCTTGATGGTGAAGATGAGGGGTTCTCCGGTGAGCACAGCAAGCTGGCCTACCATCTCCCCCGGGTGGGTCACAAATAAACAGACTGCGTCCTGCTTGTTAATCATGCGCTGGTAGACGTGCAGACAACCAGACAGGACAAAGTGCAGACTCACGTCCTAAAAGAGTGAAAAGAGGAAGGGAGAACACAGAAACAGGGGGGGATAGAAAATAATTTGTACACATTTTAATTGTTGTTGTTGGTGTTGTTGCAGTTACAACACTTACTATATTTGAATACAATACTTGCTCCTGCTACTATGCAGCTAAAGGAAGAAACATCAGTCCATTTTAGTTTTTTTTAAGTACCTGGTCTCCCTGTCTGGCTAAGACAGCTCCAGCTTTTGCATGGTGCAGAGTCACTCTTCCATTTAACAAGGATGGGTCCTGGAGATAAAAAGAAAACAGAAGAAAATGACAGAAAAGTCTGAAAAAAATCAAGCCAAGCAGCGATATAAGTGAGTCACACTGGTGGACAAATGTGGATGAAACGTCTTCATTCTACTTTGTTCACGCTGCCGTGATTCTGCAACACTAATTTCATCTAACATGGTTTAATTTCGAAACATGAACATAATGTTTTGAAACACGGGGTCTAGCAATACTTGTTCGAAGGGTTTACCAGATATTGCATCAAACCTTAAGAGCTTCATTATTCTCTGGGCTCAAATCTGCAGTAGAATTTAATCTGCATACTTGTGGCACAGAAAAGTTGAGCTGGATTTTCTAAACGATCAATACAACATGTTACAGTCAGTATCCAGGTCAGCTGTTTGTCACTGTGCTTTTTTTTTTTGGCTTATTTACCAAACACACGGGAACAGCTCATGTCTCAGCATTTAGTGGACTGTGGCTTGACAGTGCAGCCCTCCCTCCCCTCATCTACAGTATGTACTGGGCACAGCTCCTCTGCGGACTGACCCCCTTTTGACATTGTAATCTGTCAGCAGATGCTCTGGGGTGATTCGCAACAATGTGCTCATTCATGCAGAAAAGAAAAGAAAAGAATAAAGTAATGAGCATGTTATTATTTCTAAATCAGTTCTTCAGTATATGGCATGATTGGGAGAGCACTGCACTAAGGGCATGTTTAGATCCTGCTGTACTTGCTAAAGATTGAAAACATAACAAAATACTAATGTAATATGATGGAAACATATTTGATAACGCCATTTGACATGTTAGAGAAATCATCTAGTACTATTGTCACAACCACCAAGAATCGTGCTGACACATTTCTTAGTTTTTGAAGCTGAAGAAGTGAGTAAATGTAAATGACTTGAAACTACACCTTACTTTATCTCGCTGAAATGTTCTATTATATTACTTGTGCTCTCGGTTTTGCGGCCAGTTTGATAAATGTACACTGTTCTTTACAAATGGTTTTCATTCATCACAAATACAAAAGAAACAGGAAATTCTGTTCAGGGTTTTCGTCTCTGCTCAGAAGTGTCTGTGGCCTACTGGAAAAAATGTCAACAAACCTCAATCTTCATGAGTTTGAGGACTTCTTTCTGAGCTTCCTCAAACAGAGCAGCACTCGATCGATTTGATACAGGTGTGAAAATGTTGTCCACTCCGGTGTCTTCCTCTGGATACAGATAGATGCCTGAGGGAACCTCATCCACTGTCACCCTCCTCTCCCGCTGGTCCTGGGATACAGACTGTTATGATACACATATAAGAAAATGCGTGATGAGGCTCCTTCCTCATATTTAGATAGGAGATCTGCTCCTACAAAAAACTAAATATTTTCATGATGACATTGTTAAGACTTAATCTTAAAATCTGGTGTCAGATTATAACACATAGATTGCTGTTTTTCTTTTTTCAAACAATAATCATCACGTGTACGTGTTCAGAACTATATATTATATATCATATTGGGGTATGGAACAATAGAAATGAGCAACAACTCATTGATAGTTGTCAATAATCCTTAGAGAGACTTTTAAATATTTGTGGAACTTGGGTTACTTGTTGTTAGTCATGCCCTGCAGTGAACTTCTTTGTTCTCAAACACCATTATAGAGCATAGTGGAACTACCCAACTGTATGTCATTAAGTCGCAATTATCTCATGTGTGTATCAAGAGTGTGAAGCGTACTGACCCGAGTAAAAGTAGGAGGAGTGTTGCCGTCCTCTGCAGAGACGGAGATCCGCCCCCTCTCGTATGCCATGTCAAAGTCTGATCTCAGGCTTTTCTGGATACCTGCAGACAAAACATTGATTATGTCAACAGTCAGTCCACAGACTGCTTTTGTAAGTTGATAACCACGTATCTCAACTCTGAGAGATAATTATGCGTGAATTAAACAAATGAATAGGGAGCAAGTGGTTCAATGTGTGGCATGTTTTAAAACATATCAAATCAAATATCTACAAATCAAATCAGTTTTCATAATCCAGACAAGAAACAACATGTTGGATATATATAGTAAATGTCCATATAAAAGCAACTATACTGTGAGGATGAGTCAAAATAAATGTCTTTTAAAAGGATAGAAAGGTTTCTTGAAGCTAGGAGGGATTTTCCTGTGAGATTTTCTGAAAAACACCTGTGTTCAATTATGAGAGTATAGGCAAGAGAAGGAATGTACCATGTAAAAAACTTGGTAAACTTGGAAAAATACTTCACCTTTCATTCTGAGGCTACAGTGATTTTTGGAGAGTTTTACAGGATCAAAACGAATCAAATCTCTGGAACGTATTTGTCTTAAGTGTCACAACCACATGAGCAAATAGAAGTAAGTTAACAGACTGCAGTTTGCCCTCAGTTCATCGTGCCATACCAGGCCTTCCAGGCATGCCCTTACTGTTGGCTATCACGTGACCACATCTGTCATCATAGCCATAAATCTGTCTGTGCCAACGTGCCGCTACCTGAAGATGGCTGGCTCCTCTTTCTAACTGCACTGTGCTTTATTCGAAAGAGCACAGAGAGCCTGCAGCTACAGTGAGGGTAATAACTGTTCATGCATGTCCAGGAGAAGCAGATTAAAAAATGTCCATGACTTGAAAAAATGCTTTTGGTATGACTGGCGTGAACATGCCCAAAGATCAGTTACATGTACTGTATTGTAGACAGGCGTCAGAAGAGCACAGGTGGGTGGTTTTAGGTTCCTCTCCTCAGGCATCTCAACAATGTTTCAATTCAAGTACTTTTTCAGAATTGCACATCGTTTAAATAAAGCTCACCCTGATAGTTGGTTAAAACGAAAGAACATTAGGAAAACGTTATATCTCAACAAGAGAGAAGTCCCTCACCAGCAATGTCCACCGGCATGGAGATGGTCCTGCTCAGAGTTGGCACTGTTGCACCATCCTTCCCTTGTTCCCCTCCTGTACATGCAGTAAACCACAGATGCAGAATGTAACAAGAACCCAAACACAAAACTATCACTGGAGGGAAATGGAGAGTCTAGACAGAAAGCAGTCCATGTATAATTAAGATTCATTTTCTCAACCTCTTAGAGTGACTTGAGCGCTGAGTTAATCATCTACACACAACATTCAATCATCCTGCCTCAGTCTTTCTAGTTTTTCCCCCTTACCTGTAGCTTCGCCCTTAATGGCAGCTTCCCTGTGCTCCTCGGTCACTGTCAGGCTGCCAAAGCGCTTGCCATGGCGGACAGGACTGGTACGAGTCGGGTGAGGGGAGGGAGGTGGCAGACGTGAGGGCTGCATTTCCTATAGGACAAATGCAAGTGGAAAGATGTATGTGTTCATTTGTGAGTGTGTGTGTGTGTGTGTGTGTGTGTGTGTGTGTGTGTGTTTGTGAGATTGTTTGTGTGAGATTGGGGGAGAGTGGATGGAGAGACACAGCATTAACATTTGGTGACTCAGATCTTAATAAAAACAGGATGTGTATGTGTACTGGGCTAATGATGCAGAATTCCTGATAAATGCCAAACCACATCACCCCCAGATGTTTGCAAGGGTCTGGTTCACTGTGTGTTGTGTGTGTGTGTGTGTACACATCTGTGTGCGTGTGTGTGTGTGTGTGTGATCAACTCACATGGCTGAAGAGCTCGTTGGTGAGCCCCAGGTAGTTGTGCAGGGCGAGGACTGTTACTCTTTGGAGACGAACCATGATAATCTGAACAGAGACAAACCAACAGGAAGTGAGTCATTTGACACATCAAACGCAAACTGATGACTTCATGGGTGCATATATTTCAGAAAACTATACGTTGGAGCCCAACGGAAATCATAGACACACTCACATTGTATATACAGTAAAAAAAATAATAATTTTCAACAATGTGTAGATTTACACACTCGACTCACCTGTACTACTCGCACCAGGCTCTCAGGGTACTTTTCAAATATAGCGAGGAAGGCCTCGACAGGTAAACGCAGAACAGTGGAAACCTCTGCAGCCCTAGCCAACACCGTTCTATAAGGCTTCTGGTGGCCCTGCACACAAACATCACACAGAATACAAATACCTCACAAAACATTCACATTTTAAGAAGCACTGATGTGGAAGGGTTGCATTTCTAGGCAATTCTAGTAGTAATGTAATTTTTAATCTTAGTCTCAAACAAACAAAATCTTCCCGGTCATCATGTTAAACCCTTTGTTTAAGATAAATATTGACATCATATTGATTCCATTCAGTTCATGCAGGATTTCCACTAGATTACAACTACAGATCAACGTACAAGTCATGTGTCTGTCAGGCTGGGTGAGTCAGCTGGTGGCTGATGTGAGGTGTAAAGAAGAGGGTGAGGCTCTAACACACTCATATCATGGAATGTATCACATTCATTGTGCATAATGTGTATGTAGGTGTATTGAGGAAGCCAGTGTGTGTTGAGGTGTGACACAGCGCAGTTGTCTGCCTGTGTGTGTGTGTGATTGTTGCAAGATGTGGGTGTGACCTACTGTGATGACATCCAGGATGCTGAGCAGGCTGTGGACACTGTCTCCTGGGTAAACCTCCTTCACCACACTTTCTTTGCCATCCTGGACGGACAGGAAGAAGACATGAATATCAGAGGACAGTGACTTGTATTCATTCAGTGTTCTAAGATTCTGAGTAATTGCACTCAGTTTTAGAGATACAGATAACACCTGGATAAAAAAAAGGAAAAACATCCTATTTAAAACTTGTTAAATGCCATTGAGACTGTCTGTAGGATACTTATTATTATGGTGATTAAGAAATCAACCTTTGCGTACAGCCACATTTCCCTTGTTCCCTAATGAGATTATCTAAGTCAAATGTTAATAGATGCTAATACGCTGTTAAAGCCAGAACTCCCATGGTTAAGCCCCTTAGAAGATTTGCTCCCGTAAGTTTTTAATGCTGCACAATTTTTTTGCATAAAATCCTCACACACAGAAACTGTCACATGCATGAGGGTCACAGTAAATCAGGGTAAATGCGTACCGCTCCAGTAAGGCACAATTCTAGTTTTCCATCCTGGACCACGTAGATGCTGCTGTCAGGCTGGCCCGGCCTGAAGACGTACTCCCCTTGTTGGAACTGCACAAAAATCATGTGTTTGCAGAGCTCCAGGAAGAGGGGCTTCTCAAAGTGACCCAGCACACTGCAGTGAAGGACGACACAGAGGTTAGGAGGTTTGTACACACACGCAAACAGGTGTGTACAGGTGTGAATCTGTCCCACGTTTATATATTCAAAAATGCTAGGTTTTTCTTTAAAAAAAAATCTGTGTTCAGTTCTGTGGAATGCTATTAACTGAGCTTTATGAGCAAAGTTAGCTAGGCAACCGCTTCATAACAGAGCCACCCATCTCACAGGCATGTCTGTAGATGTGACGCTAATGTTTCACAGGAGTTGCTTATCAATCATGCAAAGCAGCTCTGTAATGTATGAAATGTTTGGGCCTTTAAAAGATTTTGTTTTACATAAGTACACAATAAGGCTGCAACTAATGTCAATTTTCATTATCATTTAATCAATACATTTTCTGCGCCAGTGTTTTCATTTGCCTTAAAATAGATTTTATCGAGTGCGTTTGTGAGAGTCTGTGTGCACATGAGTTCTGATTGAACTCGTGGGTGTCCTGTACACCAGCTGAGAACCACTGGAGTAATCAACGAAATGTGGCAGCTTTAGTATATACAAAAACACAATTTAAGAGACGTGAGAAAGAAGACCAACCTACCGGACATTTTTGAGCATGTAGAGCACCTCGGAGGGGAGGTGGGAGTTGGCCACATCAAATTCAGTGAGGTCGGCCTCCAGCACTGAGGGAGGAGGCTCCTTAGCCTGCAGAATGGGCACCTCCTTCTTAAAGCGCAGGATCCTGCACAGCACAAAGACAGGGGGGAGAGACGAGAAGAAGTGATGTGGAAGAGTGTGAACAACCAACACTGAACTGGTCAGGACCGTATTAATAGTCTGGTGAAAGTCAGCTTTCTGATGTACTTTTTGGCAATGTTGAGCATCTTCTGCTTCTTCTTTAGGCGTGGCCGGGAGGACGAGGACGTACCCACCAGGGAAGAGGTAGACTGCGAGACCTGTTGGGAGACATGTTGGTTTAAATGGTATTCCTGTAATATTGCAGTTGCAGTAGAGAAATGCTATGTAACTCTGTGTAAGTCAGAGCCAGCCCATGATAAATACAGCAGTGACATGCATTCTGACTGTTGAAGTATTTCTTGTCAGCCACACACTCACTTTACGCATGATCTTTCGCCCGTAGAACATGACTTTGTCCCTCTTGCGAAAGCGGTATTTTGGTGCCTCCTGAGCTTCCAGGTCTGAGAAATATAACAGATGACAATTTACCATAGACATATATATAAGATCAAATGTTTCACAACTATCATTATATGTTTTTCAGTGCATTGGTGAGATGGGGATCTCAGCCGTTACTGACTTCGAAGCTGGATCCTCCGCAAGATGAAGAAGATGAGGATGGCGATAAGGACTATGGCGATGCCCGCACCAATCACCATCCCCACCATCTGAAGAGAAGAGAACAGAAGAGGAGGAGTTTCAGTGTTTCAGTTTGTAGGGTACAAAAAGTCATCGATGCTGCACTGAAAATATATTTAATTTACTGAATTTAAGTCTTTAATTATTTCATCAGGGCGGCACGGTGGTGCAGTGGTTAGCACTGTCGCCTCACAGCAAGAGGGTTCTGGGTTCAAACCCAGCAGGGGCCCTTCTGTGTGGAGTTTGCATGTTCTCCCCAGTGGGTTCTACTCCGGCTTCCTCCCACATACCAAAAGACATGCAGGTTAGGTTAATTGGCGACTCTAAATTGTCCATAGGTGTGCATGAGAGTGTGAGTGGTTGTCTGTCTGTATATGTTAGCCCTGTGATAGGCTGGCGACCTGTCCAGGGTGTACCCCGCCTCACGCCCTAAGTCCGCTGGGATAGGCTCCAGCTCACCCGCGACCCCATTGCAGGATAAGCGGTAGACGATGAATGATGAATTATTTCATCCACTTGTCTGTGTTTTCTAAATATCATTTTGCTAAATCTTATTTTCTGACCCTCTCTTCCTGTGGGTAGACGTGTGGCAGCAATTTGATTTCCTGCAGCAGTGACCAAACAGCAACTAAATGAAAGCAATGGGAACAGGCCAGTGTATCTCACCAAACTCACCATGCTCGTCTGTAGCTCCTCCTCCACAAACGTCTTGATGTTATCAAACCCGTCCTAACAGAGAAATACAAATTATGAATTCAAGCAAACAACCACAACCTCTACAGGCAGCATGCTAGTTACTCAGTAGCGTACCCGCTGGCTGCTACAGTATTTTGAGATTGAAAGACTGTGTGAGTCTGGGCTTGAAGGCTTCAATTCCACTGAAGTGTAATGGAATGTGGGAATAAGGGATTTGCCCTGGAGGTAGGAATGTCTGGTTGATAGTGCCGGGGAAACGAGAGAAGGGGATGAAGATGTAAAATCTTATCTGACCTTCTCCAACTTAAATGTTTAATCATGTTTTCTGAGCCTTTATTTTCACTTTTTACCCCAAAGCACCACTCAGAGCTTCCTTGCTTGGCTTCCTATGTGCAGACTGATGGTTCCAGATGTGGAGCTTTTGGGTTCACAGACTCCAATCTGGCACACTGTAAAGCCGGGCTGGATGGTCGATAAAGGCCAGATAAGTGAAGTTTTTCAACAAAGGTATTGAGATCCAGAGAGTGCATGTAACACTAAATTGAATTAATTCTTAACGGATAAGCTCACCCAAAAAACAAAATTCAGTCATTATCTGCTCACCCCCATGCAGATGCAAAGTGTTGTAGCCATGAACTTTCATAGTCCACAAAACACTTCTGGAGCTTCACAGCAAAACAGCATTGTAGCATTCTCCTTAACAACTGAAGCAGCTGAGGACTGGTTTTAAAATGTAAATGACACCCAAAAAACACCCTGAAATGGCTCCATACAACTCATCGCGCAAAATCTATGTCTCTGAAAGCCCCAAGAGTCCTACCATTGCTTTGAAAAGATGGTGATTACATCCTCTACGAGCATGTGCACCAACTTCAGACGTGATGCGAACTAACACTATTAGCTGAGCAGCTACAGTGAAGATTTTGGCTTAAAGAAGGGTGGAAAAAAAATATCCCTTCAAATCAATTTTGGATCTCGAGGCCTTCTGAAACCTGGATTACACAAGACAAGCTGTATGGAGCCATTTCATGTTTTTTGATTGCTGTTGGTTTTTACGTTTTAAACAAGGCCCTGGCTACTTCAGCTGTTTAGGCAAACGCTGCAACACTGTTTTGCTGTGAAGCTCCAGAAATGTTTTGTGGACTATGAAAGTCGCCTGACTTTTCATCAGCATGGGGGCAATTGGACAATAACTGAATTTTCATTTTTGGGTGAAGTTATCATTTACGAGAGCTGATCCTCAGAAAAAAAAAAAAAATCCTTTCAGGCTCTGACTGGTCTGGAGTCTGACAGAACACAGTCACTGCGGGTCACTCTATGAGATAACCTGCACTGAATATCAGTCCTGATGTAGCTTCTGCAGACAGACGAGGCCCATAGGCTCAAACAAGATGTGATGAAAACTGATGGCGCTGGACTTTGGGTGAAGCACAGGGAGACAGGAAGCAGCTAAGAATGAAAGATGCCCAGAAGAGGAGAGCACAAGAACAAGTAGGAAATTACTTGTTTTTTATCATGTGTATATTCATAGTAAGCAGAGCAGCTTTTCCCTTTGGCTTAATTAAAGACATTTATCACTTAAGTTCAGTAATATCAAACTAAGCAGTTATTGACTCATCAAAGCAGGACTGACAGTATAGGGAGTGGAAAGATTCTGGTCAAGATAAGCTTGTTGGTTTTACTCGTGTGTGTGTGTGTGTGTGTGTGTGTGTTTGCTCTCCGATACAGTACTGTAAGAGCAGAGTAATATGTTTTTAGTGTTCTGGCCAACAGCCAATGAGACTGCATGTCTGTTATCAGTAGTTATTGATTAGTGTGTGAGGAGCTAAAGGTTATTTGGCAGTAAAAAGCCAAAGCTGGAAACTGGGAATAATGACAGCAGGGCTGACAGATGAAGAAGGTGAGCGCATAGGCAGCATGTGCAAACAGAAATGTGCGTTACTTGTAGGCTTCAAGTAGGAGTAACTGAGTTTGGAAATCATGTAGTGATTGTGTTCACAGTGTTAACGTGATGGCTCAAATAGAGTGACAAACTGAAAGTGTAACCAACGCTTTTAGTTTGAGTGTCATGAGCAATGTTTCACATGCTGCTGTGTGAGGATGTTGTCATGTGTCCTCACATGGTAAAGGCATATCAGAAAAACATTTTCTTTCTCATGTGAAGTTCTGTTATCCAAACCAAGCCTGATGGCTCTGGACAATGTATTGGGGCTTTGGGTCGAGTTCAAGTGTATAGCTTTGGGCTACGGTCTGGGTTTGGTTAGGTTATTTTCAGAGTATAAGAAGAATTGTTTGGCTTGGAGAAAAAGAGAAAGACAGAGAGCATAGCCTGTGTGCTTCATTAGACTGTCAAGTTAATGCTCTGCAACAGAGACAAATAACACAAAATTTTCATTTCAAAGGGAAGTTCAAAATCCCCACTGACTCTGCAAGGTCTGCCTCATTGTGGGAACATTGTGTCCGCTGATTGTGGTCGTTCAAACTGTCACGCTCAGCTGGGGAAGAGCAGCCACATTCATCTGACCAAGTTTGGGAAAAGGTCATTGAGTTTGGTCCTAGTAAGGTCCTATTATGAGCTACTATTGTGTTCTGTGCTGCTAGTTGGCTTCAAGGATGTAAATGCATTTATATATATATATATATATATATATATATATATATATACACACACATATGTAGCTAACATAAGATACATAACATATTGTATATTTGTGACAGTCTTTATGTGTATCTAAAGTAGAGCTACAATGATTAGTCGATTGATTTGTGGGTTGAAAGAACAAAACTAATTGTCAATTATTTAGATTATAGTAGTAGTTAACATCATTTTTCAAGCAAAGATGTTGCTGGTCTGGCTTCCTCAATGTAAGGTTTTGTCCATGTTCTTTGTCATTTATGATAGTAAATGAAACTCTCCGGATTTTTGACTGTTGGTTGGACAACAAACAGCAGCCTGAAGATGTCATTTTGGGCATTATGAGCAACTGTCACAATTTATTTTTACATTTTATAAACTAAAGGATTAATTCATTGTAAAAGATAATGTAAGTTTCAGCTTCAGTTTTAAGCAGACTCTCTAAGAACTCTGACGGCCCTGTTTTAGCGATGCATTTACTGTACATGTATTTAAGTCTTGTTGTTTATCATCATGCAAATACGGTGAACAAACCAACCTCGCCAACCTGGGGGATGTCTCCTTGGACCTCTTGTTCCGAGGTACTCTGTCCCATTGTAACCCTGTTTCTTCATAGGGATGGTCCATCAACGGCCACTGGAAAGAAAAACAGACATGCAGACTACTCTTTTAATGGAGGGCATTTTGACATGTTATAGTAGCAGCACAGGTATGAATATGGAAATCAGTCAAGGCTAATTTCCATTTAGCCGCTTCTGCTACTGTAATTCTGTTATTGCTTACAGGAACATTTGACTAGAAAGGAGCCTTTGTTAATGTTATTAGTAACACTTGTGCTTTTCTTACTATGACAAATTTAAAATATCTGCTATGAAAAATGTCTATCAACACAGAAATGTATTCCTGACTTCACAGCTGCATCAATGGAAAGATGCTACTTTACTTGTAACTTGACGTCATCAAAAATTCACTCACACACACACAACTCAGCAGAGTTTCATTGTGTGGCTGCTGCCCAGCATCTGCTTTTTAAGGCCTTTCTCATTTCCTGTGACCCACAGAATTACATCCACACAGCTTTTACCCCCATCAAGAAAATGTTGTATTGTTGCAATGGACACGCATGCACACAAACAAACACTAAATAGCTCCAAGCTGCTTCAAAGACAGTGGGGGAAAATGAGCAAATGTTGTCAAACATGAGAGAGAATATGAAGCCGTTAGCACACAGCCTTGCCTCGGGGCAAAGAGTTTTGAAAGTCTCCATTTATGTTCTTAACGGTCTGGTTGTAAAACCCATATTTAATCTCTCCTTAAAATTACTGTGACTGAGCACTAGAATCAGAGACGGATCAAATTATCGCATCTTACAGCAGCTCGCTGCAGAGGACACAGAGCCAGGCTTTGTCTGTGTCACACACACCCACACACACACAGGAGGCTATCTAGATCACAGATAAAAACCTATCCAGATGGTAACCCCTTCCCCTCTTTTTATCCACCCATCCATCAATCCCTCTCCATTCACATTATGAGATGATCTTCTTACTGTCCCAATTACTTGGTAACACTTGCACTTGGGATTAAGAGAGATCACTTAAGGTAGCACAAAGTTGTGAGTATAGTTTCGGGATACAATTTCTTCTTGTCTTAAAATTAGTGAGCACGTGAATTTTTTATGTAGTCATGTTATCATGCTTGAGCGATTGCTGTAGTGATAAAGAGTTTGTCACTGGCATACTACGTGCTGTCTTTATGAAGAAAGCTTGAAAAACGGAATGTTTTTGCCCTTTGATATCTTTGATATATAACCTGCTGCAGCATTAATAGAATAGTAGTGGTATTTTTTCTTTTGGTTTAATTTAGTATATTTTTTCCATTAATGGATAATAAAGTTTTTGAATCTTGAAAATTAAACTACTCACCTAAATACTGCCACTGCAAAGAAACAGACACATACACATGCTGTGATATTTCTCCTACTCTGGTTGCCCCTTTTTTACATGAATATAACCGTCCACTTTTACTGGGAGTCGCCCAGTATAACCAGAATCCTCTGATGCTGGGTGCTGAGCTGCTGCACCGAAGCAATAATTCCTAAAGTTCATCCAGGCAGGCTACATACCACCTCGCTGCCCACATCTGCCAGCACAGACTGATTCAGCTGACACAGCCGTGTGTACAGTGGCTGGGACAACAAGCTTCATTCACTGTCTATGGACAAATAAACAGCTATGCTAGCTTAGCTCGCTGATGCTCACCGATTTCCCATTCCCACTCTGCAGAAAGTGAGGCTGGAGGGAAAACAAGCTGGCTGACAACAGGGGCTCTATGTTTGCTGGGGGCATACAAAGTAGGCTACAGCACTTGCATGAAGAAGCTTTTAAAACAAGCGAGCGTCTCGTGGCTAATTGCCAAAACCTGAAGACCATTAGAGATTAACATAACCATAGGATAGACTACAAATAGGCCTCTGGTTCTGTGTCCTGAGTATTTATATAACATATTTGAATGTGTTTCAAATTCATATTGATAGATAATGCGTAAAAAAGTCATTTACTTTGACAGTACACTGTGATGAAACTGATTCAGAATGATTACTCTGGTTAGTCTAGTTGAATACTACTGTTAAAAAAACAAACACAAACAAAACTTTTTTAAAAATCAT
Organism: Lagodon rhomboides; assembly: GCA_039737535.1. Taxonomy (NCBI): domain Eukaryota; kingdom Metazoa; phylum Chordata; class Actinopteri; order Spariformes; family Sparidae; genus Lagodon; species Lagodon rhomboides. The sequence goes on from CM077786.1 coordinate 14,381,618, forward strand.
AATCAGTCCAATGGGTTCAAACTAACTTTTAGACTTTGGAGCTGACCTTGTCCTGGACACTAGCAAGACTTTTGCCGGCCCTGCCTCTGAGTATTTGTTTTTAAATTTGAAGATAAAAAAAACAAAGTTGACTAGGGTTGCTAGAAATTACAATAAATCAAAACAGTCAACTCTACTTCCTTGTTCCTTGTTCCTCTTTTTGCTGGGGACCCCTTCAACTAACTAATGGATCCCTGTTGGACCTCAGTTTGAAAACTACTCAATCAATCAACAGATCAATCAACAGAAAAACTATTCACTATTTTCATCCTCAATAAATGGTTTTAGTCATTTACAAAGCCTAAGCATCAAAAGCCAATATATCTTCAATGTTAATTAGCTTAACAGATAATTCATTGTTTGGTCAATACAAGATCTCAGCAATCAGAAAATGTCAACTGACTTATTGATTGATTTACCAACAGTTTCAGCTCTAATCTTTAGTTAGTGATAATAATGACTATGTTTTATGCTGATACTGACTGTTTAAATTGGCAGAACATCTCTGCCCATGAAAGCAGCAAAGTCCCAATAACGTCTAGCCTACCTATGAAGTAACAACAGAGGCTGGCATCAGCTGCATCTTTTGTCTGATGCATTTCCTGCTTAATCTAAAGCATCAGTTGCTGGGAGGGGGTGGCTGTGCTGCTGCATGACTGAAATTCAATCAGTGAAAGGTTGAGGATGGAGTGTCATGTTACATGAAGTAACCCTGTGAGTCACAAACCAACCACAGAACAGGATGCTCTGTGTGAGGGACACACCGTAATCTCTCAAATGAAAATCTTCAGCATTAATGTCGACTATTCTGTGTTCAGCTTCTGTTTTTAACATTAAAAGGTTTCTACTAAACCAACATTTAATCCTCAAATATTCATATGTATTAAGAGAGTTTTCATTTTTAAGAGAATTCAAAATGCTGCGTGCAATGATTAAGGGTGTCAGTGAATGGCTATTTGTGTTCGACACCTTCGGCTGACCGAATACATGTCTGTCAATATTTCAGAGTGTGAAATCAACGCCAGCCGGTTGGATTTACTCATTTATTGTTTTTGGGCAGACATCCAGTCATAATTTGCTAATGATTTTTTATTCTAAAATTCTCCTCTTCAAAAACTGAGCCCAGCTCTGTAGATTTGCGGATGTGCTGAAAATCATTTGGTACTCTCTACTCTTGTGCAGCGATCTCTGTACCAACACTTTCATCATTCTCGTTGAGAAAGTTGACCAATACTTGTTGCTACACTTGACACTTTGCTTCAGATTGTCTCTACATGGGCCCGTGTGTGGTAATAACACTGTAAGAAAGGCAGAGGCCTGCTATCCCCCTGGGGACGAGACAGTAGCCAACCTCTAGCCTCCTAGCCGTGCCTCCCTCCATGCAGGCCTACTCCCATTGTTCCATATCAACAATGAGGCTAGTGTTGACTCCACTGTCCAGGGGCAGACCTGGGCCGACTACTAACACAACCATGTCTGTATTCACCTAATACAATACACCCTCTAGTCTGGGACATGACATTCACAATAACAAGCCAGTAAGCGTGTATGAATCCATCATTTGGATGATGTATTGTTGAAAGAAACACTGCAAAATGCTGTGACTCTGCACTACATCCATATTTGAATGGTATTTGAATAACAGTGGGAGGTAAACATGTGCTACTCTCAAACTTACACCAGCTACCTCAGCTGGTCTGTCAGCCTTGACCCTCGAAGTCATGGCAAACATACATTTCACTTTCACACTATACCTTTATGGAAAAACGTCTTAAAACTTGTGCAAACGAGACATTACAGGGACATAAATAACGCAACATTAGTCCTCGTGCAAACAGCAGCAAAAGTACTGACCAAGGTGAACTCAGAGGGCGACATCAGCTCATATTTCCCTCCAGCCAAAATAGTTTTGCATCATTTTACACCCACAGAGGTGTTACCTTACTGTCCTCTCGTAAAGACCCTTGGCAGGATTGTTTTAGTTATGTTGTAAACACACCAAGCCGACGGGGACCAGTTTGACAGAATGCTAAAAAGTACAGCTTTCTTACAATAAACCTCAAGCTCGTCTGAAACGCAGCTAATTCACACCAGTAGAGGGTGTTTTGACGCAGTGGTGTACCGCCAGCTAGCTAGTCACATGAAGCCTGTAGGGTGATTGTGGCTCAATAGATACAGTAAGGCCTTATTGTTTATGTTCGGACGAGTGTGAAATGAGTGCTTTCTTCTGGGGGAATCATTAAGCGATTGGGGTGATACAACTGCTAGCATTCTGACTAAATTTGTGGGGTTGAAAACGACAGAATTAAACATTTTTCCAGCATCCAGTGAAGAGGGCACCTGGCTGGCTATCACATCATAACGTAATCTCTCCTGGCTAACGCTGTCACTGGATAACGCTAGCTAGCTTCCTACCGATGCTAACGATAGTGGTCTGCCCTGGTCTTTATCACTGATGACTATATTCCAAATCATCATTAATGGTCAAATGTAAAGTTTCCGTATGATTTTTGTCTTCCCTTAATGACCTCCACAGGCGCAATCTGACTGAGCTTTACCGTTATTGACACACTTGAGCGGATAGCTCCTGTTTCCACCACCCGTTACCCACCAACGCTAAAGAAAAACTCTCTGTAAATCACACAGTCCTGAGCTGAAACGTATCATACAGAAAACATGTCATTAAATAACGCATAGGTTATTATAGAAGGTGTTTACCTGAGCTGATGGACTCCCGTCAATCGTCACTGACTGTCAAATAACATACAACGGAAATCAGCTTTCATGAAACCCCTCCTGTTTACTTCACCCGGAACTATGGCCAATCAATAACTGAGATGCTGTAACCATGGACCAATCAAAATGCAAAGCTGGGGCGAAGGGCAGATGTCCCTCCCACTTCTATGTAAATAAAAAGCCGGTATCCAATTATTATTGAGGGACACAACCAGTGGATCCATGATTGGATATCATAAGGAATGATTGACATATAGTACTAACAAATGAACTTAAGACGATTTCAACCGGGACTCCACATGGAAAAGTTTGGAGATGAGTAAATATTTGACTTACAATACACTATGCTACTGTACAATTTACGTTTCATCACTGATTAAAGTAATCACGTCAAACCTATCATTTACCAAACCTCTAATGCTCTATTGTGGCTCAGAACAGTCGCTAATTGAATCAGGAAAACGTCTCTTTTGATCTGATGGCTACAGAAGAACAGTAGCCTTGGCAGCAAATACCTATCCAAGAGGAAAATAGACTAATTCTAACATCATATTGTAAAAAATAATGCTCATTTTGACTGCCAAGCTCATCTTTCGAAGGAAAACTAAAGCAACATCGCCCCCTGGTGGACAGTACCTGCATTATCACAGGTTGCTTTTACTGTATTTGGCCCAGATTTCAACACAACTCAGATAGACTACATTTGTTTAACAAATAAGGACATCAAACATTTTTCTTTTTAAAATACATAATTTTATTGTGAGGTAAATGTCCAGTATCAGGATTACAGATCGGCAATGGGCTTGTTGGGCCAGTAGGGGTGTTTGACCTTGTCCAACTTGGTCTCGGGGAAGGTGTCGTTGAGGTCCTCGATGGTCATCTGATCGAAGGGGATCATGTTCTGGAACTTGGACAACTGAGACCACATACAAAAGAACAGAGAGTGAGAGACAGAAAATAAATGGTGACATTATAAATAAAGATTTCCTGACGTTGCCATGAAGTGTTTTAGAAAGTAATGCAAATACTGTCTCACCTGTGCCTCATACCCAGCAATGCGGGCCTTAGATCCCTCAATGTAGGCTGCTGCACTTTTGTTCTGTTAGAGAAAAGTGAAATAATTTATAGTAATATTGGTTGTTACAGTAAAAAGTCAACCCATTACAATTGCACAGTTAAGCTGAAATACATAGATTCGTTTGATTTAATCACTTACAGATTCAGCTTCCTGTGCACTGATGGCACTCGTCTGTGTGTCAACAGGCTCTGGGATCTGCAGGGCTTTGAACTGTGTGTAGGAGAAACATCTATGATTTACCAATGTACCACAATCCAACAATGTTTAACAACTCCAAAATGGGACTTGCATTTACACTGCAACCCTCAAGTCGTTCAGACAAAAAGGAAATTCAAAATATCCTGAAAGTGACAACCTTTGACTGGTCAGTTAGATTCTACGGCCTCTACAGATTAGTCTATGCATTTATGCTCAATTTAATTCACCATTAATTTGGATTCAGAAGAGATATTTCCGTCTACATATTGTGGACAGACTGCATTAATGTTCATGACATGTTGAATAACCCAGTTGAGTTAACTCACCTTCTTCTCAAAGTCATCGACCATGCCAGCTTTGGCCACTGCACCCCTGTAATAATTCCAGTCAATGGATACAGGGGTCTCTGGCAGGGAAGTTAGTCTGGTATAAATAGAGAAGAAGGGGTTTAAGAAATGACAATGAAGGTACAGCAAGAAAAGAATCGAGTCAGTAGAAAAATGTAATACAGATGAGCAAAAGGAAACGACTTAATAGCTAGATGTGTGTAAAAGACAAATATTGTAGGAAGATAATTTTTCTGGGAGACATGGGAGAAGTAATTACCAAATGCAATTAGCAATGATAACTACCTGATAAAAGCATTAAAGAAGCTAAAAATAAAATGAGTGGTACTCTAATTTAACAGTTTTTGACTGCAGATTTGATTTTTTGTTTTTAAACATCTCACATTAACCTTAATAGCCAAATTATATTTTAGAAATGTTGACACATAATGTCAAGAATGAAATACTGGCTTTAGCCCTGATGTGTAAATACAAAAAGGAACATCCACACACAAGGAACTGCATTATGTTCCTATAGATCTTAGTGTGCATGATGTCTTTCATGTATTTACATGTGATTCTCTTTCCAGCACCTTGCAGAGCTTCTAACAAAAGGTGAGCAGTCGACACTTCAGCTCTGTATCACCTACACCACCCTCTCATGGCATGGAAGATAACTTCACAGCAGGGACTTTGGATCTTCCCTTACATTGACACTGTTTTGCTTAAAAGCAGGAAAACACATCCATGAATGAGGTTCTGTACTACAAGACTGAAGTTGAGATTAAATCGACTTTCTAAGCCTGTTGTCAGTGTGAAACTAACTTGGCAGCGACGGCATCACTGCGGGTCTTCAGTGCATTGAACATGGCCCTCTGGTTGGGTGGAACCCGCTCAGCAAACGCCACCCAATCAAGGGCCTTCAGGGCTACACGACGGCCTGCCATCCTGAATCTCTGAAAGGTAGAAAAAAAATCTTTTTAGTCCAGACAAACTCTCATTACAAGACCTCAAGCACCAGAATATCTAATACATTTTACTAACTTGGCCTCTTCCCCATGGATGGTTGTTGGCCCTGCTTGACTTCTGCTATCATCATCATCAGATCAATATTATACTTTCAGTATTATTATTATTATTAATATTTCAATTAGTAAAGCTGTTAGTAGTGCTGTGGCAGCTGTATCCCCCCCCCCCATTCCTGTCTCTCCCACTGCTTCTCCCTCCTTTCACCATCGCTCCCTATGAGTTCATGGTTATTTTGAATGATGTAGCTGCTGATGAATTGTTTTGCATTACTTTGAAGTGTTTCTAATATTTCATCTACTCCACTTAGATCAGTGAGGTTTGACTAAATGTTTGAAAAACCCTAACCCAACAATGCCTAAATACAGCTTCTTAAAAGACCTAAAGGTTTTATCAACAACTCTTTAATGCTGTTTCAACATAAATTGAACATGTGACCTTCATGAAGGTAGGACTTATTACAGGGCTTTCTATAAGTCAACATTGGTCTAGGTAGGTGCATCTAATTAACTGGATACTGTCTGTATGTGTACAGTTATATGGCACCAGCATTTTAATGACCATATGATCATGTATGGCAGGTGTGATAATGGCGGCCTCCTTTTGTATTGACATTGCAGTGCAATTTATACTACAAGATGCTGATAGAATGGTTTCATGTGTATCTAAACTGATTAAAATGTCTTTAATTAAAACATGGAGCAGAGTAGTAGCCAGGTCACAGACATAAACGTGTTTCCTACAGACTTAGTGCACAATGCGATGTCAAAATGCAGTTACTCAATCCAGTGCACCAAATTCACTTGTAATGGTTTACTCCAGGATCTGTCTCAGATACATCGTAGTTTATGTTAAACAAACGTTAAACGCAGGTAGACACGTAAGTTAGCTGTTAGCCATCAATGCAATTTAACGCCAACTGTTACGCTAGTTTAAAGTAACATAGCGATTAAAGAGTGTCCGACTGCACGAGTTAAAAAATCTAAAGCATGTTTTTAATAACTAACGGAGATACAAAATGGTAAAAAACACACTTCTGACGAGAGGCAAATAATGACAGAGGGCCCTTGACATTTTGTTCTGTTCAGGACTCCAACAGAACAAGCTAACGGTAGCTAGCTCTGTTAGCCTGCTAGCCAAGGTCAGAGAAGCCTCTATGTGACGAAAGGGTTTTAACAAAACATCAACTGAACGTCACGTTTGCTTTTGCAAACTCGCACACAATGATACACGAGTCCGCTGCATAAGTCATCGTTGAAACAGATTTCCATTAGATGTTCTTTCATTCATTAAGCCGCTCGGCTGATGTACTCACCTCGCTGTACGATAGTGTTGGCTGTGACAGAGCGGAGTAGCGGAACTGCTTCTTCTTCATCGGGATCAGGAGCAGCCGGGAGCAGCTCCCGCCACCGCCCCCTGCTGGACGGGCCGAGTGCAGCCACTCACACCGGCTTCACTTGTTCGTCGAAAGCTCATAGAGACCATCTGCACTATATCTTTATTGCTATACGATATTGTCGCCGGCAGTATATCTGCGCTTTAATGGGGGGAATTGTAAATATACCAAAGTCAACTTTAAGTCGTGTTCCTGTGATTTTATTTAGGCTATAAAGGCGACACAGAATCTCCTTCTGTTGGAGAGGCAGGGTGACATGAACAAAAGAGCGTGGAAATAAAATATATTTTAAAAAATATATATCACCCGTGTTGTTTTGTTTATATAGACCTAGTTACGCAGCATTATTATATAGCGATTCACCTACTGGTACTACAGAGTGACAGGCTACACTAAGAAGTGACCTAAAGTGTGTCAAAAAATAGCTTAATATTAAAAATAGATTCACTAACATCACGTTGAAAAAACTGTTTGCTTTCTCCGCAAGATGTGCTCATTTCTCAAGATTTCTGAAACTGTTGTGGGCATGATGGAAAATAAGCAGGTGAACATCGGCCTCCTGAGATGGACAGTTCTACATATAGGCCTAGCCTACTGTACATATCATTACAACTGCTCTGAAGATTTTTTTATTTTATTGGAAATATTTTCTACTAGAAGACATGTGTGTAGTCTTACAGGTGCCCGTTACACACATTTGCGTTGATTTCAACTCGCTTGAAACGACGAGATGTGTTGAATTAAAATAAAGGTCTTTACGCACACAGGCTAAAAATCTAAAAGTGAAAGAAAACATTGATGTGTGAAGTGCCAAAGAACACACAGAGTTGTGTTTGTTTGTTTTTACTTCAACAGATAATTTCGCAATGTATCCATGTTTAATAACTTAATGTAGCCTACGACTGCACCCTATTTTGGATTAAAGGTTAATGGCACGACTTCGGAAAATCTACGTAATTATTGGACCATTTTCAAATGAGATGATTCTGATGATTACATAGCCCAGGCGATGTGGTTTTGGCAACAATGGCCGATATTTGACATGTTTACCAAAAAGGAGTTTCCATAAAAATAAAATAAAATGAAATAATCTTTGATAAATTCATGTTTCTGGGAGGAGCACTTTATATAAACTCACTCATCAGACCTATCTGCATATTATAAAACAAAAAACACACTGTAGAATAATGCAAAACAAAGCAGCCACTTTCAGGTCTTGTATAATGTTTATTTACTAAAAATCAGTTTTTACAAGTAACTGAACATTTAGATAGAGTGATGTATGTACACAGTACAGATACAAAGATATTCAATAAATACCACTTTTTCCTGCCGCTCCTCAGGCGAGGCTGCAGGCCTTTATGAACACTACACATTTTATTTACATTTACAGCAAAATTCCTCAGACAAAAAAAAAACAAAAAACAACGAACTATTATCACTCCCGTAAAGGCCACGTTGTGAGAGTAAAAAAAAGATCTAATACAAGAGTTTTTCTAAAATATAATTTTTGCTCCACGTTTACAAAATGTAGAAGTCGTGACAGGAGCCGCTGTGAGGGAACAACAAATATCCAAACAGCAGCTCTGAGAGAAAACCTGCAGTCTGAGCAGAAACAGTCAACGCTGAATGAGGAGAAATACGTTCAAGTGATACACTGGTCTTAAGGCACTGACACCGTTTAAGTACTTTTCTGTTGCTTTTAAACATTTCGTCCTCCGCCTCAGTCCATCATTGCCTTCATGCCTGGACACACTGTGAATGTCCTTTTTCTCAAACTGCTGCGAGGCGGACGGACCGGAATGAGATATTTAAGGCATGTCGTTTAAAAAAAACCTGACATTTGCTTTTGGAGTATTGCCTAAGTAATTTAGGCCTGTGAATCCACAATCCACAGAACTGGACGCTGTCAAGCAAGAGGACACTGAGTCCAGTTACGCACGCAATTATGTATTAAAAATATGTCCCGATTTTTTTTTTTTTTTTATTCTGGAGGTTAGGAAGTTTCTCTTCAAACCTGAAAACATAAAATGTTTCCCGAGATGTAGAAAAGCTCGTCATCCTCGTTCGTAAGTGTATTGCAACCATGACAGAAGACATTTTTCTCTTAAAAAAAACACACATGCACACACTGTAATACTAAGACAAATAGTACATCCCATAAGTGACGGGTCCACTGAACAGTCCTGGAACCGGCAGACTGGGCCTCGGGAAGGCGCTCGACGGGCCCCATGCCGGGGACCCCATGTGCGCTCCGAGGGGGAACGGCAGCGCGAAGGCGGGCAGGACGGGCTTCGAGGCCAGTTTAAACTTCTCCAGCTCGGCCTCCTGCAGTCTCTTGGCTTTCGCCCTCCTGTTCTGAAACCATATTTTGACCTGAGTCTCCGTCAGGTTGAGAGAGTTGGAGAACTCGGCTCTCTCGGCGATGGAGAGGTACTGCTTCTGGCGAAACTTGCGCTCCAGCGCCAGCAGCTGGGAGGTAGTGAAGGGCGTGCGAGGTTTCCTGTTGTTTTTGTGTTTCCTTAAAGTACACTGAGTTGGACTGGAGCTCCCTGTTAGAGGACAAATGACAGAGGAGAAACAGCCGGGGTGAGATTAAATTGAAACTTAATTGTTGTCGTGGGAAATCGTAATCGTGGCAGCAGGTGAACATTTGAGCCTTTAATATTAAATGAAAATACAACCATGACGCAGCAAGTAAACACACGCTTTTATAAAGGTTTTACTGTGTTTTTGTTGACAAAAAAAAACAAAAAAAAAAACAACCTTTTGTGTCGGTCTGCATCAGGAACATTCCGTCGATCAAACATAAAGTTTAATCAGCTGACTCTCAGATTTTTATATTTGATTGCATAATATATGACCTGAACATATATTCAGAGTGATAAGAAAGAACCAGCACAGCAGCCAAATAAGTGCTTCAGTGGCACATTTATCTGCGGTTTTAGACGCAACAAAAAGCAATACATTTACGCACAGTCTGCAGAGCTACATGTAATATTAATATCACTATGAAACAACAAATAAATTCTATAATTTTGCGTAAAGATATTCTTCTTCTATCGACAGTAGATCATGAATAAACGCAGTGTGTCTCAGAGTTCAGAACAGCAGAGGGATGGACTTACGAGGCGGAGTGGAAAACGAGGACGCCTGGAACCAAGTGCTCTGATCTTTGTCACAACACTGCGGACTGTCCTCGCAGGAACTACTGGAAACACCCTGCGAGCTCTCCGCGGAAACTTTCCTCTCCGCGTAAAGAGTCCTTGGAGAGAACTGCGCGCCGCCCTGCCCGGCCACGGGCTGCGGCAGGGCCAGAGCTAAATCTGACGGGGGATAAGAAGTCCGACAGGTGGTCTTCTTGGAAATCAACGACTCGACGCTAAACGGGAGGCTGCTCCGCTGGAGTTTGTATCCTTTCTCGGTGGTCATGTCTTTAGGCTGAACTTCCTCTCCCTCCGTATCCGTCTCCTCTTTTTGATGAAGCTGTTTGGCGTCCTGGGACGGAGACCCCTGCACAGGATTCATCATGATACAGGGGGATGGGGCCATGCACCTCCGTGTGGCCCGTTCAGAGGAATGGAGTCGCTGAGGTGTACACTGTCCAATGTGCTTCTCTGCGCTGTCAGCGGTGCCCGGTAGCTTTTACGCGCTGTACGGGGTCGTCTATAAAAGGACAGGGGCTGGTCCCCCTCCCCGCGCGCACCAATCAGCTCCTCACGTTGGCCTTGTGACGTCTCCGAGTGCGGTTTTGATTGGCCCGCTGCCTTCCAAGGGAACATCAAGAGGCCTTTGAAAGGAAGGAGAAGTTAATCATACAGACCCCATGCGGTGCGGGACCATTGATGGCCCTCACAAAGTAGCTTAGACCAATTTTAGCGCAATTAACCAGTGGGGAGGACTCTCTTGACCATTTACATCCATTAGCCGACCACTCCATCGGTGCTATTCACTGAATTATTCTGCTACCGTAAAGCTGAGCAGGATCTAAAGAGTCTCATGTCGATATCAAAGTGGTGCTTTTATCAAACAAGAAGACGGAATATATATTAAATCCACTGAATTTTAATACAGCACGCGAAATCAATGAATAAATTGAATCAAATTCACAAAACAGGTAGAATAAAGTCATTAAACAAATAAAAACGAGTAGAAATTAAAGCGAGGATGAAATAAGAAAAGGTGCGCAGCCACCACGGTAGAAATTGATTAGGTATGAGTGTTGGTCACACAGCATTACAGCAATTTAAGGCCTGTCAGGAGCTCCTCTCGCTTCACAATGGCCTCAGTTGAGAAGCAACAGGCGTTTTCTTTCTCCAGGTCATACTATTTAATAAGCCAGACAAGTTGTGTTTTGCGAGGCGCCAGGCTCGGCGGGATCAAAAAGGAAGATACCTCGGGGAGAAAAAGGCAACAGTTAACTCCACTTAACCAATTGTCCTCCAAATATTTCATAGTCCTCTGCACGGAGCTGCGAGCAGGCGGCTGACAGTTAACTGTTTCACGTCTACTCGGGAAGGAAGAGAGGGATTCATCCCGACATGTTTCATTAAAGTCATCATCATCATCATGGAAGTTACACCCGGTGAAAACTACATTTTGCAATGAGAATTGGACTGAAAGAATTGTGGAACACTTTCTGTGCTCAGCCACCTTTATTTATTTAAGGTGATATTTCTGACAATTACTGCTAAATTAAAGTTCATGCAGTCAGTAGTAAAAGTCTCGCATTCAAGATTTAATTTCAGTAAAAAACTGCCAGTGTGGACCAGGAAAATAAAGTACAAAGCACTCATTATGCAGAATAGCCCCGTTCAGAGTGTCGTCTTGTTGTTTGTTACATTAATGGATCATTATTACATCTGCATGAACATTTTACAATTAGAGTTGGTCAGATTAGACAGTTAAAGCTACAATAATCATATTTTAGAGGCTTATTTTATGTTTTAATCAGGAAAGCAACCAAAAACACATATTTGACTAAAAAGTACAATATTTGTTTTTGAGGTGTAGTGAAGCAGAACTGTACTTAAGAACACTACTTGAGAACACACACTCAATTACTTTTCACCATTGGAAGTCATCAGTTTTTTCTTCTTCTCTATCACATAATAGTCAATTCCCCCCGAGCAGCTCACTGTGTTGCTTCCGGGGACGTAACCTCCCCTAAACTTCATAACGTCTTTAATCTAAATTCTTCCCTTTCAGCACGTCGGAGCTGACATCTCATTAAAAGTGTCAGCAGCACACCGTGGCCTCCTGGACATCATTAGTCCGACCCAACCCAAGACCCCACTGAGAGCTTCATGATCTACCATCGTATATACGATTATAGAAGTTATCAGGAGAGATGGATCGATCAGTTACAACATCTTTCACTCCACCTAATTACTTTATCAGTCCTCCTGCTTAATTGATTAATCAGATTAAATAATGAATAATTAACCTTTTGGACTCACATTGTAGTAAAGTAGTTAACTGGATTCTTGCTGTTGTTTCCTAAAAAAAAACAAAAAAAACAACATCAAACAAAAGAACTCCTGATTGACACAATTCAGCGGCTGGCCTCTTGAAAGCCCTCAGGTGCAAAGAACCATTTAGCCCTCATCAGGTGAGAGGCACAACTTTGTTTGACGATTCAACTTGAGTAAATCCTGATGTTGAGCCGGCTCCTTCATTTTCTATCTGACAAAGCCGGCCCTCTGTCTCCTCACACACCGGGGGCCTCTCGTCACCCAGCTGGTTTGGGTTTAAATCCCAGCGACCGTGTACCCTTCCCTCTATCTCATCTCCGCAGTGTCGTGCAAGAGGGGGATGAGAGTCGGCCCGCGGAGCACACGGACTCATACAGAGATTCATCCGATCCAGGTACACCCAGAGATAAATCTACACAAGAAGTGCACTTACCTCTCCTCCCCTGGTGTTTGGTCCAGTGTATTTAGCTTCGGGCCCCCTCTCCCCTACCCCAAAAGACATTTCTGTAACAGCATGCAGGCGAGTGAACTGTGTCAGAAGGTGTTAGTGAGTTTGAAAGCAGATCTGTCCTTCAAGGTCGGCGCGAGCTCGATGGGAAGCACTTTCCCCTCAGCCGGCACCAGAAATGAAAACTTCTTTACGTGTACACGCGGGGGTCGTTTTCAGTACTCTCATGCTTCGATGAAACTACTTAACCAGTTCATAAAGTGCAAGGGCCAAGTGAGAGAACAATTTTTATAGTGCATTCACGCACTCCACAGACGGTCCCACTTCCAAATATTTTGGTAGTCATTCTGCCAACTTCGCCGTGATCTTGAGCTTCTAACAACACGAGCGCTACAATGAAGAAGTGTTGTAGTTTGTTGCTTCACCTGACTTGTTATCAGGATTAATGCTGATAACTTTCCTAACTAGGCCTCTCGTTTACAACCTGATAACACGTTACAAATCACATGTGAGCAAAAAATTGATATGCAGTAGGTAAATTGATAAAAAAGCGTCTAACCATCAGCCAAACATTTACTTTGGTCGGCCATGTTTCTGCCAGCCCGTTATCACTCACAAGTCAAATACAGCAGACTGCTTGATGGCCCTATGCTTGTAAGTTTGATGCAGTTATCACTCCAGCTTCACCTCTTGAAGCACCCCTCTAGTGCAGTGGCATAAAGCGCGAGAAAAAGTCTGAGTCAGGGGGTAGTTGGGGTGGTTAGATGGGTCATACACTGGACTTTCCCTCCAGAGACCGGGCCTCACGTTCCGTTTGTGACAAAGGGTGATTTGTTTTGTTAGGTAGGTAAGTTAAAAAACGTAAATCACATAACTTACGTTATGTAAGTGGCATACTGATGTTCCATTACATAATGATACGTTACATAACACTTAAGTTACAAGACTGAATTTAGTTAATTTAACCCACAGCATGATTTTTTCCTAAACCTATTCAAGGAGTTTTTTGCGCTTAAACCCAACCAAACCAGAGCTGTTTAATAAAAGTCGGAAGGTCATATGCCATAACATTTGTCTGTCAGCAGGCTTTATTTTAAGAGTCTAACCGGATGTTACTTATTACATATTTTCGCTTCCATGACCTCGGAAATCTTTACATGCAAAACTGATGCTAGACGGGGAGGTAGGGTGTCATAGATTGAAGGCTACTGACAAAGCTGCTGAATGTGACGAGCTGGGAGTGACAACGTGTTGGTTTCTGTAAATATGACGTCAAAGTTGTGTACCAAAGTTTTAATCCGACTTTCCCTGTTCTGACGTGCATTTCATTTTCTCAGTAAAAGACGATCCAACCGGGACCGGACTCTTCAGGTGCAGCACCAGCTGATGAACCAGACTTTGTGGGAGACCATACGACTTAGTGTCTGCCCTCCATCAACAATGTGTGAATTCCCCGCTGCATTGAGGCCCTCCGACAAACAAACATATCATTTAGAGGAGCGAGCGAGCTGTGGAACCCAATCCCTGTGAGATGTGTCGACAGTTGCACAAAGACCTGCAGCTACAGGCCTCAACGAGATGGACACTTTGCTGACATGACGGCGCAGAGCAGACGAGGACAGGCGAGTGCATCCCGACACGTCGCTATCACTCCGTTCTCACTTTTCTTGTCGGAAAACAGCAGGAGGAGGGACGGATATTGCGCTGAAGTCGTTCGCCTCATGTGATCAGATGTTAGACGTAGGAGAGAAACATTTCTGCGTGAAATTAAGAGGTAACTATCTACATGTCCGTGTAATATTTTAGCTTTCTCTCTCTGTCGACACCTCAGCTCGTGTGCCTGCCTCACATCAGGTGACCAGCATGGCGCCCTCCGTTTAACAGCAGTTAAAATAGCTGTTCTTACGGTTGCTCAACGCTGTGGAAAAATATCTTGACCTTTCATTTGACTTAACAAGTTGATCCAATCCACATCAGACCGGCTTCAATCCGGCACTTAAACGCTGGTTTGACATTTTCTGCCAAAGCCACTTCCTCTTGTGGCATCAGCGTGCCCTGTGTTTGAATGCAGGGTAATGAGGGAAATATTCTTGCCGTGCTGAAGCGAAGGAAGCAAATTGCCTTCATCATGGCTTCTTTTTTGGGTTGTAAAAAAGCAATCAGGAGATGTCCTGTTATAGCTGCTGTTTAGAATCCAAACCTTAAACACAACAGGGTTTATTTCTCTTGACCGCGGTGGTGGGATTTGCATTTTGAACTCAGGCTGAAATTAATGTTTGCGCATACACTGACGGCTACGTTTTTGAATAACATCTTTAACACTGTTTCCCACTCCAGGATCTTCAGAAACAGATGTTGTCGTTGAGAGGGTTCCTCCTGAACTCTGCTGCCAATGGAGATTGTTGAGGAGAAAAACCACGAGAGGTGACAATGCAATTGGCAATTTTGTCTGGCTTGCCGTCGGCCATAGAAATCCACATTCTTGAGGAAAGTCTAGAGACAATGCGAGTGGGCGAGTTAGGTTGAGGACTGGGGACGAGGAACTTTGTGTGGCTACTCTGTGGTCTCATTCACAAACCGAAGAATGTCGCCACAATCTCATACGCTCTTAGCAGCCAAAACTGTGATGCAGTAGATTTGAGAGAAAAGACTCAAGGCAGCAGCATCAATTTTCTCGTTCACTGCTGGACTCAAATCCCAGTGAGGCCAAAACCAGCAACTATTGAATAAATTACAGCGATTGGGAATATATTATATGAGATCTTTTCTTTTGCAGGTCATAAAAATGTATCAGCTGGCGGTCGGAGAAATATATGAAATTTGTTGCAGCCAATTTTCTTCTCTGGTTTCATTTCAGGACTGTAAGTGAGACGATAATTCACTCTTTTAGTTGAACGCTAACAGTTAAATTTCACTAAACGATGGATGGATTACATTGATAATAGATGTATTGTTTTATAGCTCCAAAAAGGAAATGAAGACAAGAAACATTTCACCAATACTGACAGAAACTTGATGGAAAAAACAAAAAGCAAAATTTTGTTTTATGATTGAAAATGTGTCTTTCCTGATGTGTCTAAATGTGTGACAGTTTATAGTGTTTTTCTTTTTTGGTTTTTTTTTCATAGTTGGTTAAAATTACCAGGCATGAGGTCAATTACAACAAAAGAAACTAATTAGGTTGTTTACAGGAAATCTTTATCAGCAGTTACTGATTATTTGTGGATTAAAAAGATTTTTTTTCCTCCACATTTGTTGCAAGACTCTCGCTCTTTGAAAATACGCACAACTTCCTTTAATTATTTTAATGGCAAAAATTGGATGTTTGTCACCTGTTTCAGACCTCGTTCCTTAATCTAACTCGTCGTGTAAATCTTTTACAGGTCAACAAAAGGCTCGAATCAAAGCGGTTGAATGCAGCATAGATCCAAATTGGCGATGCCTGTCTGACAGTAATAATGTTATTGCAGGCACCAAAGGTCAGAACAAATGTGTGTGTTTGAATATCCCGAGATTACAATTTCAAAGTCCTCCCCATGAGAAGTGGAACAATAGAGAGGGTGGGAAGTTAAAAAAGCGGGGTCTCTTTCAAATAAACAAGCATGGGTTGATCCTGAATAGGGCTGCTACCGAGCAGCCGGATTGGTTCTCAGAAGATCGAGAGCGGCGACTGTGCGCTCTCCTCCTCCTCCTCATCCTCCTCGACTCCCAAAAGAACTGATGTAGTAAACACAAACAACCTGATAGAGCCTCACGACTATAATTCAGCGCTTCGCTCCATTTCTTTATCCCACCTTTCATCTCTTCTGTACTCCCCTTTCTCCCCCGCTGAACAGAGCGTGGACGGGAAAGTAGATGGGGGGTAAGAGCTCCCCTTCTCTGCGCTATTGCTTAATGAGCCTGAAAATACAATTGCACTGTTCTGACTGTGAAGGTAGCCTGCAGGCTAGTGTAAATTAGCAGCGCGAGGAAGCCCAGAGGGCTGAGTCTTGCTGAGCAGCCAGAATAGAGAGATGTGGCGAGAGGGGAAAATCCTGTTAGGACAGTGCAGGCGGAGGAATCATGGTGCGTTCCTCTGACCCGACTGGAGCCGACGGGGCCACTTGTTGCAGCGGCGAACCCCACATCCACGGCCATCACGCTTATGATGTGTGAGAGTTATTGAGGCTGCACCACAGCCATGTGCACTGGCATCCATAATGTGAGATGTCAGTTGTTTGTCACATTTCAAACCCATGATTCCAGTTGGTTCCACACAATGGCTCTTTTGAGCCGCTACTACAATCATCATTCAATTTAATTTTCTATTCTTCTGTAGATTCTGAGGCGAGAGTCTCCCACATTGCATATGTCCTCTCGTGAGCTCAGGGTGCTCTTTTGACCGCTCCGCTAGGCATCTGCTGCCCATGGCCTGCCTATATCTGCATTCTAATGCACATATCCTGCTGGGATGTTAACTTTAGGCCCTCAGTAATTGATGGCTTCCACACTTCAGCTGAGTCCCCCCTCTTTTTCCTTCTCCCTGCCGATTGTTGGTATATCTCTGTGGTTTGGGGGTCTTTCAGTCAACCATTGTTCTTTTATGGAGGAATTATAATAGACTAAAGGAGAGGGAGAAAAGGAGGGGGGAGCAGGGGAGGGGATAAAAAGAGAGTCGCTGCTGATATTTAGTGAACTCCGAAGGGGGAGTTTTCATTCTCATTCTGCAAGTTTGGCACATGCCTTCTGTTACTAAGTGGCAGTGCATTGAAAGAGCGCCTTGCATTTCCCATTCTGCGGCTCTGCTAGGTGCCTAGACTTACAACCCTGGCAGCTGTTGGGCCTTCTATGCAGCTATAGACTCCTCTCCACAGGTGAGCTCCCCTACCAAACTCCCAGTCTCCACTTCACTCAATAGGGCCTTTTTCAAGTCTTTTATCAGCGGGGAGAGGCTGACTTTGTGTGTGCCACTCACAGAACCACGATTCATGGTTCTCAAGATTGCAATTAATGTTATTCATTGTTGATTTTAGCACAGGCATGATTTATATCTTGTTTTAGCATTGGATGCAAGACATTTGCATGTCTTTTTTTAAAGCTTGTGCTGACAGTGATGACAATATGCACAAACACAAGCAGCAGAGAAACAAAGAGTGACTGGAGCTTTTCTGAGGCTCAAGGAACAAACAAAAACAGAGCAGAGAGATACAGCAAACCTGAAGATAAACTAATAAAAATAATTGTCATATCTAATTTCTTCCAAATTTGCCACAGTATAATGCTGCGTACAGTACGTGTTTATGTGACACGCTCGCCAAAGTGGCCAGTGGTTGCGTCTGTGTTTCAATATGGCCACAATTGCTTTAAGAGCTATCGGCTGGATCGGTAAACCACTCTAAATGATGTTGTTGTTTTGGTTTGGGCAAGTTTCAGCACCTTTTTTCTTCTCAATTCAGTGGCAGAATATTCTGTTGTTTATTTTCTTCTTCTCTGTTTTTTTTCTCTCTCTGATGCGAGCTGTTACATATTACTCCTGAGGTGTGGTACCTCTTCCCTCAAAGGCCTCCACTGTTTCCCCCAAACTGCTGCCAAGCTGGGCTATCTTTTCATTTGGTTACTTAAGTGTAATTGCTCCCCTTTGAAGCCTCAGAGAGGCAAATCATTTGCTTTGGCCCCGGGGCAGTAATGGTCACCGAGCCAGCGACCCCCTCCCGGTCCGAGAGCGTCGGAGAGACCGCGAGAGGCCAGCTCCCATACGGAGAAGAAATAATACGGCCAGGGCCGCTCAATTTCACCTCCCTTTTCATCCCATTCTTTGAAAACTTTTTATTAACAACAGCTTTCTCTCTCATACCGGGGCGCCAGGAGAGGGGAGGAGAGGAGGCCGAGAGGTGGGAGGGAGGTAGGGGGGGTTGGTGGTGGCATGAGAGGATATCGGCAGCGGAGGGAGGAGGGTGGTGGGGGGGTAAGGGGTGGCTGTCCCCCTGTAGATGTCTGCCGGATTCTCACACACTCACGTGCACACGCATAAACGCACCGATCCGCGCACGCACACACATCATCAATAGTGACAGGTCAAGGAGGCATTGAGAAAACAGCCTCCCCCCTTCCCTCCCCCCCCCACGGTTCACACTGCTAAACAGGGACTCATGTTTCATATGCCACAGGCCTCAGCGCACACACACACACACACACACACACACACACGCATGCACGCACACACACACACACACACACACTGGGATTCCTGCTCCATGGCAGCTTGTCAGTGTGACTCTGAGTGTGTTTGCTAACATGAACGTGTAACGCTGACATAATGCTCCTCACACACACACACACGCATGTGTATACCTGCTCACCTTACTGAGAACGCAGCTGACCCGACGCCAGAACGCCCTCTTTCAACCTATGACAGGCCGCGGAAACATACAGCAACATAGCACACAAAGACCCCATTTAATGCTGAAAATTACTCCACCACTTACTGTAATTGTCACAATTCTGAGCACATTGACATTGTAATCTCATAATAAGGTAATGGGGGCTGAAACTGTGTACAGGACTGCGATTAGAAGGGTGGAGCTCCACGGAAAGGGGTTAAAATGTCAGCGGATAACATTTTCTTGTGCAGACGGAGGGATTCATATTGTATGTTTGTGTTGTGGGGAGGTTGTGTTGATGAAACCAAGCAGGGAAACCTATCTCATCTTACCTCATCTCTGTGGCATGTTGTATCTGAAAAGACTGCTTTTTAGACAGATTTCCCGAAAAACAACTCCTCTTTAAGGCAGTTATAGCCGCGCTTCAAATGTAATACTGTATTCGGGTGCTGTAGCATCAGAGAGAAAAGGTGAAACCCACTTCTGGAAGGAAAAAAAAGATCCCTTCTAAATGGCATGAGTTATCTTCAAGACACCGTGGAGCCAAATCGATGTGGACAGGCGACCATAAAAAGCCAACCTGGTTATGAATGCTGGGTTTTACTTGTATCATTTTGACTTTGAGGTTTTTAAGAGAGAAGCATTCCCCGCAGTCAAGCCAGATGGTAACAATTCTTAGACATATTACGAGCTGCTCTCTGCCAAATAGCATACCTTTGGGCTATGTTTTCAGTGGGCTATAAAAGCCAATAATGTAATTTTGATCTATTTTATCAGATATCACCCCAGCCCTGGCTACGTTTATATAAGACAGAGTTTAAAACAGGACAAGAATTCTCTCTGTTTTGCTTTTCACTCCATAAGTGCACCATTTTCAATATCTGACCCGCTGCGTGGCTCTGCTTGTTTGACTTCTGCGTCGGGCTGAAATGCGGCGCGAGCCAAAAACGGTGAGGTTAGCCTCCGCGTTGTCAGGCATATGGCACTGGGTACGTGTAAAAATACACTTTACTATAGGTGCGTGGTTGTCCATAAAATGACTTGTGCAGGCCAACGCAGAGAGAAGAGGGGATTCTTTGTGGGAGCACTTAAAAAGCCCGACCTTGACTTCTCTTAATGTAACGATGACACAGTAGCAAACTATCCCAGCGCTGCACCACACTCCCCAGTGGTCTGCCATCAGCTCCATGACTCACCGCTGACCTTGCGATAACTTTCCAGCACTCCTCCAGACCCATTTAGGAAATCTTGTGGGACTGTCACACGTTTCAGTCTTCCATGTGGGACGATTTAACACTAAACACACCTGAAATTCGCACACACTCCCGCAGAACAACACACCCGAGTGATTTTACCCCATCTGCTGGGTTTTTCTGTCTCCAGATTGTAATTGCCCCGGAAAACGACCACAACAAGGTGGGACGATCGAGGACATTAGCTCAGGTTTTCCATTGTGACGCCTGTTGTTTTCTTCTCCTCCGATCATCACATGCACAACTGGAGGCCTGCTGTGTGGAATTACTCGCGCTAATGGCGCTACACACTTTTGTTGCAGGAAATCGGACAGCCGCGCTGTAACTGCTAAAACGGTGATTAAAAAACCTAAATTGCATCATGATGTTGGGCATTTCAGCAGCGAGAGGAGGAAAAAAAGTGCTCCGAATGAAGCGAACGGCGTTATTGACCAGTTATGGGATGTGTAAACTTTGTCTCGAGGAGCTGCAGCCTCGTCTGTTGGATTTCGACGGAAAAATAAGACTTTAAAATAACTTTTCCAAATCTAAAGCTTGCTAGTAAAGTTTAATTAAAGATCACAATATTAACTCTGTAATTTGCTCGCCCGTGGGGTCATTAAGTGTCCTCCTGGCTCGGTTTAATGGGATACAAACTGCAGCTAATGAGACAAACAGTTAGCTGTAGTTCTGCCTGGCTGACTGTTGGCTGTGGACGCTGTGAAGACTAAACAAGTCAATTTGAGATCTCTTTGTACTCTGTAGGTGAGAATCACTGGCTGGATGATGTGTGCTGAGAGCGTTTTAGATTAGTTCGCCGAGCATTAATTGAAAGTGGAGCATTAAGTTGTGGAGGAAGACGGGATGATCTGCTTGAGGAGAAATAAGAAAAGAGCCAATATTGCATCAGTCAGGTGCCACTGGAAGCGGAGAGAAGCAGTTTGTGTGCGCAGCAGCTTTTAATCATATCTGACCTTTTTGAACAACATGGTCTTAATTTAACATCAGAGGGAGAAAAGTACAGTGTGCGCTATTTGAGGTTTTATCTCCTTACAGTCATATCCCCTCGTTGCTTGTGGTGCTTGTTAAAAGCCATTGTCGATAACAAACGCAATTTTCCTGTGATGAACTCAGTCCGACAGGGGAGCCTTATTGAGAAGTCTGCACAAAACTGTCTTTGTCTCTCATCTCCAGCGGCCGGTTACAAAGCCGAGCTTCCCCGACGACTGAAGTCTGAGTTAACTAAACATTTTTTTTTTCTCTCCATCCCCTCTTCTCTCTGTGAATTTGTGGTCGTGCGCAATCCTTTAACGAGCTCCATCTTTGACCCGGGTTGTATGTTTCCAGAGATGTCATGTCTTGTAAGTCAAGGAAAGACTTTAATGTCCACATGATTTAACATTAAAGGGAGGGATTCCGAAAACGGGGCTCGGTGCCAGAGAGGTAATAATATCCCCGTAAATGAGAAATTGTAAATGCTAAATAGATCCCACAGATCATGGGAAAAGACTGGGAGCAAAGCCATGCATTGTGATACAGAAGGCTCCTGCGTTTTTGACAAAAATAAGGAAAAAAAAAAAACTGAGAATGACTGCATCAACATTTTCTGCCTCTCAAGAGTTGAACTTTGTGCATCCACACACAAAAGATGATGTAATAGCTAAACAGGGACTTCACCAACTCTCCCCAAAATTAAAGCCACTATACGCTTCTTTTCCTTTGTTTACGTTACACGAAAAATCAAGATTTATCTTTGCCCCCATTCAGCTCAGCTCCTTCATTCTTCTTTTTTTGCTTTAAATTAGTTTTGCGTGTTTCCTGTTAAAACATATGACTTATGTCTTTATTCTTAACTTCAGATCATAAGGATGAAAAGAAAGAGAGAGAGAAGTGGAAAAAAAAAAGAAAACAGAGAAGGACTTTGGCTTGTGGCCGTAAGTGACATGCTTGCCACGGCATTGTTTGAGGTTTTTGCAGACCTGTAATCAAATTTGGGAAGGTTTGGAAACCTATCGTCATGGTGCGCTCTCCAAGACAGAATGATGTCCAGTAAAAAAAAAAAAAAGAAGAAGAAGAAGAAATACACACACACACACAAACATTCGCTGCAAGTCTTTTGCAGAAAGAAATATGCCCCGCAAAAAGCAATTTCCACGCACCATGAAAAACGTTCCTATTACAAATACAGTTGTTATGTCCTTAAATCTGTTTGTTTTGTCATATTGCTCCAGGGTTGTTTCTTTTTCAGGAAACCCTGCTTCAATTAAGTGTGATGGAACACATGTGTCGCTTATCAGGGGCCAACATCTTCTACTGTTGGCCTTTGAAACGGCACCGGCTCCACGGGATAATTGGGCTTTAAAGGGGGATCCTCCCGGGGTGCCGCTCCTTGTGCCTGTCGGCGTGGATCAGCTGACGCCCGCCGCGTCTATAGACTTGTTATAAGTGATCATAAGTGGTTATGCATGTAGTCGTAGCCGCGAGGATGATAGCGATCCCAGGAACCCACTCTGTTTTTTATTTTTAAGGCCCCGGGCGCACAGACAGACACACACATCAGGGTGCTCTCAGGTGTGTGTGTGTGTTTGACTGAATCTGATCATATTAGACGGTTCTTCTTTGAAGTTGATTGTGATGGTGATGTTTGTATTTGGATCAAAATGTTTGCCTCACGCTTTGTCTTTCTTGTAGGCTTTCAGGAGAGCGTGTTGGTCATTTCTATACTCCATCTCACACACACACACACACACACACACACACACACACACACACACACACGTCACCTCGTGACTCAGCTGCTGCTCTTTCTGCCCTCCACAAAGAATATGGTGATCTCCAAAAACCTCCGCCGACATCCCACAACGGGCCAGTGTTTACTCTTACGCTCCGTTTGCGTCACGTCACAAAAACAACAATTTGCAGCCCGTACGCGAACAAAAGACTTTATAATAAAAGCTTGTGACAGCGGGTGCTTTTATTTTCTGACTCAGAAGCACAGGGAAAAAGATAAAAGTTTATTCTACTCGTTGCAGAAGATAGGTTTGCTCTCGGAGGCCATTGTGACGAAGACAGACCGAGCAGAATGGAAAATTGATTCCCTGCAATCATCTCCCGTCGTCTTTTGTCTACACTTGGCACCACTTTGGCCCACACTCCAATCATCCCTGCACTGACTGCGCCTTTGAACAAATGAACTCCTTTTTAACCCTTTTTGATTTTGTTTATTCCTTTGTTTGTTGTGTTTATCTTTTTACATCTTGCCTTAGAGTGACTTAAAAGCAAGAAGTACGGAGCTCAATCACTGAATTGCACCGAGTCAGCCGTCCGTCAGCAGCTCACAAACACACATGCTTTAGTTTCTTTCAGAGCAATTGCAGCTAACTATGGTGATCTCCTAAAGTGCTCTCATAATAGCGCTGGACTTAGAATAAGATTTTACACCGGCAGAGCTGTTGAGGAGCTGCCGGGGGCTCAGAATAACTGCGTGAGCCGTCAACAGGAAGAGTGTGCTTCATGACTGCAGGCCAACAGCTTTAATTGGCTGTCTGCAGGAATTTCTGCTGTGGCAAACTAATTGACCCACAACTCCCTGGTGCTTTATCAACGCGAGGAAATGCCACTGGGCCGATAACCAGCCAGCCTTGTAAACCAATCTATAACCAATGGCCAATTTGAAACACGTGTTATTGGCTATTTTACGACAGGTCCCCTCTTCTACTTGACTGAGATGTTTTGGTGTGTAACGAGGACCTTTCCAGGTTTAGACGGCAACATTTTCTGATTGACAGTTTGACAAAAAAAGAGTGAAGTCAATGTGAGAATTACGTGCTTTCACTGAGCCTGAGAAGTGTTAGAGAAAGATACCTTAAAAAGTAATAAGTGATTTATGCCTTGCCCCTTTAACAGGCCTGTGCACACCATTAGAAAGACACATATTTTTATTTTTATTTCAGGTTTTGAGATATTTGTCCACAGTACAGCTGGAGTGTGTGAGACTTTGCATGTGGTGCTCTTAAAAGTCTAAAGAGTACTATTTCCATAGTATACACTGTCAACAGCTTTTATGTACATTTTTTTTTCTGCAGAGAGAAGTTCCTGTTGTAACTTAATTACAATGAAGGATGTGTAGCAGAAAATATGTCTTTTTTTGTTATTTGGTTGAACCCACCATTGTAATTTAACCTTTATCATTTTTTTGTTCTATGTCCAAAGTTTGTTAGTCCAATTATATTGAAGCAATACAGCTTCTGTCATTCTCTCCAAGCACAGCACACATTTTTTTTTTAAGATGGTGACATAAAGGGACAAGGCAAAGATTTTCTAGTCCTTCTCACAATAATTTCTGACGTTCCTACTCTGTCCACGGCTCTCAGGCCCAAGCCTAAAACAGCTTGGCACTCTAGGTTTTATAAAAAGTTATTCAAACAAGTGTAAAAAGTGTATTTGTTGGGGACTAGTTTCAGCGGCAGATTAATATACATTTAGTGCTTTAGTGAGTATTTACGGCAGCAGGCCAAATGTGGGATTGACTCAAACTTAACTACAGTGCCCACGTTCATCATAATGAACTGTACATGCCACCCAATGCAACAGTGTGGCTCATCAATGTGTTTATAACAGGTTTGGACAACAACAAAGGTCTATGGCACAGAGGAAAGACATTTCTTTCAGGCGTTTTCTACAGGTGCCACTTGTTAGAAAAATTAGTTCATCGTTAGTTTTCTATTTTTCATGAACAATAAGAGAAATAATCTCCAGACTTGCCTTTTATGTTGCTTCATGACGTTTGGTAGGCTCCATACTTCTTACCTCTTTCATGTGAAAAATGAAAAACAGGACTTGAAGTTTAGTGATATTCTACTGAAGGTCACGAGAACAGTAAATAGCCAGTACCCGGCCCACTGATCCATGTTACCTTTGTGTCAGTAGCGACACATTGGCACAGCACATGCTGTTAACATGATGTGATGAAAAGTCATAACTGAAAGGCCCGGTGCGTTCTCACAGACCTGGTATTCACTGTGAGACCGACTTTTCCAATTGTCTACAAAAATGAAACCATAAAATCTCTGAGTGACTGT
Organism: Lagodon rhomboides; assembly: GCA_039737535.1. Lineage (NCBI taxonomy): Eukaryota > Metazoa > Chordata > Actinopteri > Spariformes > Sparidae > Lagodon > Lagodon rhomboides. Next base: position 14,407,011 of record CM077786.1, read on the forward strand.
GACAGGTCCTGATCAAAACCAGCTGCCAATTAACTTAATGACTGAATCTATCACATTCAATTAGGGGGAGTCTTTGAGCTGTCAATCCAGCCCTCGGCGCGCTCGTTTAACAAAAACACAGACACAGAATGATCACTTTAGGAGGCATGTCTCTGTCTTTGTGATCCTTATCTGACGGGCCCTGCGTCGTATTTGAAGCAGTCGGCCCTGACAGGTCCCACGGATAAACTGCTGTATGAAAGGGGTCAACTCAACCTCTGGAATCCATCGTCAGCTTTCTGTCTTGCGCAACTGACAAATGGTTTCAAACAGCGATCAGGAAGCTTTAGAGAGGTATTCCCTGATGTGTGTCTGTAGAGAGAACAAGAGAAAGGTGGAAGGGAACAGAGAGAGAAAGGAGGGAGAAAAAATTGAGTTAGAAGAGAGAGAAGTAAGTGAGATAAATGGACCAAAACAAAACAACGAATGAGCACCACTTTCCCTCAACTGCCTCCTTACTCTGGCGAAGGGCCTACTGTAATCCCCCAGAGGAGCGGCTATCTGGCAGGAGTTTGCTCCATGGTCAGTGTCTTTAACCCCAGATGATAACACTTAGCCCGGCCATAAAGCATAGGCCCCTTTAACTGATCCATTAGCGTCCGATCCCAGAGAGTGGACCCGCTGGTGTCTACTGAAACTTACCAGGAAGCCTTGAAGGAAAACAGCATAGCAGACATGCACTGAGATCAAAGACACCCCCCCTCACCTCCCCTCCTCCTCGTCCAGCTCGCTGTCTCTCTATCTCTCTTTCTCTCCTTCTGTCTCCTCTAAGAGGACGCCTACATTTTTAAATTTGCAAACGTTTTCTCTCCATTTTTGCTCTCCATCCACACTAAGCCCATGTTTTTCCTCACAAGGAAATTGAGCTTTTAGGAAAAAGTCTTCAGAGTGGACGAATCTTTTCTTTTATGTGCCTATTGGAGAGAGATTTACAGGAAATGAGGGAGACGGAGAGATGGGATGAGACGACAAAAAACAAAGGTCTCTAGCTGGATTGCAACTGAGGACATTGTGGTTCATGGTCAGACCCGTAAACCTCTTGGACACAGGGCACCAAGAGTGCATCAAAGTTAAAATCATGCATTTTAGCGTCGATGAAAAATAAAAAATGCCTAAACCTACTTTTACCTTCTGTAACTTAAAAAATGTAAATTTGATTCAAAGAAACTTTTCACTGGTTATGAAATTGTTTAAATGTGATACTGATTCCACAAAGTGGCCTACATTAGCAAACAAGAGACCATCGTTATCAGTATTGTAGTCAAGACCCCCTTACCGGGACCAAGTCATGACCAAGACCAGAGTCTATCGAGACTGAGGCAAGACCAAGACCTTGAGGGGTTTAGACCAAGTCAAGACCAATACAACTCCCACTCTGCATGACACACAATAAATTGTGGAACCTGCAAACCACAGGTTACTTGCACAGTTACTTGCCAATGTCAGCGTGTAGGTTGCTAGCATAGAGGTAGGCTAGGTGTTGTTGTTTCACGTAGCGATGGGGATTTAAAAACAGTACATGCAGACAGCAGAAGAAAGGGGGAAATATAGGCACCCATTGACGTTGGTTTTATACCAACATCTGGTTAATCAGACTAAAACAAAGTAGTAGAAGAGCATTGACAAACAATCTCATTGCTTCATAGGGCATCCAGTCAGAAAAGGCTCATATGTCTAATATTGGATGGCCTTGACTAACAACAAGACTTTCCTCACAAGATAAACACCAACACCAGCCGTTTCAGCGGTTGTCTAGAAACGATTACACTGCGAGGAAGATGAAGATCACGTGATCATGTGAATCATTCTATGCACTTGGTGCTCCAAACCACAGGGGTTCGGCCTGATCAGTGTCCTATTAGGTACTACTGGCAGCTATGGACGTGTTTAGGTGTGACCATAGCAAGAGAAGCAACTGTCTGTTTAAAAACAACAATGGCTGCTCCTCAAGACGTTAGCATAGCTGCTATAGCATCTAATCAGAACTGAAGCGTTTATTTGACTGGTACAAAAACGAACTGAAAACTGACGTTTTCACTCTTGAGTTGCTTCAGGAAGAGTTTGAGTTACCAACTAGCTCTGCTGGTGAGCGTGTTCTCCTACTGTTGATCTGATTGATTGAAGTTAGCCCGTGGTAGAGAGATGGTTCTTGCAATCACCTGCCAAGTTCTCTTTGAAAGGGCCCGCCCTTTTCCAAGGACTATTACCATGGTTGTGTGTAACAAACAATCTGTCAAAAAGGCTAAAGAAACAGCATGTTTATATTCAAGTTACAAAGCCTTGAGGGTAGTGGGTGTAGTTATTATGACTCTTGTCTGCCAGGAGCAAAGGAGGAATCAGTGTGAAGAGCGAAAAAGTCAGCAGAGGGAGGAGATCGGGATGGTTGGATGGGTAAACAACTCAGACCAGTGTTTGTTTCCTGTTTCTTACCAACAGTCAATGCTAGTTTCTTCTAACCATGACCATCATCTTCCATAACCGCGACCAAGTGTGCATAAACATTACCTAACCAGAGCGGTGGCAGATCAGAGAACAGTTAGACTTTTGAAACATTGACTTGTGGGTAAGTAAGGCACAGACAGATGATGTGGTCCTGCCGATAGGATAGAGGCAGGAAAACATATTAACTGCTCATGAAGTTGCTTGTAATAAGAACCTAAAAATGTGTAAATGAGAGGAAGTAAATCATGAGTCATGATAAGGCTCAATGAAGTGATCACACATAACAGGAGGGAACAGAAAGGAGGTTTAATCAGCAGAGGAACAAGATAGTCTGTCAAGCTCCTCACCAGATCTTGGCTGTGATGAACAGCTTTGTTATTTTCTAAATCAAAGAAGATGAAAATAAAGACATTTTCTCTGGTTTTCTGCTGTTTTGGCTTCTTAGTTTGGTCAGAGATATTTATGTAAATGACCCAGATGCCTTTCCTGCTCTGCTCCCTCTCTTTTACACTATCTCTGTGTTTCTCCTTGAACTTCCTCCTCAGTTCCTCCCTTTCTCCTATCAGCATCCCATTTACTCCCTTTCCTCTCTCTCTCCTCCTCCTCCTCTTTCTCTATCATCATAACCTCTTCCTCTCCCTCCCTCTGTCTCCTCCCGACATCCCCCTAAGCTCTGTCCCTCTCCTTGACAGCCTTTCCCCCGTCTCTTTACTACCTGCGTCCCCCAGTCTTCCTCCCCCGGTGTTTTCAATTTAGCAGCACTATGAACCAGTTCAGATTGTAACGCTATCAATTAGTCAGCAACTCCAGCACGTTTATTCAATGGGGCCGGGAGTGAGCTTTGGTGATTTACAGCCTGCGAGGGAGATGTAAGGGAGAGATGTGCAGACATGAGGCTGATATGGGTTTTTAAAGTCTGTGGGAACGGAGCCTATGTACCATGTACCTTGAGGATTTGGTCCTGCGGTTTAAGGTCCCTGCAGTAATGTGGTGAAACCTCAACAAGATGAAACAGTTTGCAGAGGAAGAGAAGAAATGCAAAGGAAAGAGAAAATGTTTGAGATTTTCTGGAAGGCTATATGCCTCTTTTCATACGTATTGGGTTTCAACCACAGCCTGTTTTGTGCAAGAGCTGCATTCTTGTGATATGCTATGGAAATGCTTTAAGATAAAAAACAGAAGGTATAAATACTGTGTATTGATCTTGGATGTTGCTTTCAAAGGAAAAATGTAGCCTAATTCACCAGGACACTGTTAAGAATGATATACAGTGAAGGTTTTGGTTAGGTCGAGTTTACTGAGGTGAACAAATGTTGATGATGTGATGTCACATGGCAGCATGTGGAGATGTAAGGGCTTTATGTCGTTAAGCTAGAATAAAAGAACAACCTTTCTTTTTCAGTAAACTCGCCATTAATGGCAGCACAAATCCATCACTGAAGAAATAGAGAACTTAAAGGATGAATTCACTCAAAAATGAAAACTCAGTTATTTTCTACTCACCCTCATGGAAAGTCTAAGTTTTGTAGTCCACAAAACATTTCTGGAGTTTCACAGCAAAACAGCGTTGCAGCATGCTCCTAAACAGCTGAAGAGGATGGGGACTTGTTTTAAAAAGTAAACAAAAAATAACACAAAAATTCTATACAGCTCAAGAGATGCCAAATGATTTGATCAGACGTTATTTACAACCTTTCTTAAGTCAAAGTTTTCACTGTAGCTGAAAGCGTTGCACCGAGCATCCTGTCCAGATTTACAGAGCTTTTCTTCTTTTTTTTTTGCTTACATATTCTTCAGTTGTTTAGGAGAATGCTGCAACACTGTTTTGCTGCAAAGCTCCAGAAACGTGTTGTGGACTATATGGAACTTGGAGTAGATAATGACTGAATTTTCATTTTTGGGTGAACTTATCCTTTAATTTCTTGTCTTGGCTGAGCAGCTGCAAGACGTATTTTATTTTAATAGGGTGTTGATTGCGTTGATTGCTTCCTTGAGAAAAAACCTAAATGCTTAACACAAAAGGTACATTCTCAACAACTGAGAAATAATATGTAGGAAATAATTCTTTCAAATGTTTTACCAAATCCCATACATATTGTGAGCAAATTTGCAAAAAATGTCTGTACAAGGAGAACGACAATATTATGTAATCAAAAAGCTGTTGTGTTTCTCCCCAGACAACCCAGACCCCCTGCTTTATTCTACTGTCATGAATAATTTGTCTCTTATGGTTTCTTGAAGGTGAGGGCTGGAAGCAACATGCTGGTGTTCACACTGCCGAAAATAAAACAAGGAGAGGAAAAAACAGTTTTCTTTACCCATCCTTTAATTTAATATTAAGTGTGTTTTTATTTTATCAGAAGGCCTGCACCAAATATTTTTCCTCATCAAGACAAAATGTTTTTTGAGTGTTTTACAGGATAGATTTTTCCTTCAAGAGCAGACACAAGCATGACCCTTCTAAATTAATATTAAACAGTGATGGGTGAGTGGTTGTCATGTTAGTCTAACAACACAGGGAGCACGTGTCCTCTTATCATTTGATATGTTACACATCAGTGGCTCCTCTGTGCCTCATTCAGGTCCCTACAAAGACCTCAGTTTGGGTTTTAAGTAGACCTGATGACTATTGAGTTGAATCTGCAACTCTTTCAACAAAAACGCTGGCCATTACAACCTTTGTAAATGTTGGATTGATTGTTGGGTTGTATAAGACTGCATTAGTCTTGGCTAGGTGTACCTAATAAACTGACTACTGAGGCAAGTAGCTCCTTAAATCAAGTTTTCAACACCAAAGATTGGCATCTTGAAGTATACTTCAAATTTATTACAATTGTTTTGGCCATCAATCCCATCACTAATAATAAGACTGTGCTCCCAGAGTTCATTGCTGGATCTATGAAAGAGGTGGCAATGCTAAAAGCAGTCAGACAAGGCAATAAATGTGCACAGTCAGACAGTCAGAGATGTTTTAATCAAAGTCCAGGTCCGTGGCACCCTCAGACATTTCCCAGAGAGTCGGCCAGATGAAAATCTTAGGGTGGCACATCATAACCACTGACATACTTTCTTGTTTTACAAATAAAGGATAACTCCACCAGTTGTGCACATTAAAGTGTGTGTACAGGACTTTGCAAGTACTACTGCATATGTGAAAAGTAGCGTAAATACTTCTTTGAAAGCTGCATGCAAATCTGATCAATTGTCTCTATCTAGTGGCTAAGTTATATTGTGGGTAATTTAGGCAACATGTTTTGGTTTTCAATCAATACAGCAGAACCAGAGGTATCACCTTTTTATGTCACACATGCTTCTTCCTTTGCAAAACCTGAAGTTACCCACAAATGCAGCCACTGAGTGACATCACTGGAGGCAATTTATCAGATAACATGCAACTCCCTCTGTAGCCACAAAAGGCTTTATACTACTTTTATCACAGTTACCCTTTAATGTCACTATATGTCGGATGTGCATAGACTAATCCACAACAATCCTGTCTCAGTGTCTTTTGCATCTTTATATACATGTGTTAGGTGATTCATTGTTCTGCAAAGAGGCAAGTTGTCCTGTGATTGTATCACAGTGCTCATGCCCCCCTCTGGACGCCCCTTACAGCGCCATCAGTCAAATGTTAGCCCATCATAGTCAATAGAGAAAAGAAGGATTAACCAAACTTTCTGTTGGAAACATTCATCACAGTTTCAGTCCAATGTCCCATAATTCAACTTTGACCTTTTGTATTCAGTAGTTAAGTGACAAAACCTTTTTCTGTGTTTCAAGCCCAAATAAAGCACCATCGTGTGGTGTCTACAATTTCATCATAACTGATAGAAATGATGGTCAAACTGGATTTACCCTTAAATATCATCAGCATATGTCACTTTTTAAAAAACTTTTACTACATACAAGTATCAGCATGTGGCATGTAGTTGGAAACAGCAGGGCAAGTGTGTGTGTGTGTGTGTGTGTGTGCGCGCGCATGCGTGTGTGTGTGTCTGTGTAACAGAGCAGGGGACCGGCCTGTTATGGGAGAACCAGAGAAGGGTTTGTTGGCTTGTCGGTACACACAGCCAATGGCCTGTCGCCTGTCACCAAGCCCCCGCCGTGTCTCTCAGTGTCTTCCTCTTAATTACCCATCATTCCTCTCGCGGCAAGGCCTCTCACAAATTACAGCGCATTGTCCCCCGCCGATCGGCCTGTCATCACGCGGCTCCACGTTTCAGAGTGCGGCTCATTGTGGACAGAGAGCAGAGCTGGGGGGGCCGGGGAGGGACTCTCACACACACAGACACACACACACAGGACCTGTAATGTGTATCTGCATGCACACCCACCGATTAATTTAAATAGACATACCGTTAGTGTGTCCACACACACACACACACACACACACACACACACACACACACACACACACACACAGGGGCCAGGCCCATTAGCCCTGGTGCCAGCTGACTCTGTGACCCAGACGGTTTTCTGCCATGTCAGCAGGACCAAATGACAGTGCTATGGTAGTAATACCCCCACACTCACACACACGCACACACACACACACACACACACACACACACACACACACACACACACACACACACACACTAATACACAATAGTGCAGAGCAGAGTGTCACTGTGGAGAATTAGACATCTTCTCTGTCAGTCAGCTGAATGAGTGCGTCGCCCCCGGAGACGAGTGGAGAGAAAGTGACCCCCTGTTTGAGCCGTCGACCAGCAGCAAAACATTCAGTGTTTACAGCAGGACACTGCAGCGTACATGCAGATTTAGTGTTTGAGTTTCGATCAATGACCATCATCGTTTTCCTTCCTGTGGTTAAAGGATAAAGCTGTTTGTCTTATTACCAGCCAATTATAGCAAAGGTCCAACTCTTAGTCATCCTCGCTGTCAGACCCAATCCCATTAATTCCATACTGAAGATCTTAATGGTTAAAAACAAGTCAGAAATATTTCAATAGTTTTTTCTTAAAAGAAAAAAAACCTTATCACAGTAGTTTTAAGTAAACACTACTAAAAAACAACAATAGTACCTTTGTTCGGGGATTATACGTACTTGGTGCTGTAGTGAGTATTTACATCAGCAGGATTTTGTGCGTAGAATTCAGTCAAAGTCTTGAATATGTACATCCAGTGTAAAGAAAAACAACCAGTCAACCTGTACAAAATGTGGCTCATTTATTTTAATAGTTTTTGGACAACAATGTAGCTCTATGGCACAGGGGAATAAAACGTTGCTACACAAAATGTTGCTCTGGCTTTTTTACTTTCATGATATTTATTGATAATAGCAAACAAATATTTAATATAACAAGACTAAACCTTATATATGTAAAATCATTTTCAAATATGTGCAGCAAGATATTTGAGGTTATAACTGAAAAGATTGTTGCCTCGATAACAACATGACCCACAATGTTGAATTTACCCCTTGAAATGATTTGAAGTTGAAGTTTCATCAGTCAGCCTAGGAAGTAATATATTCAGTACATTATATTGTTCTTATGGAACATTTACAGTTTATTCATCTTTAGTTATTTTTTTTCACATGTAACAAACAAATAAATGCTTTATGAAACATTCGTTGAGCAATTGTTGATTGTAAAAGTTAAAACCAATGTTTTATAAACCTTTACAATTGCTTTATCAATAGTTTATAAAGCATTTTCCTGTTAAATATTATCAAACCATAAACTTACCATTTCTAAATGATGGTTATTATCAAGTGTTACTCAAAACCTGTTGAGTTCATTTGAATTACTGCACCTTCATCACCATTACACATTTATTTCCAGGAGCTTTGTTGAGCTCAAAGTGCAACACATCACACATTAAACCATCCAAGAACAATAGTTAATATCTCAAATACCATAAATACATTATTAATATTATGCAACTGAGAGGTATGCAAAAGTATTTGCTTTTTAAATCCCAGACCAAACATGTTTTTTCTTCTTCTTCTTCTTCTTTTTTTTTTTTTTAATTTTAAGCTCCTTATTCCATTTTTTGGTTTTAAGCAAAGCAGACATTTTCATTAATAAGCTGATATCTCTGTCACAGTTGTTCCCTCCTCCGGCTCACCTCGACAGAGGACCTCTGCGCTGACATCGTCCTTCAGCTTCATTCTCCCTCAGTCAGACTCGCTGCAGCTTTGTTTATCTTGCAGAAGGAACTTTACCCGCGTCTGCCAAGTTGTTGCATCAGCCGAACGTTAAAAACCTATTGAAAAACAAACACATAGTAAACTTTAATTGTAGGCATTTGCCTTGGGTATTAGGACTCACAATTTTACTGGTTCTCTCTCTTATTACCTTAAAATGCAGGCAAAACACTGATTAATAATCACTAGCATATGCTGGGTGAAGCGTGGAAATCTTTTACTGTGGCATTAGGTGCAAATGAGATTAAAAGTGCAGTAATGACTGCTCAGATATGTTCACTTTAAACTGCACCTCTGACTGCTTGTTTTCACTGAAATAGGCAAAAATGTTGAAAACAAATTCAGTTTTATTGAAAATCACATTTAGAGCTCATTAAGTCCTCTGAGAAAAACACAGATCTCACTGTGTCTTTGTTTAACTCCCGAGCTATGTCTTTGTACTGCCTTTCCACTGGAGATTTTGCCCTACAGTGTTGCTAATATGGCAAAAAAGTGCCATGTGTATGAAGAATTTCGCACCCCGCAGCTCCAAAACAAATACCTCTTAATTATAAGCAATTGGCCCTCCTTCCCCACCGACCGCTGACTGGGACACATGAAAGCGTTGGTAATTGTAAGAGTTGCTGCGTTTATGTGGAGGGGGGGGGGGCTAAATGTGACGCGGTTGTAAAAAATAAAAATGGAAGGCTCTCATTGAATACAATGACTTCCTTCCTCTCCCTCTCACGTCGCCTGAATCGCCCAAGCTGGGAAAGAGCTCCATTTGGCACTGATTAGGGAAGACGCAAATTTGAAGGAGGGGGCTTGGAGACCACAGGGGTTACACACATGTATCTGAAGCCACGACACTCCAGGCCCCCTCTAATTTAGATGTCTAAGAATTTGCTGTATGTGCTGCCTCATGCCAGTAAGTCTCAGTCTCACTGTAAATAAATGGCACAGGGCAGTATGCAGTCACCCCCATTTGTAAGCCATTAAAATATTTTCTCTGTGACATATTAATCAGAGTGTTGCGTTCGTGTCTTCTCGCCTGTGCATGAAGAGTGCTGAAGTAACACATGTGTGTGTTTAAGTGTGTGTGTGTGTTTAAGTGTGTGTGTGTGTGTGTGTTTGGTTTAATTCATGCTGCATTATGTCCCAAACAGGGACAAGATAGCTGTGCACACATTTCAACCATCTGTATGTAGCGGTCTATCATTTAAAAACAGAGACACATGTGTGACGATGACTCACACTGGAGGTTTAACTGAAACACACTCTGCGCTGAACTTTTTAGCTAACAAATGTCGCAGTAGCCACGATTGTAAACACTGAGGCCATCATGTGGTCTCAACATCCACCATCCACCATTATCTGTATCTGTATTTGTTCAACCAACTAAATTACTTGTGTTTGTATCCATACTGGGAATGAGCTTGGCTTCAACCAGAAGTAGGTGGTGCTTAAACTGAAAGTGGGCGGGGCTAACAAGACGTTGTTAATGCACCCACTTCAGACAGAGTGCTAAATCTTTTAGCCTAGCAGCTACAGTGACGACTTCGGCTTTGAAAAGGGTGTAAGTAGTGTCGTCCTTGAGTGCCATGAGTTGATTAGAAGTTGTAATATGTATTATTATTATTATAATCATTGGAAAACTATTCATAGAACAGCCTCAAAAATGGGCTTATACAATATCTGTGCTCATTTCATCTGAGCTCAAACAACAACAAACCAACTTCCTGTAACAACAACAAAAATTTTAAATAAAACCCCAAAACAAAAAAGAAGCGTTCTCTGTACTACCAGGAATATAATCCTGATGCTGGAGAATTGTGCATTATTTTTATTTTGTTGGCTTAACCATAGACAAACTTAAACCTATATTGCTATTTCTTTTCTTTTTTCAGTCATTAAGTCATTCGTATTTCATGTGTTAATTTTTGTGTTAAAAGGTCAGCTTCTGGTTGTTTCAAAGTAAAACTATAGAGTATAATTTGTTCTATCATCGAGGTCACTGTAGTAAAGTATGCTCCAAACATACCTACCTTTTCTCTCAGTGACTTTTTCACAGAGAAGAAAAATGTGGGAGATTAAAGGGAAACACAGTCAGGACTCTAATTGGGAGAGCAAAAGCAAATCTATTTCAGCTTTAAACTAATTGAAATAGAATCAGTGCATCTCAGAATCTTTTTCGTTGATTTCCCTCCAGCGTATCTTCTCTCTCTTCATGTGGATTATCTTTGTATCTCTTGGCCCACTGAGGGAATTACAGCACTAATAACCTTCATTCGAAGCCCCTGTAGCATCAGTAAAATGTTTACTACAAGAGCGCGGAGAGGTCCTTTGGTGAAGCCATGCGTTCTTTACAGAGCCTTTGACTCAATTCGGTGTGTATAAATATATCCATTTCATTATGGAGGCCAGTCAAATATTTGTTTCAGCGGTTTTCCCCCCATATAATGTAAATTGCTGCAAGCTGTTGCACTTGGAAAATGTTTTCTCATAATGCTTTTTCTGCCTTCACATAAATCACGGCTAAATGTTGCATTCAAATGACTACAGACAGGCAATTTATTCTTGGCTCCCCTCGTCCCCCTCGAGAGTGGCTTGTGGCAAGAGGGTCGCTTCGGTTTTTAATAGCGAGTGTCATTATTTGTTGACAGTTGTTCATCATCATTTCCAAATTTATTGTGTTTTCTTGAAAGTGTTTCTTTGTTTTCACTGCACTTATGACCACTGTCAAATGAAGTGAGGGGGTGAAAACATGTAGGCCACTGTGAGGCAATGAGCGCATGACATGACATTTTTTTTTATTATGGTGAGGTTATGAGGAGATACATATCATAAGCGCCCTTGTGTGTTGCTCAAGAGATACTCTCATAATTATCAATAACATTTTTTACAAGAGCTTCTTGTCTCACATTTGGCTTCCATGCTACTCCGTGTAACCCAACCCAGAGACCTGGAACACCACCTCAAATTGACAGTGACATTTTCATTCCCCTTAATAAAAGAGAATTGCTTAAATTCTATATCATCTACGTGTAGCCAAAAGATCCAGTGGTGAAACTGTAGTTGCCTAATAAGAGAGGGCCAGGATTGTCCTGTTCAGTGTGAGTGCGGTGGCTGCTGCTGAGCCGCTCTGTGTCAGCTTTAACTCAGTCTCAGTGGGGTTTGCTGACAGTCGGCCCAGTGTGTCGGTGTGAGTCGCCCGCTGAGGAATCTGTCAGCAGTGGCAATCAGTGTTAATCCTGCAAAACTCTCTGCTTTAGCTGCCTGTTAACTGAAGTCCCATATGATGATGACAGTGTAGAGTAGAAGTGGAAGTGATGGTGTGTTGAGGACGGCCTGTACACTCCGCAACCACCTCCGAAACTGGGTGTAGTAAAGTGGACCCACCTGCTAATGTTAAAATGACTGTTAACACGAGCTGTATACAGTGGTACTCAGTGGTGGAATATGTAGAAGTTTATGATGCTGAATACAGGATAACATGTTGGCAGTTAATGTTTCTGCAAACCACTGATACATTCGCATTTGTACGTGTAATTCGACCATATCGACATTTCTACAGTACCTGTCATATCAGGCTCGATTTACGTGTTTATAACCTGACCTTAATAGAGGGGATGGTGATGGAGTTACACTGGATATTTTTAAGGATGCCTCGGGACAATTTCCACTTGTGTTTGTAGCAACAAAAACTTTGGGTTTCTGGAACATCATTAACACAGCAACTTAACAATAATAGTTTTTGTAATATCACAGTTTTGCTCCTCGTGGAAAAAGACCAGAAAAATACGCACAAGGGAGAAGTTATCATTTCGAACACATGTTAAGCTTTTTGAGAGTGTATATTTTAACCCAAACCATGTTTTCCGAAACCTTACTGAGTATTTCTTTTCCCTCAACCTTACCAAACTGTGACAGAAAACCGAAAAGAAACAGAAAATAAACTGAACTTAATGTAAAAAAAAAAATTAAAAATGAAGTAACCAGTAAGACAGTATTTTCCAATCAGAACACAAACCAGGTCTTCTGGGTTAGAGTCCTGAATGAAGCCACAACAGCTGGCTTGAAATGCCAACTTTGTCACTTTTTGTAATTACAAATGATGGTCCTAAAGCATTAACTATGATGTTCCAGGAACAACAATCACACAGTGTTATCAGATACACCATTTGTGTGTTTATGCTTTTGCGCTAACTGGGTTAGCTGCTGAACAGCGGGCTCAGAGGCTGTTTACTGTGCGCAGGTTCAACCATCTCCAACAACCTCATGTCTCCTTTCAACGTAAGAAAACACCTGCCATTATTATAATCAGTGTTAACAACAAACATGGTTATTGCTTGTACTCACTCTTGTGCAACTAACTTGCTTAGCATTGGGTATATATCTGCGCCCAGCCTCCTTAATAGATAGAAGATTCTGGTCATGTGTGATGAGTGGACAGGTGGTTAGGCAGGCATGTAGGAAGACAAGCAGGTAGGCCATCCAGTCATTTCACTCAATCCAAATGAAATGATTGATTGGGCTTATTTGAGGCCTGTGACAGCCACAGGCTTTTTTTTACGTCACAGCATTTGATGTAATGATCAATCTTGGGATGTCAAGAAATTTTCTACAAATATAACAAAAAATGCTTCCAAAATAACTTACCAACCCTCACTTTGCATTCTTCAAATTCTAAATAGTTTTCCTGCAGTGCAGAGATCTCACTTAGTGGCTATCCCAGCATTACCAGTGACACAGAAATATGTTAGATAAATAAATGGCAGTTTGGTTTTGGAGCATCATGGTTCTTGGTCCACGACGCCTTTTTTTGGAAGCCCACACTCTGGACGGGGTAGCTGGAACATGTCAGGGATTAGAAATTTGTTAGCGGTTGGAGATGTTGTCAGGGGTCCCAGAATGTGTAGCCAGTAGCCACACCCCTGTTTGCTGGTCTGGACCTGGCCAAATTATCATGTTGTTAAAAACTGTTCTTGAATACATGGTCACAAAGAAAAGAGATATGATAGGAAGTTTAATTTGATGTTGATCGATCCTTACGTAGTTGTGTCATAAATATGGGTTAGCTCAAGTTCATGGCTTAATGAATGTTGGAAGGGAGACAAATGTATTGTTATTAATCAACATGGGATGTGGTGGTCATCTGATTATTGTCTATTTTCAGTCTCAGGTGAGTGATGTGGAGGAACCTGCAGATAAATCGGCTTCTTTGGCAGAAATTTTCTTTTTCTGTGAGAGCTTTTTGGCAAAGTAAAGTCAGCCTCGAGTCCATTTGAAAACACATTTGTTTTTGATTAAAGGTCGGTTCCTGCTACAGGAGGCCATTGCTATGATGAGCAATTCTGGCAATTGAGTGGATTTTAAATGATGATAGTGATGAAGCATAATGGAAACAGCGTTGTGTCTGAAATCACTCCTTCATCCACTTACTCATTTTTCCCATAAATGCTAAACTATCCATTTTACCCACTATCTTTCACCACTTTCTATCCAGACATAACACAAATTTACATTTTTAGCACAATCAGCAAAAGAAAATGCAGATTAATGTTTGTTTCCATCCACCATAACTGTTATGTCATTATTAGGAGTTGGTTTATTGAGACAAACAGCTGATGGCGCTAGTTCTCCAGTAGGGTGTAATCGAACCACTGCAGAAGAAGAGGTTATATAGTTATCACAGTTTGAACACTCAGTGACAGAAACATGGCGCATTAACAGTCATTTCGTAGAGGATGAACATTCAGTGCTCTTGTTACAGTTAAGTAAAATCAATATGAACATTGTGTTCTTTTAATTAAATGATGGAATCCTAAACACGCTTTGTGTGTCAACACTGACTCCAGCAGAGAGAGATGGAGACACCCAGAGGGAGAGAAAGACAGGTCAGTTAGGACATCCTCACATAAAGAAAGAGGCAGACATGTGGAAATATACTGAGCTGAGAGAGAGACACACACTTCACCAACAAGTCTTCATGTTGGATTTTTCAACACAAATAGCATTATGGACAGCAACAGAAGCTGTTAACTAATTAAAAACCATCAGTCGATGAGTAGATCATCAAAAAAGTAATAGGCAACTAATTTAATGAGTAAAAATGGCCAAACGTCCATTGTAACAACTTCTCAGTTGTGAGGATTTGCTGTTTTTCTTTTCATGTGATGGTGAGCTGCATATCTTCAGGTTTGGACTGTTGGTCAAATCAAGGAAGATATTTGATAGCATCAAATTGCGATCATCAATCAGTCATAGAAATGATCACATGTTGCAAACCTCACATATGTCCACAGTGGTACAATTTACAAAAAACAAGTCTTCTTCAGTTGATCTATAGTGACACTCCACTGGCTTAATAGTGCACTTAAGCAGAGGGACTCTACATGGCTATGTGTCAAGTACCAAAAGTAGTGGATCCTCCATTTCCCATAATGCAATCTACTAGCATCATTCATTAGAACTCACCCTCTTGCCTAATCAGTCACAACTTCTGTTTGTAACACAGACCTTCTGTTAAAAAGCTTTAGTCTTAAGAGATGATAAATATGTTTTCAGACTCCAAGAAGAAGAGAAGAGTTTTCAAAGGTTAAGTGGTTGTCTATTGATTGTGGTCAGTAAACTGATTACGTTTATGTATGTGTAAAATCCATAACTGGAAAACAATACTCACAGTGTCACCCTCCCAAAAAGTTAAAGGCACAGTATGAAATTTCTGCCACTAGGGGTCTCCCAGTTAAAACAAAACAGTAGATGTTAGTAGTGTAGGATCACTGGAGTTGTTGTCTTCATTGTTAAACAGCAACTATTGCCAATTAAAATCTATCAAAGTGACTCAGCCAGAAACGCTCAGAGACGGAAATGTTTTAAAATTGCATTCACATTAGTCAGGTTCTCTGACTTCCCTCCTCACTCTATGACTCTCTCCTGGAAGTTAAAGAGAGGTGAGCAAATGAAACAGAATGTTCTTTGGATAATGCTGATTTCTCTGGGTTTGAACATTCTTGGAGACATTTAAGTACACAACACAATTTAGACATTTTAATGCAGAAATCTTACATACATCTTTCAGCACATGCGAATTAGACATTGACATTTGAAAGTTGTAGAAATGAGATATCATTCTGTTTTTTCTCTTGAGTGCTCCACTGTGATGTGAACATGGTGGAATTAGCAGTGATTATAATGAACAGAAAGCTCACAGTGAGAATATTCATCTTCATAAAACTAATGATAGCATCGTGCTGAAACCTCTTGTCTGGTTCCATTTAGAAATCATGTTGGCTGACAGACAAATGTACTGTAGTTTTGTTTGACTTAAAGTTTTATACTTCAAGTTTCACACTGCATTTCTGCTGCATCATTGATGTGCAACGTTCCCGCGGATGCTCATTTTCCGATAACTCATCCTGCGCTACATCCGAGTCATAGATTCAACAGATCACCATTAATCACACCGTGACCTTCCCCTCAACCAGACCCATCTAAAGCTCATTCATCCCCATTTGCCATGCAGCTCTGCGGGTCGATAATTGGCAAAGCAAAACACAGATTAAACCCAATTTGGAGGGTTTCAACTTGAAGCTTAGCAGAGACAGCCGGGCTCAGGCTGAACTGGAGTTCACTGGTCCTCTCTGCCTGTCTGAGGCTGCAGCGGGAGGGGACCGCAAAACCTAAATCAAACCAGGCTGTTCTCTGTGTTTGTGTTTGCGTGTGTCTTTGTGTGTGTGTGTGTGTCAGCGAGAGAGAGAAAGGGGAAAAAAAACACACTGAGGGTGCGTGTGTGTGTGTGTGTGTGTGTGTGTGTGCAGAGCATGCAACTGTGCACTTCTCCCTGCCATCCCTAATAGAAACCAACTTCCAGAGTTCAGACTCCATTTGTCTCATTAACCTATTAGCTTAAAGTTTAATTGCAGGATGTCGTAAAATGATTTGGTCTATGAGTAATGACAATATTTCGGCTCCGTAATGGCCAGAACAAAGCAAACTAAAGCTAAGCTAAGCAAAGCCGGTTGTTTTTCTTCCTCACGGCATGTCTGGGCTGCAGATTTGGGCCTTTACCTCGCCGTGTCGGTCGGATAATTGTTTACTGGCGAGGTTTTTGTTGCGTGAGGGCAACATCGCGGCAGGATAACAAACTAATGACTAATTTCATGGCTATTGAGTCATTTTAAAAAGACCATCATGAGGATCAACTTTAAAGAGCAACTGTAACTAATCCGATAGCAGGTATCAAAGGTATGGTCAAAAAGGGTTTAATTCCCTTGTTAAGTGGAAAAAATGAGGGTATTAGGATGTCTTCACGTCAGCTTTTTGGTGACTTTAAAGGCTTCTAGGAAAACATAATCCAATTAAATTCTGTTTATCAAGCTAATGGTTCAAAATAAGCATAGGGGAGACCACATTCCTCTCTGCAACCATGGGAGATGACCCCTAGGTGGCAGCGCACCTCATGAAACCTCCACCACTGTAACAACAACATCACTCCAATTTCAAAACCCTCTCAATTGTCCTCGCTTTTATTTGCTCCGCAGGCCAGCGAACCTGGACGACAGAGTGTCCGAACACTCGATAAGTTATGATCAGCTGCCCCGGCTCTCGCTCCCGCCCTTTAAACAGCAGCTTGATAGGATCTGTGAGGCGCGCTGGGCATGTATAGTGTTACTCTCATCAAAGGGGACTGAATGGGGGTGAATGGAGGATGATGTGTGTACTGCCTCTGCTTAGTGGAGGCATTTCCAGCTGGCGCCAGGGCAGAGGAAACCCACTGAGACACACAACAACACACACAGACACAGGGGTCAGCCTGGATTCACCCTCCTCCACCACCACCGCCACCTCCATGCCTCTTGGCCTCCTCCGCCTCCTCTTCTTCTACCCAAACCCTCACCCCCCGCCTTCCCTTCCCAGGCCTGGCCGCCTCTCATCTGCTCCTTCTCTCTTGTTCATCTTTTCGTCTGCTTCTCTCTGCTGTCTCCTTTTCTCTTTCTCACTTTCTCCCTCCTTATTTATTAGACCTCTGAGAATTACTTTTACAAATGCTCTAAAGAGAAGTTCCCTAAAAAAAAAAAAAAGACATTTATTGATACAGGCTACTAAAGTTTCTCTGCCTCGTCATTTTTGTTGTGTTCTTAGGAAGAATGAGTTGAGGCTGTTACCAGTCCTGGTACCTGAAATATAAACCAAAAGTAAGTAAGCAAGTAAAGAGTAAGTCAAAGTAGAAATCATTCGTGGTATATTTTTGTATACAATCTGCTTCTTGTCATGTGGTATGCATTATCATGTGAGCCAGTATAGATGGTGTTAAAAAGCTCATCTGGACAGGTCACTTTGTTTTAAAACCCTGTTTTCAAAAGTACCTGCATATGTGTGGATGAAGCCTAATCTTTACATTTTACTCAGTGATGTGTGTTACTGTCAAATTCTAATTTACAAAAAAACATTCTTGTTTTGAAGATTTGAAAAAACAAATCTCCATTATTTTTTTTATTTTTTTATTTTTTTAAATGAACCACGAATAAACAACAAAGGCCCAGTTCACCCTTTCAGGGATATTCTTGAAAACAGCTTTTTGAAAAGTCTTTTTCAGCCATAAACACTGAAAACTGAGTATCTGAATATCTTCACCCTGGAGGGAGTCTCAGTTTTAAAAGGTCAGTTTTCAGTGACCTAAAACACAGTTTACATGTGTTACAGGCCAAAACACACAGAACACAGAAAAAGCTATGTTTTAAGAAACACCTGTGTAGGCGTCCCTCTCTTGTTCCCTCAAGAGAATTATAAACAAACTGGTGTTGGTTTATTCAGTTTAAAAATGGCTTTATCTGTTTCTTCAAATATATATAACAGGATGGAATAACTGGAAATCAAATGCTGGAAAAAGATGGAAACAAAAGGAAAACACAGCTGTAGCAGAAAGGTACAAAGAAATCATAAACGGAATGAAGAGCAGATCAGGAAGGTGCAAGGAAAGACTGCGGACAAAATCAATAACATTTAATTTGTGTTGTTTGCACCCCTGAAAAACGCTAAAGGCTAAATCTTCTACACTTCCAACATCGCTTCAGCTAACATGTTATTTATAATGACAAATGCTATTTTTTTTTACAGTCACTTTAAAACTCAGAGGGTGTCTCCTCACCTCTGTTTCTGTACTGCAGTTAGATCTATTCCTAAAACAAACCTCTGATGCGCTCGTATATTTAAGAGTATTTTTTAGGTCATAAGTCATTTGATAGTAAGTTTCATTCTTAAACACAAAAGTTCTACAGTGTTTGAAAATATGCTTGTCATGACCAATCAAAAACCATGACAAATAACAGGAGATGGCATTAAAGCAAGAAAACCAGTCACTTATTTGAAACAAACGCCAATAACTAAAAAGATGAAAAGTGCTGCGAGGTACTCAGTAAGTCGGAGGTGTAAATGTATATGCCATAAAAAGGAATCATGAATGGAGTGTTGCATGGTGAAAATAGAAAAGTCACTGGATGTGGAGCATGAAGCGTAGGGAACAGTTTCCCCTTTTCCCTCTCCCATCAGAGCGCAAGAGGGGTGCGCTCTCATACTGGGAGCTCTGGGCTCTGTGTTCCCAATAAAAGACGACCTGACCACACCTGCTGGGCACCTGCAACCAAACACCAGCCGGCAGCCAAAGGAGAGGAGGTCGTCGCACGCTTATTCGCTTTCTTGCCACAGTCTCTGAGAGTGGTATCAATCATTTCACATACAACCAGCAATTCCAGTCAGTCATGGCTAACTAAACTCCTCATCGAGAGGTTATTTATGTATTTTGTTTCACTCGTCGTCGCATCAAGTCTACGACTACACAGTTACTTAATGCCGCAAATAGCCAAGCCTAAAGACTACAATAATAAGATAATAAGGTGTATTTTGATTACCTCTACAGCCTTTATGTCTACATATTTCTGCATCATGATGTGGTGGAAATGTTATTCCTGGCCTCTACAATACAAGTAATGTTTATATGAATCTGTTTTACACATTTATGATAAGTTCTACAACATCATGTCCTCATTGCAATGAATTATGGGTAATTCAATCAGTGGTCCCATGTGGACTGGATGAATTGTGAGTCTGGACGGCCCCTCAGCACCCGCAGAGTTCCCGTGAACGTGCCCAAAGTGCGGATAGTTGGATGCAGTCAAACAGATCATCGGCATTAAGACTACTCTGTTGTTCAGATTCATGTTTGACGGTGCCAGTGCATAACCACGGTGAAGTGCTGTGGTCTATGGCAGGGGCATACACAAAGCATCATCTTATGGAAGGTGAAGACAGGAACTCCAAATGTGTAATTTTCAAAATTCCTGAGCCATCAAAACAATTCCTCAGTTCACAAAGTTTTAACTTTTTTCGTTATAGCTTGCTAGAGCGACAGGAATGCACTAATGTGACATGTTGACATATGTAATGCAAAAAAGGACTAAACATCAACTTGTCTTCTTCACACATTGAGGAAGGCACCACCTGGATTATAATGCGAGGAACTGTGGGTGGATGATGATGTCACGGTGTGTATCCGCAAGAAAGAGAACAAGAGTGTTTCCCAAGATGCTCTCTCTTTGTTTTGCATTTTATGAAATGCTGACGCAGCTTCGGACGTGGCTGCATCATAACACCTCCTGTCCGATCAGCTGCAGATGCACAGGAAGAGGAAGAAGAGCAGCGAGACAGTACTTACATCACCACAAAGCTTCCCTCTCTTTCTCTCTCCAACATGTGAGTGACATCAGGGCACAGACGAATTCAACTCTGGTCGGACAAAAATGACTCTTGGCACGGCCCTCCCTGCCTCCCAGTCTTGTGAAGGGGGGACCCCAAACGGTCAGGACAAATTAAAAAGCCAACCTGCTATTTTACTGTTCAGATCTGTTGATGCTATAAAGCAGGAAAATGGGGCTTGGCGGCCTTAACATAACTACTCGGCTGATTTTACGTGATTTTCCCCCGGCCCTGAATCTAAGCCTTTTTGGCACAACATGCCATGCCTTGACCAAGCATGGGACCTGTAAATGCCCTAATAAATATGTTTTAGCACTTTATTTAGTTCCATGCCCGGGGCCAACTGCTTCTAAAGTATGTCACCCAGTAACAGTGGGGAGAAGAAAAACCCTAAAGGCTAAACAAGGCGTAATGTAGATTTAATTAACAAGCTAAGCATGGGCTCACACACACACACACACGCACATTAGGGCATAAACACACACACAGACACAGAAGCACGAAGATGAAAAAAAAAAAAAACTTAAAAACACACATTACTGTATGTTAATGATTTCATAGTCACACACACACTTCTAACAAGGCAGCACACACACACACACACACACGATTTGAAGCCACACATCCCTGGGTTTAGAGCGATGGTGTGAAAATATGTGAGCGTAAATGAGATGCAGACAGGCTCACAGCAGTGAAGCCTGCAGAGGCAGAGAGAGGATGTGGCTTGGCTTTGAATTGCTAAACTAAAGTTTGAGGAGGAAGGAATCATATTTTGAATTCTGCGCATACTGATCGTCTCTGAGCAGCAGAGCGTAAATGGAGCCGTGCTTTTTTTCTGCTCATATTGGATTAGATCTTTTTTTAAACATAGAAGTGAGAGAGAGATGCAAATCATCTACTCAAGTAGAAGCACAAGATTGTTGTAAAAAAAATATATATATATCTATATATCTATCTATATATATATATCTATATCTATATCTATATCTATCTATCTATATATATATATATATATATATATATATATATATATATATATATATATATATATATATATATATATATATATATATATATGCTGAATTTTAAGTAAAAGACGGGCATTTAAAATGTTCCCCAAATAATGTGTACAAGTAGCGTACAGGCCTTTGTCATTGGTAAAAAATAGTCAAAAATAAATGTTACTTGAGAACAATTGTGAGACAATTCAAAAAATAACTGCTATTTAAAGAAACTAATTTTGAATGAATAGTAAAATCACAGTAACTACGAGTTAGTTTCATAGGATTATGCTTAATTTTACTTGAGGCAGCAGATCAAAGCTAAATAATGGTGAGATAATCATGAAGCAATGGAGGGTTACAAGTGAGTTCTTAGCACCATGTATCACTTTACTTGACGCTGATAATTCAAGGAATGACTCATGAAGTTTTAAATAACCTATTGATTAAAAGATATTTAATCTAGGGCTGTCACGATATCAGATTTTCACTACAGGATTGGCCAAATTAATTCACGATAATATCATAGCAATATATGTAGAATATTTTGAAGTTAAAACATACCCTCAGTGAAATTCACCTTAACTTTGTTTATTGTGTGTTTGGTCTGTACTTGTCAAATGAATAACATTCATTATACAAGAGCAGGTAGGTGGCGAGAGAGTCCGTGTGAACACTAACGTTGGTCGTTTCAGTGTGATTTTGCACAGCAGTAGTAAATGAAGGAGACACACACCGGCCAGCTAACAGTTAACTGTTACTGTGGCTTTTTCCTCTTCATTTTCTGTTGTATGGCGGTTGGTGACCAGTGTGAAGGCGCGTTACCACCACCCACATTAATAAAGTGTGAACAGAAAGAAACAGAAACATCTGAAGGATTGTTTACACGATATTAACCCATCTATTGTTAACACAATATCAGTATTTCATTTTTCGAATATCACAGTTTTTGTCAACACCGGTTATCTGTGACATTCATACATTAATCATTACATATGACAAGTAAGGTTTCATTAATTGTTTCTCACTTGTTGCTTGGTAATCTATCTCTATATTATTGATAAATAATGCTGTTCTTATATTTATTATTAGTGATGCTTTAATGTCAATGCAGCATTTTACTGTTGTTGCCAGTTGAGGTGGAGATAATTCAAACTATTTGATATGATGTTGGATATTTTTTGGACAGTTTTGCCTTTATTTGAAAATTTTATTGGCAGACAGGACGTGGGGGAGAGACAGAAGTGGTCTGACATGCAGCAACGATCCCGGCTGGAATTTAACCAGCGATATTACACAGGCATGTGCAGTAACCATTCAGCGACCAAAGTGCCCCTCTCCACCACATTTTAAAGGAAATGTTGTATATTCTTACTCAACAACATGTATTTTACAACTATAGTCCCTAGTTAGAGTAAACATATTAAAAATGTTCATACAGAAATTATCATCACACTCGTCACTTTATTATAACAATCATTAAAAGAAGGTGAATTTCTAGTTCATTACACTTTAGTTAATAGTTGTTTTTTTATGGTTAATAAACAGCAAACTGCTTCATTAACCATTGTAAATATTTGTAAAGGCTATTTAAATAATAATTATACAATATTTACTAACCATTTACAAAGTATTACAAACATCAGTCGGAACTTTCAAATAAACAATTGCTTGATAAAGTTCAATAAAGCATTTTTCATTGTTTGTTAACAGTGAAATAACTAATAATTCAAGTTTAATTAACTAGCCTAGAAGTTGACCATTTAGTAATGATGGCTGTTGTGACGCGTTATAATGTCCAACACTATAAGGTCGTTAAAATGATCTGAAACTTTAAAATGCTGCAACGTTTAACGGCTTTAATGGTAATAATCTAATAATAGATTATACATAATAATATAAACCAGCTTTAGTTTTAATCATTAAAATATATGTTGTGTCCCTTTACTCAAGTAAAAAGTGAACTCAGGACTTTAACTTGTAATGGATTACTTTCAAAGTGTGATGTTAGTACTATTCCTAAAGTAAAAGACCTGAGTGCTTCTTTGAGCTCTCAATAAACGTGGGGAAGTAAATATTCAGGTATTCATTTGCTCATGAAATGTAGAAAGCAGCACAAAAAAGACGCAAAATTGTACTTCAGTACAGTAATAGTTCTGCGATATATTTGACCCCTGCATTTATCTGAAATGTTACTTACAACTTGTGATTTGACATAAAGAGACGAGATGTTGATGAGCTTACAGTGTGTAAAAAAATACGCCTAATGAATGTTTTCTGTTCGATCCACCAACGTTTCATCAGCATTGGTGAATAGTTAATTCAGGTCATCAGAGGCAGCAAATCTAAATCACCAGAGAACTCAACACCTCAGTCATTTATTTCCGTTGAGTCAGTGACGTCAGAGCAGATGGGTCTGATGTGGACGTTTGGCACTTGAACCCGAAGGAACAAGCTGTGCTGTGATCTCACATTCCTCCTGCTTACATGAACAGTTTTGTTCCAAGATCAGAAATCTGCCATTTTGAACAAAAAGTGACTCTATACATACAGGGAAATAGAAAAAGGAAAGTTGTCTCGAAGTGAGTGACGGCAGATAATCACAAGATTTGTCAGAGGGTTATTTCAGATGACAGCCGACTGAAACTTGAGGAAAAACATTTGCTTCATTGTTTTCTGTCCTTTAAAAATGGATGTATAATGAATTAGAAAATAACTCAAGCCAGATTTGCCAACACAAGACACCAAATAATATACACGTGAATACTCTGTTAATTAAATAAATAGAAACATGTGGAGACAATAGAAGCTCTTAAGGTAGAACACTATAAGCATTAATCTACTACATGATTAGAGCAGCTACTTCGTACATTCATGATGAGTTACCCCTTGTGGTTACACTGTACATGTTCATTTACATTACACAATACTTACAGCGACATGAATCAAAACCAATATTAGGGAACAAAACTCAGATCCAGAACAGTTTTTTACAATTAGCTTACAATCATGATATCAATCATTTAGAGTGTCTGTAGTAATACATTAAAAGCTCTCAAGTTTTATCCATAATTACAGTAAGTAGCTCACATTATGAAGAGTGTTTCAGTGGCTTCAGAAAGTGTGTATTTGTTGCACACTCTACCGAATTTTGTGTATTTATTCAAAATAATTTGACGGTTTTGACGATTACTTCAACACATGATTACCCACAATGACACTGAGAAGATAAAAATACTAATACTGAATAATGAATGTGGTTTTGAATGTTTTGATGCTTTCCAAAGCCACTGTGTGATTCTGATTTAAAACAGCGAGCACGCTTGTGGTTGTGGAGTTAAAGTGCAAAAACACCCGTTCCTATGACTCGAGCTGCAGACGCACACAGAACTGCAATTTACAGGCTCGAGATAATAAGATGTGGACTCAACTCATTTCGGCCCGAATTAAAACGGTCTATTATAGTTCCCTGTCTTAATGGTTAAAGTGTGAGCACATTCGCTGATGATTCATACGTTCTCCTCTAAAACTAAATGAATAGACGGCGAGATAACGAGACGGAGTGATGAGGAGAAACTCATGATCTCATTAAAAACTTGTTATCTTCACTTTGCACTCCGAGCTCTCGCTTCTCCTCTCTCACCTCCGACTTTCTCACACAAGTACACAAAAGTGTGCTCACACACACACACACAGTGCACATGACTGTAAATATGTTTGCAGTACACATGTTCTCATATGCATTAGAGCATCTACAGCGTACTGTATTTACACACACACACACACACACACACACACAAACATGCAGATGGCAGAGTTTAGTCATGATTCGGTAACACTGTAAAAGTCAGGCACATTCTCCAACACTTTAATAACATTCCTGCCTCTAACCTCAACAACTCACCACACACACACACACACACACACACACACACACACACACACACACACACACACACACACACACACACACTACCACACTTGGGTATTAGCTTGTTTTTAAATATGAACTGAATATAACTGCCTTGAAAACGAGTAAAATTGTGGTTTACATTTTCAGTAGATGTACAGCCACCTTCCAGGTTTTGGAGCACCAAGTGATATATTGGCCTGTGCGAGGAAAGGGGAAATAAATCCTGAACACACACACACACACGCACACAGACGGTCGAAAAATAACCTAAACTACCACCCCATCATCATTTCCCTCAGCTCCTTCACTCCTCGCCCTCCAGCGCTCCTTTCAGCGGCTCGCTGCCTTGCTTGGCCAGCTCAGCCTCCTTCATAGCGGTGATGACTGGTAACCATGGTGGTGGCAGCTCAGGCCCCGTCCTCTTGACCTGGTTGAGGTGGCTGAGGGCCGCGTACAGCCCCCTGTTGGCGCTGCCGTGGAGGCCTGGCTCCTGCTGCTGTTGCTGCTCTGTGTAGTACATCTCCAGAGCTGCCGGGGTGCAGTGCTTCTGCTGTTAGAGACGAAAAATATCTTTGTTTCAATTTCGATGACAAAGTACTCCGATGTGGCATTCAAATTATTATTATTTCTAGTGATAATTACTGACAGACTTGTCTGGGACATGTTTGGTAAGTTTAAGTGAAATTAATTATGTTTTAATGAAATTGAGAGCGTCAAACTCTGCTATCTATTTTACTCTAAGAGGACCATCATTTCCGTAATGAACATCATGCTGGACTGAAGAAGACTTGAAACTAGCGATTGAGACCATAAACTCACTAGTGAACTCGAATGTCTCAAGTTATGACAGTCAAATGAGTCATTTCTCGGGGGTTGTGACACTAAAAAAGATGAATTCACCATTTTACAGCCACTTCTTTTACAATGTAAGCTTGTGGGAAAAAGTATTTTGGGGCCCCAGTCCATCACGTGATGTTGTTATTACACTATTTGGCCACTACGAAAGTTGGCTTCAAGGCCTGGCGTTCTTCCCGGGGGCTTGGTTAGCTCTCTTAGCTGACTCTGCTCAGAGCACCATCGGGAAGTGTCGGTCATTCATCTGTGACGGCGGTGTGAGAGGCAGTGTGGGTGAATTAAATCCAACCAACTGAACGTCCAGCCTGTTAATGTTATGTTTTTAGAAAAGGCCCACTGAGTTGTGTTGATGACCTTCGAGTGTTTCCCGGCGGAGGGTCCACTACCTGACCCTCCCTCACAGTGAGGAGTCCAACCTCTCAAAAGCCCAGCAGTGACTACGTCTCCCTCCATCCTCCATCCTCCATCCTCCAACAACGCATTAGCAGGAAAAAATGCTGAAAGCAACTGTAACCGGCAGAAACTTCAAAAGCCTTGCCGGAAGGTCCCCCCCTCCCCCTTCCCTTCCTCGCTTCCCCCCTCACTGTTAAGCCTTTAATCACAGTTTAGTCACGCTCAGCCCTAATTAAAGACCCCTCCGATTCACAGGCGGGCGTCCCAATCTCTGCCTGACCAGAAAGCGGGCTCGGTCGCTCCCTCCTTCTACCAATCTCTCCGTCTCTCTCATGCTCCCTCATTTTCCTACGCGAGACAGACTCTTTAACTAACATGCGTGGCAGTGCCGGCTCGCTTCACGATGCCTCCAAGGTGTCGTTTGGAGATAATGAGTTTGTGTTTCCAGCTCCAGTTTTCAGAGAATCCTACTCAAGTGACTGATGAGAGGGTGTGCCGAGAAACAAAGCGCCAGCTGCATTGTAGACTGAGTAAGTTCCCTTTAAGTGGGTGTCGCACTAATACAGCCTGAGTAATGCAATAAGAAGTCTGTGATATCCAAGGACAAGACTCTGATATGAGCGGCTTCTGCTGGTCTGTGCTGTACCGCAGGAAGATGATGGCCAAGATATTTAGCTGTTCTTTCTCTCCCTAAATGATGAAAATCCACTTTTGTGTGTGTGTGTGTGTGTGTGTGTGTGTATGTGTGTGCATGCGTGCGTGTGTGTGCGCGCCTACCTTCAGGATGAAACCCTCTGGGCAGGTAAGTTGGTCATACCACATGGCTTTGTACATGAGCAGGAGGAGCAGGCTGGTCAGGAAGGCCAAAGTGATGAAGATCAGACCTGTGATCTGAGCAACAGACACACACACACACACACACACACACACACACACACACAAAAAAACCACATATATAGTAGCACTTCAGCGACAAGCGTCATCAGCATTTAAAGCATAAGCCTGCTGATTTATCTTTGTTATTGTCGACAAATTCCATGAAAAGACCAAAACCAGGAACCAGTGTTAGTCTGTCTCTCAGTATTTCCTAACATTCCTACCCAGCCACAGGTTCCTACTGAGGGAAAGTTTAATGTTT
Source organism: Lagodon rhomboides (assembly GCA_039737535.1). NCBI lineage: Eukaryota > Metazoa > Chordata > Actinopteri > Spariformes > Sparidae > Lagodon > Lagodon rhomboides. The sequence continues at coordinate 14,434,697 of CM077786.1, forward strand.
AAAAAAGGCTAAATAATTTCTCAAAACAGCTGGGCTCTTTAGTTATTAAGCAAAAGTTACTCAAATAGGAGAACCCGGAAAGTTTGTCAGGGACTATTTTCATCAGGGGATTAATACACATTTGGTATTTACAGTTTTTCCCAGTTGTTAAAACATGTTTCCTGAAACTACAGCTCAATTTCTCAAAAGTCTAAACACAACACTGAGATCACCATTTTGTCTGCATATCTCTCGCAAAATGAAACAATTAAATACATCTAAAACACGACCATTAAAATACTTCTGGCCTCATGATGCCATGACGCAGATTGTGTAGAAATTGTTTCCTTTTTCACCCTTTTTATTGTACCAGCATTAGTTTTCCTGCTAAAGTCTCCTCATTATCAAACTTACACATATGGACGCACATCTTGTCCTGAGCTTACCACTAACATCAAACTGTCTGCCCATGACATGTAACTACAGCACATGTGTGTCTACTCTGTCTCTTTTGCTGTCTCACAAAATGCCAGCTGCTGTCAGTCCAGCACAGACATGGCCCTCCAGCACTTTATGACCAAAAGGAGCATTTCTAAGTCTTTTTTTTAATTATACAAAACACTTAAGACTAGGTTGAAGAAATACATTGACATTATCAATCAACTTTCCTATCTCTTTATCTTATTGTATTTATTGTGTTTATCCATTTATTCTTTGTTTGTTACTGTTAAGTCTCTTGTCATTGTAAAGTGTCCTTGGGTACCTTGAAAGGCGCTATATAAATAAAATGTATTATTATTATTATTATTATTATTATTATTATTATTATTATTATTATTATTATTATTATAAACTGCAACGAGAAAATGAATGTGATTTCACTTGGACTTTAATTGTTTGTGGACAACAATGGAGCTCTACTGCACAGAGGAGTAAGTGTGATCAATGCATTCTTGTCTTTTCACGGGATTTGCTGACAAGAAACAAGAAAAACATACAGAATATCGCCACACTTATCTATTAAAGAGAGCTGGAGCGGAGTGTCTGTTGCTGTACCTTGGCTTTATCTGAAACATCACTGTAGAAGTTGATATTCAGCTTCTTGATGCTGGGCACATACAGCTTGTTCTTCTTCTGCTGCTGCAGCTGATATTGTGTCGACGTCTTCACAATGACCTGAAACACCAGAAACAACGCTCTGTCACTGTGGAACGCATCATGGTTGATGGATGATGTTGTCCTCCGTGTTCAGCTCAGGCTCAGCGATCCTGCCTCCACTGAAAAGTACTGTCCCGCACGTCTAAAAATACACAAGTCATTTGAAAAAAGCAGCCAGTTTTAACTGATGCCTTTAAAAGACATCTGGGAGCCGCAAAGTGTTTTTTATGTTAATGTTTCAGCAACATCTAATCAGCCTGTGGAACATCCTGTGCTGAATGCATTTCATCCCACCAGAATACGACTGTGTGTGGAGTATCATGCATTCAAAGAGGTACGAGCATTGTGTGGGTAGCAGGCAGGAGAAGGTACAAAAGCCTCCTGAGCTCCTGTACCCACATTAATGATGTTTGTGCAGACGTGTAATCTGTTGGCTATTTCTGTAATGCTGTAATTCACGGTGTGTTGTGGTCGGCTGGCAACTTAGAAACGCAGTTTTTCAGAGAAAAACAAACATGAGAGGGCGGACATGTAAACAGACTCGCAAACACAGACCTAATTGGCCGTACTTACCTTTTCTGCGAACGGCTGCTGGAGCTTGTTGACCTCCAGGGGTGTGATGAGGGGGATGTTATCGAAGCCGTCGTCCGCAGACGGCTGCTTCTCCAGCTTATCAGACAGATTACTTCCCAGCTTCACCATGGCTGCTCGGGTGCCTGAAAATGCCTGGACGGATCTGGAGAGCAGGGAGAGACAAGCTCAGGTCAGACTGACTCAGACTGTTTGCTTTGTAACCAAATGTGACAGCACTGCTCGTAGCTCCTGCCAGGACCTGAGGGAACGTGGAGAAGATGAAAGTGTGATGAGGAAAAACACAAATCATCTGCCCTAAAAAAAAAAAAAAAAAAAGAGGCCATGGAGTTTTTTTTTTTGTAAAATGTATAACAAGTATTGGTTGGATGGCCTTAATTGATTTAATTCTTGTACTTTTCTTACATGACTAAATGCCTGCAAAACCACAAACATTCCCATCAGCCTCAGCTGTACTTTGTGTTTTCTGCTAATTAGCAAATGATAGCATGCTAACACATATCTACACATGCACTTCTACTCTTAAATTCTCTGGACATAACCCTGAGGATCTGTATGTGTTGATGCAAATGTCCAAATCAGTGAAACCAGACGCTGACCAGACTGTAAACCGCCAGTTCACTTGTACAAAGTCTTTGTAATGTCCAATGGAGCCCATGTGTGAATAGAGCAGGTCATTGTCAAGAGGATTCACAGTGAGTGAGTGAGCACATTGATGACGTCGCACAAACTGTAGCTGCTTCGGACTTTCTTTCGCCTGCCTGTGTATTGCTTTCCATTCTTTTGTTGATATTGTGGATCCATCAAGATACATTCAGAACATGCAGTCATCATTGCTGGTGAGTCTTTCTCCTTGTCCTCCTCCTGCACGCTGTATTTCCAGAAGGTGAGAACGCGTCCGACAAGAACAATCTCCTGTTTTGTTCTGCATGTTTTCAAGAGCAACTGCAGACAATGTCCTCTGGACATTGTGTATCTATTGATTGTGTATCTATTGATTGATATTTGGCGAGAGTTGCAAAGTTTTTAAGATGTCTGCCTTCTCTTGAGTATACTAGAACAACATGCCATTCGACTTGCGGTGCTCAAAGTGCCAAAAAAAATACATTTGTAAAACTCAGCAGCAAATGTTTCTTCATAGAAATCACGACCCATGCACTCAACCTACAGACCAACACACAGAAGGAAGTGTGCATCTACATCGTGGACGAGAAGCTAGCTAACGTTACAGCTCATCCGAGGAGGACGCCATTAATGTTTACATCCCGCTCTGTCACAAGCACAAGCCTCTCGTCCATGAGTAGATGCACGCTTCTTTCTGCTCGTGATACAGTAGAAAGAAAATATTTCCTCCATGGAACCGCTTACAACAAGGTCTGTGGACTATCTTCAGAGACTGGGTTATGATTTCTGGGAAGAGACACTGCTATTGAGTTTCTCACATGTATTATTTTGGCACCCCAAACCGAGTACCATCTAGTTCCATTATAACTGAGAGAAGGCAGACGTCTCTGCAGCTGATGTCTCCAAAACTCATTAGCTCACACCAAAATACTCTAGATGAGTAAATATCAAAACAGGCAAGAGGACAAAATGTATTTTCATTTTATTTTTGAGTCTCTTTAGGGCCCCCACACACCGGGTCCGACGTCGGACGTCTGAAGCGTTAGGAGAGAGTCGGACGAGTTAGGGAGCTTTTCTGTTTGGTGTGTTCAGCTGTGTCGGAGCCGCGCGGAAGCGCGAGGACGGCGTCTGATCCGACTGAACATGCGAAGTCGGACGTCTGAGTTAGGAAGCCGTCGGATACTCTGATTGGTTGTTAGCTAGCTGTTCAGTGACCATTCTGATTGGCGGTGTGCCAGCGAATCAGCGCGGCGTGTGGGAGGGGCGGCGGAAGTGACGATGATAAACAAACCACATAAACAGAGACGGCACAGAGTTACAAACAACACTTCGCCGTTCGTTATTTTGGGGATAAACCAACGTATTTTTGGAAGCCATGGCTGTGTGGACCGAGGACTTTGAGGAGCAGCTGATTGGCCTGGTGGAGACCACCATACGACATCACGCAAGTAATGCCGAGCTAACACTGTGTGTGCTTTGTTTTGATAAGCTGCGGTCCGCACTCCGTTCCGTCATTTCCTGTTTTTATGTTTTGGGTGACTGGCACGAGACTAGCGCCACCCGATGTTTATGAGACTTATTGCATCTCGCGCAGGCGCAGAACGTATACACTACTGTGTAGCCGGGGCAGTGTGTTTCAGTGCAACTTTTCTACCGAACGGATCCGACGGAGTGGTCGGAGAAGGAAGTGGGATAAGGAAGACGTCGGACCCGGTGTGTGGGGGCCTTTAAGATGGTGAACAGGGTAAACAGGGTGTTCCACCTGCTAACATCAAAATGTTGACATTGTTCGCACGAGTATGTTAGCATGCTGATATTAGCATTTAGCTCACAGGTCTACTGTGCAGCTTCACAAAACCGCTAGTTTACCTGTCAGTCCTGCTAGCTTGTGAATCAAATAAAACTTTATAAATATAATCTATGAGTATATTCATATTCTCATAAAACCAAAGTGTGAATACAACAGTGTGTTGTTCTACAGTAGGTTATGTGTCGGATTATGTCTTGGCTGCAAGCAGTGACTTTCTGGTGACTTTCACTGCTCGCAGTAGCTTAGGTTTTATTAAAAAACGTCAAACTATTCCTTTAATGACTGACTAATTCAATGAGGTTAGAGTGGAATTATAACTATGTGGCTTTAATGGGGGATGATCTAAATGACTTCAGTCTTTTGTATTCGCAACCATCCTCACAGGGAAGCTTTCCTGCGGCTTATCCAACCCAAGTAAACATGTTTCATAACTGCAGTGTATGATCATGTATCTCAGCACCATCTCTCCCTCCAAACTCTTATCTGTAGTGTTTGTAATCGAGATATAAATCTAACGCGCCATCAACACAGCGCTGAACACCTCTCCGCTCCGATAATGATTCTATTTTCTTTCCTCGATCAAATGATCATCTAAATGTGGAGGGAAGAGGTGAGGACCCACTTATCTCATTCACACGGTGCAACACAACACCTTCCCTCAGCCAAGGACCCCACGGGCCCCGCTGACGCCAGCGACTCACAATGATGATACACGCAGCAGGAGGCTAAGAGCTCCGGTATTTATGCTGCAGGAGAAATCCCTGATGCACAGGAAATGTGTTCCTGATAAAGGAAACACAGGATCATGAGGCCACCGGACACATCAGCTGTAAATGGATTGTCTGCTGAAGAGGGAAGTGGGAGCAATGTGTGATTACACTGATGAACTATATGTTTTCCCTTCAGGCTTTTTATGAAACATTTTCAACAACGTCGCATTGAGTAAAAGAGCAGCAGTCTGTTCATATTGTAACAGTCAAAGAGCAGCTTTTGTCATGGGGATCTTGAGCGTTACTCAAGTCGTTGGTGTCCTTGGTGTGTGGGCGGCTAAAGTGGTCATCTGCGCTTCTGACCACCATGTTTCCTCCCCACAGTTGGAGCGAAGTGTGGGTACGATGAATCATCCTGAATCTGTGATTAACAAATGAGCCGGGTGTCGCTGTCAAACGCTCCCACACTGTGGCAGGAAACACATCCGGCAGCTCCACCAGATCTGCGGATGGCATCTCTTAAATACACATTCTAAATCCACTGTAATGCCTGTTTGCACCAGAATTACAGCACAATCTGATATTACATTTATCCACTGGCAGGACAGGGAGGAGGCAGCTTTCTGGAGGTTAAGACGTGCTGTGTTTTGCAGAAAAAAAAAAGAAAAAGGTATGAGTGGGCTGTTTTAAGCGTGCGCCTCTCAAGTTCTTCAGGGTTCACTGGTCATGCATAGCCCCAACTTGCTGCATTGAAGACAGCTGCGACAAGATGTACAGTACAGGGCAGAGTAACCAGCAGGAGAGAAGAGAGGTGAGACAGACAGATAGATAGATAGATAGATAGATAGATAGATAGATAGATAGATAGATAGATAGATAGATAGATAGATAGATAGAAGCTGATTACAATTTCCAGTCTAATTATATATCTTAAATTAAGAATGAATACATTTCTTTGTTGCATGCTTGGATGATCTTAAATCTCACACTGTACATTCTCTACATGATGAGGTTTGTTTTCAATGACTTGCAGACTTCATTAAGGTAACCTGAAGCTACAAGGACAATCAATAAATGCGTATTTTTACTGTAGCCTTTTTATGTAACGTGGAGGCAGGGCAGCTGCCGCCCGGACACACAGTCCCACACAGCATTCAAATACAGATGTGACGCCCGTCCATTCATTCCTTAAAGCGCCTTAATGAATTACCTGCGCAAAAACACTTCACCGTGTGAGGAAACAGCTCGTGTATGGATCTACAGCCCCCGTGAAGATGGAAAACCCGCAGCGGTACAGGCTCTCCTCACCCGCAAACACAGAGCAGACACACACATACAGATAAACTGGAGGTAGAAAAAGAGGAGATAAACTTACAGTGTTTTTCGGTGGTGTCCTGTCGCCTGTGTGTGTGGATGGGTTCAGACCACACTGATGCTGACGGGGACTCGGTGTGAACGCCGGTTGCCGTGGTGATGTGTGATTCACGGCAGGACTGCGCATGTAATTCAGCCCGGAGCGGCTCCGTCCCTCAGTCCGTCCGTCCCTCGGTCCTCCGGAGGAAAACTGGCAGCTCAGCAGCCCGAATGAATGAATGCGCATCTGAACCGATCAGGAAATTCTGCTTGGGAAGAAAAAAAAAAAAAAAAAAACCCAGTCCGAGTCATATCTCGGTTTATCTGAGTGTTTGTCATCAGTGCGGTGAGGCAGCAGGGCCTCGGTCTGGAGCGGAAACACGCAGTGTGAATTATAAACCGCACAGTTGTTCAATAGCTGCGAACGATTTGATTTGCATTTGAAACACATGACTAATCGATCGATGAAAGACGAGCAATTATAGACGCAATTTGATAAATAGGCTAGCAGCAGCCGCAGCGGCAGTGAGCCATATATTATCATTCAAACTAAACTTGAGGCAGCCACACTTACTCTGCATCTGTTCAGTTATTTCAGGATCTTAATGATGTTGCGTTTTTGTGAAAGTTAACCCTCATAATAACCACAATTAATACACGATCAATTTATTAATAATTAAAATGAAGTTTTTAGTTATTTCACTGCTAACAAACAATAACAATGCTTTGTTAACCGGTTATTGAGCAGTTGTTTATTTTAAAGTTGCAACTGATGACTATCATACTTTGTGAATGTTTAATAAACACGTGTAGTTCATCTGTAGGCTACACACCATCTGAACGGCCATTTTGAAGTTGCAACTGATGTTAACAAGCCTTTAAATAAAGTTTTTCATTGTTTGCAAACAGTGAAATAACTATCACCAGAAGTTGATTTGACTATAAATTTGCTTTTTATAAATGATGGTTGTCTAAACGTGTCACATGGTTCTCTCAAAGTTAGACAACATATTTTTCCACACTACAGGAGAGCATCGTGTGTGTGTGTGTGTGTTAAGTGTCTGCTGACCTCAGGGGTGGAATTAAAGCTTCAGGACATTTATCCCACGGTAGATTTGATGTATTTAAACTAGACTGGAGTATTTCTGTTTACTCTTACTTTTACTCCACTACATTTGGTTTGTGCTTTTTACTGGACTACATTTATCTGACGGTTGTAACAGGCTCCAGAGACACTCTGTAAATGTTGGGTCTCTGTGAATTAATTAATCAAAGAGTAGGTTAAGACCTGCTCCAACTGAAAAGTGTCATGAGATGACTTTTGCTGTGAACTGACACTATACAAAGAAAACTGACTGGACTTCACTTCTCATTTATCAATGTATAAACATAAAATAGCAAATCGCAAACAAGTATAACTTGTATTCATATTATTACAGCTAATTAATTGTTGATTTGTCTGTTTATATAACAGCTGGTGTCGATAAGAGGAGTTAGTTGTAGACTAATACATTAATAAACATGCTCACAACATTAAAGTGTCTTTTAAACCATTCATGACATGTTAATACACTTCTTAGTAATCGTAAACATGGCGACTCATCATCAAGTGTTGCCCTGGCTGCTTTGCAGATTAACATTTTACAAACAAAACTCTTGATTAACTTTGTGCCGGAACCCCAAAAAATCCAGTGAGACAGTTCCAAAAAAAGATGATGGGGCAGCACATTTCAAATTTCCAAGTCAAAGAGGACAAAACACTCGCATTTCACTTGTTTATTTGGCTCACATCACATTAGATTATAGGATAAAAGAATGGATTATCTGTTGTGATGTGAGCCAAATAAACAAGTGAAATGTGAGTGTTTTGTCCTCCTTGACTTAGAAATGTTTTTGCTAAGAACCTCATTGTTGAAGCACAACCTTCTTTTTCAATTCAGCATGATTAACTTCTACAACAAAGTGACGCGACGGTTTATTTAAAGTACTGTAGTTAAAATTCTGCTCACATATTCATCCGTCAGTAATACAGCTTTCAAAAAAGTAACCATGCTGCGTGATAAGAACTTGTTGTTACTAGAACCTCTGTGTTTTTTTAAGCAGAATTATGAGCTGAGTGCTTTAACTGGTGATGGGGTATTTTTACACTAAGGTGTAACTGTAAGTGAAAGATCTCAAAAGTTCTTCCACCACTGGCTGAAAATGTTGTGTGAAATATTTAAACCAGAGCTGCTGTGAATTTGTAACAGTGATTCTTTATGCACTGTGTATTATTTTATAATTTATCCACTTTAAAAATGAAGTTCTCCAGCTCCAGAGGTTCGTAATGATGGACAGAGGGTCAGGGAGCAGCAGACATGATGCAGCTCAGATCCAGATATGCTGTGACCTGGATGACCTGAGGACTCTTCAAAGACATATAGAAGCATTTGTGTATTTCTGGCTTATTGACTCTTGACTCAAAGATGCCCTACTGTGAGGAGGAGTTAGGTGGAGCAGCTTCCTGAGGGGTGTTTTGATCCATGGTGATGTGGTTCACTTCTCCCAGCGAAGGTGAGGAGGAGGTGATATGCAGAGGTGTGTGTCAGCGAGGAAGACAGAGATACTTTTGAGTATTTTTTCCTCTGTGAGTGAGTGTGAGTGTAAAACAAGCGTATGTTTGAGAGAGAGCAGAGAGTGACGTGTTGGAGAATGAGTGGGAAGAAGGAGCCAGGCTTGTCTGCAGATTTAGATCAACCTTTTCATGGACGGAGGACCCATGCTGTTTTCCTCTTTGGCCGTGGCTGACTGTATGAATTCATTATGCCTTTAGTGGAGCACTCGTCCAAAAATCGGCAGTGAAACCCCCCGCGGCCCCCTGCAGACCCATCAATTGGGCCTACATTTATTATTTTGACCTTTCCTTTGCGGGGGAGTGACATCAAAGTGGATCCTCCACTCGTTGCTCTGGAAGGAGACGGAGGTGTCATCCTCACAGTGTGAGAGGCAGACTGCCGGCCTGCGCTGGTTTTGTTGTGAGTGAAGAGGAGAGACGGAGTCTGGGTCAGCGTAATTAAAATGAGAATCAATTAGGCTGCAGTGAATGGAAGAAAAAGTGGGTGACACCAGGCGTGATGAATGTTTGTTTGTGTTTGTACAAATGTGTTTACAAACCTTTGTGGCATTCTGATGATTTGATCATTTCGCTTATACAAATGTGGTATTTTAAACATACATTACTCCTACTTTAGCTTTACACAAACATGATCAGCACTCTTTATATTTAAAGAATGTAAGTACAGGTTGCCATTTGTTTTTGTTTTTTTGTCTGTTTTAAATTAAAATATGTTTTGTTTGATAATAATAAAATTGATTTAATTGTTTATATCACACAAGGATGAAAATAAAAAAAAAATCAAACTACAATAGAAAAGCAGGTCATTGTAGGTGACTCAGTTTGTGTTGTTAATGGTCATTCTTGGACAGAGAAATCTGCTACGTTTACCCGAGGGCACCAAAACTATTTTTGTAGTAAATTGGTTCCATTTGGCAAAGAGAGTCTTGACATTTAAAGGTTGAGGGAGAAACCAAAATATGAAACAAAAAGAGCAGCGTTGTCCTCAAAACCAAAAATAAAAGCAATAAAACTGTTTCAACGTTGCTATCTGGTGAAATTATAATTATTTGAATGGGATTCTCTACCATCAGATCAAATCATATAATATAACCAACAGAAACAGATGGTTCTTTCTAAAAGTTGTTGGATTCTCAGTCCTAAACATGGTGACTCCACAGACTCATTCTTCACGTCCCTCTGGCTCAGAAACACTTCCACTGACTGTGGATTTGAAGCTTTGGTGTTTCTTTATTTGAGGCAGAGCGATGACGATGTGGTTGAAGGAAAAAGAAGTACAGACATTGGTGTTCGCCATAAAAACAACAGAAGCACAGTGCTTTCCTTCAGTCTCCAGTGTTTTCACACAGCCACCGACTTTAATTACAAATTTGTATATTTCTTTAAGTTCAAATTGATGTTGTTAGAATAAGTTCTTTTGGTTAGACTTTGTGGTAAAGTTTTGATTGCTGTTTAGTTTGAATAAAACATTGTATTTATTTTTTCACACGAGTAATCACAGATTTTCAGTGAGATCACACAATGTTTGTGGTCCTTGAAGATAATCTGGAACACTTATTTTCACATGATAATAAAAACCTCATCCTGAACCACATCTGTAGAGGCAGTGACTGACAAGGCGTCCAACATTTATATAGGGATAAAGAAGACACGGTTGCTCACATAGACCTGCAGAAGTATCTATCTAGTCCTTTACACAGCAGCTCCTGTTCTGACCGCTTTGCTATCCACCTCCTCTCTGGCTCGGGGGGGCCCCGACTGTTTTCACTGCTCAACTGAGAACCCATCTTCCAAACAACGTCGCACTCCTCCAACTTTTAGAACTGAACCTATCCACACTCTCTAAAAAATACCACATCTGTCTGTCTCCCAACTATATTCTGTTTCGTCCTCAGCATTGATTACTCTTTACACAATACAGTCACGCCAGTATTACACAGACAGGATCACGGTGGTTCTCCCTTGTTGCTGATTTCTGTACAATTGAGGCAGATTTTGCTGGTCTTAGAATTTTAAATACCAGTAAACACATCAGTGAAGGGGCTGAAATAAAGTATATGAAATGTAGGACGTATGGTAATAAAAAACAATACATATATGTGAAGTATTTAAGGGATTAAATACTTAAGTGTTAATTATTAAGTAATTAAGGGATTATAGTTTAGTACTGCAGCAATTTTATAAATCTCCATTATAATATAATTTGTTAGTTTTATTGTCTTAACAGAAACAAAAAGAGCACTTCTGCATTAACAGAGAATCCTCTTCTTTTGGCATTTATTTAACCTTCATTTTCTACACTAATATAACTATTTCAACATGACAAAGTTATATCTCTGATTATTTGTAGTCCGTTTAATGTCTGCTGTACATTTTGTTATTCACTTAATAATGTGAGTTGTTCTTGTGGATTTTATTCTGAAGACTATATTCGGGACAGGCCACTGTCATAGTCTGGTTGACTTGGGAAGGGAGGTTAAAATCAAAATAGTACAAAACAAACAAACAAAAAAGTGGCACAAAGTATTCAAAACATAAAGCTGATGTTCATACGGCAGAAATGTCTTTTCGAGCAAGAATAGGACAAGCTGGAGTGAGAGTACAGCAAGTTGTCAAAGCCAACTGCTTTATCAACAGGGCCATCTAGTGTCTGGTGAGCCACACGACCTCTCCAGCACAGGCTGATTGTCTTGCTGCAGCTTTAATTATCAGATGGATGAACGCAAACAGCTCAACACATTCACAGTGACACACCTCTGCATGAGGTGTTATTCATCATCATCAGATGGCAGCAGCATGTCAGAGACAAGAGCTATCCAACATGGGACTGAATTTTCTTTTGATGATAAGGAAAATAGTGAAAAATTATATTTAACATTAATGAATATTTTAATGATGTTACAACAAAAATGTTTGCATGCTGTAAAGGAATTTTAATGTAAACAAATAGGTTAAAAGATGTTACCTGTGAGTTAAGGCTTTGGTTGAAGATTACATCAAGTTTTAATGATGGAAACATATCAATTTGAATAATATAATAAATATGATAAACTGTGTCCTATTACAACATCCCTGCTTCTAAAATAGATTAAAGATAAGACGAGATGCAAGTAATGAGATTATTGATGGTCCAAGCTAGCAATTTGATATAAATGTGTGGCCTACACCAAGAATAAATTTGATAAACCAGATAGGGGCGTCTGTGGCTCAGAAGGTCGAGGGGGTTGTCCAGAAATCAGAAGGTCCCTGTTACTAAACCCCAAATTGCACCTGATGTGCAGGCTGGCACCTTGCATGGCAGGCTCTGCCGTCAGTGTGTGAATGTGTGAATCTGATAAATATTGTAAGGCATGTTTGAGCAATCAGTAGTCAAAGTCTATTAATTCATCCTCACCTCGTTCATTAATTTGTGTTGTTAATGTTTATAAAGACTTTTAATTATTAAGTGTTACCAAATAATCACATAGAAACAGACCACGCTATTTTACCAGATTGTTTTCATTTAATTTTTATGTCATTTCAGCAACTGCTCATTAGTTTGTACTGCAGGTGTGAGAAGTCTGAAAGGGATGCATGATGCATGATGAACTCATTTTGGCCGATTGCTGATACCAGTACATGCATATATTTATTTATAGAACATCAAGTCTCTGTTGAAATACATTTAACATATATTTGTGCCTACTCTTACAATAATGACCTACTGGCAGATGCAAACATACAATGCTTTTCAAATGAACACAGTCATTGAGCAAAATAAAAAACTACTTCTTCACTAACAGGCTCACACTGAAAGAATGCCCCGACATCTCAGTAAATGGGCAAACAATTAACAATGTGGATAAATTCAAGTACTTGGGTGTTTCTCTTGACCCAACTCTCAGCTTTAAAAACCATGTTAAAAAACTGAGAAGCACACTGAAATTTAATCTAGCAAACTTCAGATGCATAAGGAATTCACTCATAGTTGAGGCTTCCAGTATATATCTGAATGCTATGATTATACCACATTTTTTATACTGTATTACAAGCTGGTCTCAGTCAAACAAAACAATTTTAAAACCACTTGAATCATTATACAAAAGCACCCTCAAAATCCATGATAAAAAGCCACGGCGCTACCATCACTGTCATATACTCAACAAATATGAAATTTTAAACTTTGAGAATCTGATAAAGCACTCAAATGTCTGCTTACTTTTTAAAATTATTCACAATGCTGCAGGCCCCCCCGAAAAAATATGTTACTCTCTGAAACGTTCGGGGGGCAACTTGTCCTGTCCTGTTGAATCTGCTTTTATATTTTACCTATTTCATATATTGTCTCTTTGCCTTGTTCTGTAATCTTACTTAATAATTGTCTTTTTCTTTACTAATTTTATATGTACTATTCCATCAACCTACAGGGACTACAGGTGGAAAATAGCAATCAGCTAGAACCTGGCACATTGCATATTCTCTTGTTGAAAAGATTAATGTTTTATTGTGTGCTGTCCCTGTTTTGAAATAAACAAAATTACAAAATTACAAATTACAGGATGAAAGAGACATCTGTCATATCTGCAGAAATGTTCATTTTCGGCAGATGCCAATATTTCTTTTAAAGGTTTCTATCAGCTGATACTGAAGACGTGCCGATTTTATTAAGCATCCCTTGTATTAACAGTGCCAATTAAACAAGGAATCATTGTTAAAGGATAATTTCACTGATTTTCAACCCAGATCTTATTCAAAGGTTTAAAATAGTTGAAAAACACATCTTACAGTAGTCTTAAGAATCCTCACAAATCAAATAAGGCAGGTTATTAGTGTCTGATAAACCAGGAAGAATTTTTTTTTCTGAAAGTCTGAACATTTTTATTTTAAATTTAAGTTGTGATGAATATTCCCTCCTCCAGCAACACAGTAATAAAACACAACCCACTTCCACTACGGGCCCTGCATTCAAATTGTGCTCCTGCAGATTAATAGTAAAAGAACTTCACTGATGAGCAGTCTGAAGAATAAGTGTGTATAATATTTCCTTTCTTGACGTTTTGTGAGTTTATTTTGTTTACTTATTAGATTATTAGTAACGAACATCTCCCTGCTGAAACTACGTGGGGCCATCGAACTATCACATCTTGCTGGTACAGAGAGTATTAAGAGACAGGACAGGCTGGCACGCTGACTTCAGTAGACATCTCTACAACATCAACGTCTTTGACATCAACACTGATGTTTCTTCACACTCTGTTGATAATGTTAGTTCATTGTTTTTGGGTGTTTTAAACTAAAACATTTGGCTATATCTCACAGACTGCCCCTTTAAGCTTTGTTTAGATATTATTTCAGACTGACACACACAGGAGCTCATCAAACATGTCAGTACCTCAGAGGATACATTAGTTTCAACATAAAAAACAAATCCTATTGCTGATAGCTGTGTTGTGCACCAGAGGGACACATTCACACTGGTAATAATGTTTGATAACACATTAACCCACAACTGAATTACACTCAAAGGTGTTAACAAGCACACTTTAACATCAACACATGATGCAACCATATCCCCTTGTCCCATGTGTAGCTGGGGCGGACAACATGGATGTACTTGTTTGTGAAACGTTAGAAGCCACAGGTGAGCTAATGTCAAACAATCAGAGAAAAACTTAAAATGTTACAGCAGATAGAGAAGAGCATTACAGTGAAGATATAGACATATTTAAGCCATTGTGGACCTGACAGAAGTTCTTCAGTATTTTCGTATTTTGTTAGTTTTGTCAAATCAACTCAATCAGCCCTTTTCACAGCAGACATTTTGGCTTGACACAGTAGGGAACGCACATATGTTACTAACAACATTAACGATGGCACTATTGTACTTAAGTGTCCCAGTAAAAGTGATCCAGCATGAACGATACCAAGACTGAAACTGAAGCAGCCACACAGAAATCAGAAATCATTAATTTGATCATTTTTATTGGTGCTGTTCCTATACTGTGACAACATGTAGTCTGTGAAAAAGGCCGATACATACAGCTACAGAGGCAAGCACACAGGGATGATGGGATGGTACTCTGAACTCCACATCCTAACCGAAGCAGCAGTCTCAGGCACTTCAGGACTGATGTGATCCAAGTAGGCAGTGACATTCGTATAATAAGGACGTTACCCCTAACCCAGCGAACGAGGAGGTAATAATTGGCAAGGACTGTAAAACTACTCCTAAGGAAAGTTAGGTTGGATTGTTATAAACCTTGGGGACCAGGAGAAATTTGGACTGTAACCATATCTGCTTTTAGCACTTTCCATCCATTGTCATCCGCTTTATCTAGGGTTGGGTCGCGGGGGCAGCAGCTTCAGCAGCGAGCCCCAGACTTCCCTTTCCCCGGCCACGTCGGCTAACTCTGACTGGGGAATCCCCAGGCGCTCCCAGGCCAGAGAGGAGATATAATCTCTCCACCTGGTCCTGGGTCTACCCCTAGGTCTCCTCCTAGTTGGAAGTGCCAAGGAAGGTGCCCTGGTGGCATCCTCATCACATGCCCAAACCATCTCAACTGGCTCCTTTCCACGCAAAGGAGCAGCGGCTCTACTCCGAGCCTCTCCCGGATGGCTGAGCTTCTCACCCTATCTCTAAGGGAGACCCCAGCCACCCTGCGGAGTAAAACCATTTCGGCCGCTTGTATCCGCAATCTCATTCTTTCGGTCATGACCCATCGCTCATGACCATAGGTGAGGGTAGGGACGAAGATCGACCGGTAGATCGAGAGCTTTGCCTTCTGGCTCAGCTCCCTTTTCGTCACAACCGTGCGGTGAAGCGCTTACAACACCGCACCCACTGCTCTGGCTCTCCGGTTGATCTCCTGCCCCATCATCCCCTCACTCATGAACAAAATCCCGAGGTACTTAAACTCCTTCATTTGGGGCAAAGACTCATTCCCCACCCAGAGTAGGCAAGCCACCGGTTTCCTACTGAGAACCATGGCCTCAGATTTAGAGGTGCTGATCCTCATCCCTGCCGCTTCACACTCAGCGGTGAACTGATCCAGTGAGCATTGTAGATCTAAAGCCGTTGATGCCATCAAGACCACATCAGCTGGAAAAAGCAGTGATGCGATCTCCAGGCCACTGACCTGTAACCCCTCCTCACCATGACTGCGCCTCGATATCCTGTCCATGTATATCATAAACAGTATTGGGGACAAGGCACAGCCCTGGCAGAGGCCAATGCCCACTTGGAACGAGTCCGACTTACTTCCGAGTACATGCACACAGCTCTTGCTTTGAGAATATAGGGATTGGATGGCCCTGAGAACCGACCCCCTCACCCCATACTCCCGCAGCACCTCCCACAGAGCATCCCTGGGGACCAAGTCATACGCCTTCTCCAGATCCACAAAACACATGTGGACTGGGAGATTGTACTTCAAGGCCCCCTCCAGGATCCCTGCAAGAGTAAAGAGCTGGTCAGTTGTTCCCCAACCAGGACGGAATCCGCATTGTTGCTCTTCAATCTGAGGTTCGACAATTGGCTGGACTCTCCTTTCCAGCACCCTGGAGTAGACTTTCCCAGGCAGGCTGAGCAGTGTGATACCTCTGTGATTGGCACACACCCTCTGGTCCCCCTTCTTAAAGATAGGGACCACCACAACTGTTTGCCACTACTTCGGCACTGTCCCCGACCCCCACACAATGTTGAAGAAGCATGTTAACCAAGACAGCCCTTCAACACCCAGAGCCTTCAGCATTTCTGGTGGTATCTAATCGATCCCTTTGCCACTGTGGAGTTGTTTGACTACCGCAGTGACTTCACCAAGGGAAATCGGCGATGATACCCTGTCATCCTCCAGCTCTGTCTCCGCTACAGAAGGTGGCTGAGTGGGATTCAGGAGGTCACCAAAGTACTCCTTCCACCGCCCTATGACCTCCTCAGTTGAAGTCAACAAGGTCCCATCCTTGCTGTACATAGCATGGATGGGATCCAAGCTTTTAGCACTTTGTCAAACCCAATTTAAAACAAACAAGCAGAGCTACTCCAAGAGGTCCTGGATAAAGTAAAGCTCATCCCAGCTTTGGCTTGGGAGGCAGAATGTGTCATCCATTAATCACAGGGTGGACAGTTTGGTCCTGTCTACAAAACTGCGAATTGCAACTGATGCTTAGACCAGTGTCTTGTGTAGCTGATCTGTTACCATCTGTGTGTGAGCATTTGTGAATAAGAGTCAAGGCTTCAGTTAACAATTATTTTCATTGTCAGTTGCCTTTTTGGTTCAATCGATTCATTTTTTTGTCTTTAAAATGTAATAATTAGGGATCAACCGCTGTGATACTGATTATTAAAAATCAAGGACACCATATTTTACATATTTGGAATTGATGGCCATTTTCAGTAAAAGTACAAATCTTAATGTCAAAATTTAGAATAATCAGTGATGGAATATAAAGTCTTACAATGATCTACAACTACTGAAAAGTAACATTTTGAGGTGATTCCCTTCTGTTTTTCCGTTTTCTGTTCCTTAATGGTACCTCACCATTGACAACTTAAGTTGCCAGTTACTTTGCAGATTCAGATTATTCAGTGTTGAAAGGATATCACTTGTGACGTGTTATCAGATATGTTGTCGTGGCCACATCAAGTGATTTAATTCTACATTTTCCTGGAAACCAAAGCTACATTCAAAAAACAAGTGAGAAAAGTAGCAAATCCTGTTCGGAGCCCAAGACCAGGTAGACTGGTCTCCCACGACTTACAATAAAACTAGATACTAGACCCAAAGATGGCGCCTATTCAGTCCAATAAGAATTACTCGTCTGGCACACAAAAGAAAAACCTTTTCTAGCGTCCAGGTTTACTTCCTGGTTATGAGGTCCACTGAATATGTGCTGTAGTGTTTCTCTTACTAAACCTTACCATGATTTCCCATTATGCTAGCAGAATTTCGTGATGATGTGACAGATTTTTAAATCAGTTTTTCTCAGTTTTAGAAATATCAAACCTTCATGAGTCAAAAACTTATAACAGAAAGAGTCATGACTGACCTTGTTTGCAGTGCAGGGTCTCCTGTCAGCAGTTTGACAGACGTCTCTTTTATAAGGGTGTTCTATGGGGAAAGGGCCACAAGGGAATTTTTCGCTTCAATACTGCAGGTGGCCACTGGGCAAAATTGAAAGCAAGTCTGAGCGTCGCATCCAGGTCTAAAGGTCAGAGGAGACTTCAGTTCCACTGCTGCAGTTTTGTTCTTATACTTGCGAAATATATGACAGCTGTTGTTTCAAAATGCTGCTTGAGTTTAATTATGCCTTTAGTCAGTCAACCATTGCAGTAATATTGCCTTAACTTGTGTCTGTTGATTACTGACATGCCCAGATAACAGACACGGATCCCCTCAAGGCTTCAAAGGTCCAGTATGAAGGATTTAGTGGCATCTAGCAGTGAGGTTCCAGATCACAACCAATTGAACACGGTTCCCCTAACTCTCCTGGTCAAAGCGTGTAGGTTAAGTGTAGGTAAACCTATTGTGGCAGTAAAACACGGTGAATCCCCCAAAATCCTACAGACTAGACCTTTAAGTTGCTGTGACTCAAACAGAACTTTAACAAAGCTTATACAGAAAAGTTATCCATCTGTTGCATGAAACAAATATGTTGCATCAGGTATCAGTGGGATTGAAAGGCAGGGAGGGAGGGAGGGTGGAATAAGTGAGGGATGGTTGAGGGAGATGAGGAGAAATTAAAGAAACAAAGAACAGGCTGACAGTAGACAGTGATGAAGAGGATGACTGGGAGGTGTGGAGGAGGAAACAGAGCTGCACCATGTCTGGTACGATCAGAGAGCTGCTGGAGCTCAGCAGGTTCAGGTCATCACCTCCCCGCGGTGGCAGACGATGGAAGGCCCAGAGAGAGCTGAGCTCTGCTACCCTCAGCTCCTGAACTCGTCCTGCAGGGGTCTAAAGCATCCTCGCCCTGAGGCCGTCTCCCTCTACACTCTGTTCTCCTGCATCACCGTGCTCACTGTAGCTCTCAACCTGCTCGTTATCATCTCCATCTCCCACTTCAGACAGCTCCACACGCCCACCAACCTGCTCCTGCTCTCCCTGGCCATCTCCGACCTGCTGGTGGGGCTGCTGGTGATGCCGGTGCGCTTCATAGAACCCTGCTGGCTGCTGGGCGATCTCATGTGCTCTGTGTCTTACATTATCAGCTTCACCCTGACCTCAGCCTCTGTGGGAAACATGGTGCTCATATCCGTCGACCGCTATGTAGCTATCTGTCATCCTCTGCAGTATCCTAACAAAATCACTCACAGCAGAGTGGAGGTGTGTCTGTGTGTGTGCTGGGCCTGCTCACTCCTCTACAACGGGCTGATTCTAAAGGACCATCTCAGGCCGCCGGACAGACAAAACTCCTGCCAAGGGGAGTGTTTGCTGATGATCAAGTACATCTCAGGAACTATTGACCTCGTGTTCACGTTCATCAGTCCGTGCTCACTTATCATTGTTCTGTACATGAGAGTGTTTGTTGTGGCAGTGTCTCAGGCTCGAGCCATGCAGTCTCATGTTACGGTCATTGCAGGCGGTAGGCTTACAGTCACTGCAAAGAAATCAGAGAAAAAAGCAGCCAGGACTCTGGGTATTGTCATACTGGTGTTTCTGATTACCTTCTGTCCATATTACTACCCCCCTCTGGCAGGACAGTACATCTCAAACACTGCTTCATACTGGGCCTTTGTGTCCTGGCTATTGTTTTTTAACTCTTGTTTGAACCCTCTCATATACGCATTGTTCTACCCCTGGTTTAGGAAAGCTATTAAGGTCATTGTCACCCTGAGGATATTAGAGCAGGATTCTTCCCAGGCAAATATACTTTAAAGTCACTTTCTACAGTAACAATAATGAAACTGCTGTCTGTCATGTAAATTTTTTTTTAGGATTTTCTGCTTTCTTTTATCTTACATTATGTTATGCTGAGTCTTTAATATAGCTAATATCACAAAAAAATCAATGTCATTTTAGGTTTGAGGAAATTGTAAGAAGGTTTATTTCCTGCTATTTTCTGTTAAACTATTACTCAAACTATAATACGACAAACTCAGAAATATATGCCTCTTCCATAAGTGAATAAACAAGCTGTTCTCAGGAAAATAAGGTCCTAGAACACTGTTTGAAGCTAGAGAGGTGGCAGAGTCCCCCACATATAAACAAATTAAAACAGTATGAAATTGTGCTGACCTTTAAGGTCAGTTTGTTTATTCAGTCATGAAAACGAGGAGAGTTTGTTTAGGTAGAAAAAAATTCAATGATCTTTATCTTCTGATTAAAATTTCCTTCCCCCAAACTACATAGTGCACCTTTAATTCTTAACCTATGTGGACCACAACAGGCTGAACCTGCTGAGCTCCTGAGAGGTCAAGTGACAAACACCGTCTTTAGATTATAGACAACACAAATTAAAATTTGGTGACAAAGACTCTACAAATGTAATTTTTCTCTATATAGTTGAAGAAATAAAATCTGTCTAACTGCATTACCTTGTGTCATCCAAGTGTTTAGTTGGATGTTTGATGATGTTCATTATTGTTGTCAGTGATTCCATTTACAAAGTAAAATGATCAAGGTGATCATACACAAGGGTTCAGCAGAATAACAAAAGTAATGTCGAAACCATATTCACTCTTGAGAGGAAATGAGAGCAAAGTTCATGTCTCCCCTGGTTTGTAAAACTATCAATGCTCTTGTAATAATAAGACCTGCTTTCACTCAGATCAAGAATGTAGCTGAAGAAAGAATTCAGACGGATGAAACAAGCTGCATCTTATGCAGATAAAACGAATGTCATCATGTATATTTTACCATTACATTTTGAGCTTTAATATGTTCTTGATAATTGAGCTCAAAGCAGTATACAGACGGGAACAATCTGGAGGACGTTCACCCTGCGTCTAAGTGTTTCTTTTCAGATATATAATATTTAAAACATCACAATTAGAATCTGCATTGGCTTTGTTCTTTGAAGATGATTGCATGTGAATAAACATAATAAAGACATCTGAGTGGAACACATTCTAATTTATTTTTGTAAAAATAGCAACAAAGACATTTATATTTACAATTTGGTTTATCACAAAGGCATGTTAAACATATTCAACAGTTTTAAGAAAACACAAACACATTTGGTGCTTAAGTCCTCATCTTCTGGACTGAGAGCGGGTTTGTCTGACTTCTGTAATGAACACAATAAATAATATGTAACACAAGCAGATTCATTTATTTTCATTATATTCATTCATTCATACATCTAAAGCAATCCTGATTTACTGTGTAGTTTTGAAAAGTAAAAAAAGACAACTGACAGGGCAACATATTTGTAATGGTGGAATTATCTTTTTCAAGCATTCATCTTAAATGTAAGATTCAAGCAGTATTTAAGTATGATGTATAAGAATAGTATCCTGGGAACAAATGCAGATGGTGAGTTTTAGGGCAACTAAAAAGCAGGACTTCATCAGTAAATAAACAATAAATACCAGGAATTTCATGCGGCCAGAAGTCATCACAAGCTGGACATCGTGGCTCTGATCTTCCTTTAAAGTATCTGGCCACACATGAGTTGTGTATTTTTGTCCCACATGAAGGATTCTCACAAATCTGGCACTGAAAATTAGAATAGATGTTCAATCAATCCAATCAGATCAATACTGTGAGCAAACTCATTTCAAATAAATAAGGTTTGACACATATTAGCTGCAACAACTCAACATGACACAGGAAGTAGAAGGATAATCTTTTTTGGTAACAACAATGAATGTAATCATGTAACTTGTAGTTCAAACAAAACATAGAAACATAGTTCTCCACAGTAATAACACACAGCATTTTCTATTTTCTGGGCTTCTATATTTATTACTAATTTATAAAAGTATTTTACACATAAGCCATCTATTTTAGTCCTCCACTAAAAAAATGATGTTGCATGTGAGATTTTGTTTCACCCCTCTTAAATGGGACTGTGCACTAGGGCCGAGCGATATGACCTAAAATGTTATCACAATATTTTTAGGACATATTGTGAGACAGGATATATATCTCAGTATTTTACAAAAAACACTTCATATATGCTAGGAATGGGCAACAAAATCAAACACCACAATATTTTCCAAAGCCCCTAATGATGAAGTCCACAACAAGGACGTTCACATTACCCGGAATGTCGTCACTGGGGCCCCACCCTGGAGCCAGGCCTGGGGTTGGGGCTCGCAGCAAGCGCCTGGTGGCCAGGTCTTTGCCCACGCGACCTGCCCGGGCGCAGCCCAAATGAGCGATGTGGGCCCGCCCTCCAGTAGGTCCACCACCCACAGGAGGGTTCAGAACGGGCCGGTGCTATGTGATTTGGGTAGCGATAGGGGGGGGTGTTGCCTCCCTGCGCCTTCGGGTCAGGGATAGGTCTCTCACTTTTGGATCTGCTTATGGGCCGAACAGCAGTGTAGAGTACCCGGCCTTCTTGGGGGCCCTGGGAGGGGTACTGGAAAGTGCTCCAACTGGGGACTCCTTTGTTTTACTGGGTGACGTCAACGCTCACGTGGGCAGCGACAGTGTTACCTGGAGGGGTAAGATTGGGAGAAACGGCCTCCCCGATCTGAACCCGAGTGGTGTTCTGTTGTTGGACTTCTGTGCTAGTCACAGTTTGTCCATAAAGAACACCATGTTCAAGCATAGGCCGGAGGTCAAGTCGTGTTGTGTCATCTGACCTCCGGCCGTATGTCTAGGACACTCGGGTGAAGAGAGGGGCTGAGCTGTCAACTGATCACCACCTGGTGCTGAGTCGGAGCCGCTGGCAGGGGAGGAAGCTGGACAGACCTGGCAGACCCAAATGCACTGTGAGGGTCTGCTGGGAATGTCTGGTGGAACCCTCTGTCAGGGAGGCCTTCAACTCCCACCTCCGGCAGAGCTTCGACCAGATCCCGAGGGAGGGTGGGGACATTGAGTCTGAGTGGAACATGTTCTCCACTTCCATTGTTGGTGCGGCTGTTCGAAGCTGTGGCCGTAAGGTCTCCGGTGCCTGTCATGGCGGCAATCCCCGAACCCGGTGGTGGACACCAGAAGTAAGGGATGCTGTCAAGCTGAAGAAGGAGTCCTATCGAGCCTGGTTGGCTCGGGGGACTCCTGAGGCGGCTGACGGGTACCGGCAGGCCAAGCGTGCGGCAGCATGGGCGGTCGCGGAAGCAAAAATTCGGGTCTGGGAAAAGTTCGGGGAGGCCATGGAGGAGGACTACCGTTCAGCCTCGAAGAAATGCTGGCAAACCATCCGGTGCCTCAGGAAGGGGAAACAGTGCTCCACCAACACTGTTTACAGTAGAGGTGGGGAGGTGGGGAGCTGTTGACCTCGACTGCGGACATTGTCGGACGGTGGAAGGAATACTTCAAGGATCTCCTCAATCCCACTGAAACGCCTTCCATAGAGGAAGCAGAGGCTGGGGACTCTATGGACTCTTGAGGTTGATTCATTCATCACTCAAGCCGAAGTCACTGAGGTAGTTCGGAAGCTCCTCAGTGGCAAGGCATCGGGGATGGATGAGATCCTCCCTGAATACCTCAAGTCTCTGGATGTTGTGGGGCTGTCTTGGCTGACACGTCTCAGCAGCATCGCGTGGCCGTCGGGGAAAGTGCCTCTGGACTGGCAGACCGGGGTGGTGGTCCCTCTATTCAAAAAGGGGGACCAGAGGGTGTGTTCCAATTATCTGGGAATCACAGTCCTCAGCCTCCCTGGGAAAGTCTATTCCAGGGTACTGGAGAGGAGAATTCGGCCGATAGTCAAACCTTGGATTCAGGAGGAACAATGCGGTTTTTGTCCTGGCCGTGGAACACTGGACCAGCTCTATACCCTCCGCAGGGTGCTCGAGGGTTCATGGGAGTTTGCCCAACCAGTCCACATGTGCTTTGTGGACTTGGAGAAGGCATTCAACCATGTCCCTCGTGGCATTCTGTGGGAGGTGCTTCGGGAGTATGGGCTAAGGGCTGTGCAGTCCCTCTACGACTGGAGCAGGAGCCTGGTTCGCATTGCCAGCAGTAAGTCAGACCTGTTCCCAGTGCATGTTGGACTCTGGCAGGGCTGCCATTTGTCACCGGTTCTGTTCATTATTTTTATGGACAGAATTTCTAGGTGCAGCCAGGGGCCGGAGGGGGTCTGATTCGGGAGCCGCTGGATTTCATCTCTGCTTTTCACAGATGATGTCTTGTTGGCTCCTTTGAGCCAGGACCTCCAGCATGTCCTGGGGCAGTTTGCAGCCGAGTGTGAAGCAGCTTGGATGAGAATCAGCACCTCCAAGTCCGAGGCCATGGTTCTCGACTGGAAAAAGGTGGCTTGCCCCCTCCGGGTTGGGGGAGAGCCCCTGCCTCAAGTGGAGGAGTTTAAGTATGTTGGGGTCTTGTTCACAAGTGGGCGAAGGATGGAGCGTGAGATTGACAGGTGGATCAGTGCAGCGGCCGCAGCAATGCGGTTGTTGTATCGGTCTGTCGTGGGGAAGAAAGAGCTGAGCAAAAAGGTGAAGCTCTCGATTTATCAGTCAATCTACATTCCTACCCTCACCCATGGTCATGAACTTTGGGTCATGACCAAAAGAATAAGATCCCGGATACAAGTGGTCGAAATGAGTTTCCTCCGCAGGGTGGTGGGGCGCTCCCTTAGAGATAGGGTGAGGAGCTCTGTCATCCGGGAGGAGCTCGGATTAGAGCCGCTGCTCCTCCACATCGAGAGGATTATTTTCTTTAAAATGTCATAATTAGGGATCAACTGTTGTGATACTGATTATTAAAAATCAAGGACACCAACAACGTAGTTTACATATTTGGAACTGATGGCCATTTTCAGTAAAAGTACAAATGTTATCATCAAAATTTAGAATAATCAGTGATGGAATATAAAGTGTTACAATTACCTACAACTACCAAAAGCAAAATTTTGAGGCGCCCCCTGTCTGTTTTTCCATTTTCTGCTTCTTTATGGTATCTCTCCACAATTGACAAATTAATTTACCAGTTACTTTGCAGATTCAGATTATTCAGTGTTGATAGGATATCAATTTTGACATGTTATCAAATATGTTGTCGTGGCCAAATTAAGTGATTTAATTCTAGAATTTCCCAGAAACCAAAACTGACATCTTCTTTTGGTCAGGTTTGTCTGACAAGTAGTCGAAATACCAAAGCTACATTCAAAATACAAGTGTGAAAAGCAGCAAGTACTGTTCAACCATCATTGACTAAAGCAATCAACCTAACAATTATAAGTCGGCAGAGTTCAGAGCCCAAAACAAGGTATACTTTAATCTCTCACGACTTACAATAAAACTAGATACTAGACCCAAAGATTCAGTCCAATAAGAATTACTCATCTGGCATACAAAAGAAAAACCTTTTCTAGCGTCCAGGTTTACTTCCTGGTTATGAGGCCCACTGAAAATATGCTGTAGTGTTTCTCTCACTAACCCTGACCATGAGTTCCCATTATGCTAGCAGAATTTGGTGATGATGTCATCATGTGACAGATTTTTAAATCAGTTTTTCTCAGTTTTAGAAATATCAAACCTTCATGAGTCAAAAACTTATAACAGCAAGAGTCATGACTGACCTTGTTTGCAGTGCAGGGTCTCCTGTCAGCAGTTTGACAGACGTCTCTTTTATAATGGTGTTCTATGGGGAAAGGGCCACAAGGGAATTTTTTGCTTCAATACTGCAGGTGACCACTGGGCAAAATTGGAAGCAAGGCTGAGCGTCGCCGTTGTATCCACGTCTAAAGGTCAGAGGAGACTTCATTTCCACTTCTGCAGTTTTGTTCTTGTACTTGCGAAATATATAACAGCTGTTGTTTTAAAGTGCTGCTTGAGATTAGTTATGCCCTTAGTCAGTCAACCATTGCAGCAATATTGCCTTAGCTTGTGTCTGTTGATTACTGGCATGCCCAGATGACAGACACGGATCCCCTCAAGGCTTCAAAGGTCCGGTATGAAGAATTTAGTGGAATCTAGCAGTGAGGTTCTAGATAGCAACCAATTGAACACGGTGTAAGGTTAAGTGTAGGTTAACCTTTAGTGGCAGTAAAACACGGCGAATCCCCCAAAATCCTACAGACTAGACCTTTAAGTTGCTGTGACTCAAACAGAACCTTAACAAAGCTTATACAGAAAAGTTATCCATCTTTTACATGAAACAAATATGTTGCATCAGGTATCAGTGGGATTGAAAGGCAGGGAGGGAGGGAGGGAGGGAGGGTGGAATAAGTGAGGGAGGGGTGAGGGAGATGAGGAGAAATTAAAGAAACAAAGAACAGGCTGACAGTAGACAGTGATGAAGAGGATGACTGGGGAGTTGTGGAGGAGATAACAGAGCTGCACCATGTCTGTTACGATCAGAGAGCTGCTGGAGCTCAGCAGGTTCAGGTCATCATCTCCCTGCGGTGGCAGATGATGGAAGGCCCGGAGCGAGCTGAGCTCTGCTACCCTCAGCTCCTGAACTCGTCCTGCAGGGGTCTAAAGGGTCCTCGCCCTGAGGCCGTCTCTCTCTACACTCTGTTCTCCTGCATCAATGTGATCACTGTGGCTCTCAACCTGCTCGTTATCATCTCCATCTCCCACTTCAGACAGCTCCACACACCCACCAACCTGCTCCTGCTCTCCCTGGCCATCTCCGACCTGCTGGTGGGGCTGCTGGTGATGCCGGTGCGCTTCATAGAACCCTGCTGGCTGCTGGGCGATCTCATGTGCTCTGTGTCTTACATTATCAGCTTCACCCTGACCTCAGCTTCTGTGGGGAACATGGTGCTCATATCCGTCGACCGCTATGTAGCTATCTGTCATCCTCTGCAGTATCCTAACAAAATCACTCGCAGCAGAGTGGAGGTGTGTCTGTGTGTGTGCTGGGCCTGCTCACTCCTCTACAACGGGCTGATTCTAAAGGACCATCTCAGGTGGCCGGACAGACAAAACTCCTGTCACGGGGAGTGTTTGGTGATGATCAAGTACATCTCAGGAACTATTGACCTCGTGTTCACGTTCATCAGTCCGTGCTCACTTATCATTGTTCTGTACATGAGAGTGTTTGTTGTGGCAGTGTCTCAGGCTCGAGCCATGCAGTCTCATGTTACGGTCATTGCAGGCAGTAGGCTTACAGTCACTGCAAAGAAATCAGAGAAAAAAGCAGCCAGGACTCTGGGTATTGTCATACTGGTGTTTCTGATTACCTTCTGTCCATATTACTACCCCCCTCTGGCAGGACAGTACATCTCAAACACTGCTTCATACTGGGCCTTTGTGTCCTGGCTATTGTTTTTTAACTCTTGTTTGAACCCTCTCATATACGCATTGTTCTACCCCTGGTTTAGGAAAGCTATTAAGGTCATTGTCACTCTGAGGATACTAGAGCAGGATTCTTCCCAGGCAAATATACTTTAAAGTCACTTTCTACAGTAACAATAATGAAACTGCTGTCTGTCATGTAAAAAACCTATATGCATCATGTGACATATGATCGGGTGTTTGATTTCACATTTTACATTTCCCTATTAACCAGCCTGCTAGTCTGGTCATTAGTGCTCAGCACAGATGTAAATCAGAGCTGAAAAACATTTGGTAGTTTCAGCCTCATAAATGTTAGGATTTTCTGCTTTCTTTTATCTTACATTATGTTATGCTGAATATCTAATATAGCTAATATCATATTTTCTGTTAAACTATTACTCAAACTATCAGTGGATTAACGACAAAGTAATATGTTGAACATTCAAAACTGTACAAGTTTACAGTATGTATGTATATTGTAACTTTATGCTTTTAAAGGGACACTGTGTAGTTTTGGAGAAGTAATTCAAACTCAGAATTTAAATATTTACAATATTAATGAGGTAATAATACAAACTCAGAAATATATACCTCTTCCATAAGTGAATAAACAAGCTGTTCTCAGGAAAATAAGGTCCCAGAACACTGTTTGAAGCCAGAGAGGTGGCAGGGTCCGCCACATATAAGTAAAACAGTATGAAATTGTGTTGTTCTTTAAGGTCAGTTTGTTTATTCAGTCATGAAAACAAGGAGAGTTTGTATAAGTAGAAAAAATTCAATGATCTTTATCTTCTGATTAAATTTCTTTCCCTCAAACTACATAGTGCACCTTTAATTCTTAACCTATGTGGACCACAACAGGCTGAACCTGCTGAGCTCCTGAGAGGTCAAGTGACAAACACCGTCTTTAGATTATAGACAACACAAATTATAATTTGGTGACAGACTCTTGATGACAAATGTATTTTTTCTCTATATAGTTGAAGAAATAAAATCTGTCTAACTGCATTACCTTGTGTCATCCAAGTGTTTAGTTGGATGTTTGATGATGTTCATTATTGTTGTCAGTGATTCCATTTACAATGTAGAATGATCAAGGTGATCATACACGAGGGTTCAGCAGAATAACAAAAGTAATGTCGAAACCATATTCACTCTTGAGAGGAAATGAGAGCAAACTTCATGTCTCCCCTGGTTTGTAAAACTATCAATGCTCTTGTAATAATAAGACCTGCTTTCACTCAGATCAAGAATGTAGCTGAAGAAAGAATTCAGACGGATGAAACAAGCTGCATCTTATGCAGATAAAACGAATGTCATCATGTATATTTTATCATTACATTTTGAGCTTTATTATGTTCTTGATAATTGAGCTCAAAGCAGTATACAGACGGGAACAATCTGGAGGACGTTCACCCTGCGTCTAAGTGTTTGTTTCTTTTCAGATATATAATATTTAAAACATCACAATTAGAATCTGCATTGGCTTTGTTCTTTGAAGATGATTGCATGTGAATAAACATAATAAAGACATTTGAGTGGAACACATTCTCATTTATTTTTGTAGAAATAACAAAGACATTTATATTTACAATTTGGTTTATCACAAAGGCATGTTAAAAATATTAAACAGTTTTAAGTAAACACAAACACATTTGGTGCTGAAGTCCTCATCTTCTGGACTGAGAGCGGGTTTGTCTGACTTCTGTAATGAACACAATAAATAATATGTAACACAAGCAGATTGATTTATTTTCATTATATACATTCATTCATACATCTAAAGCAATCCTGATTTACTGTGTAGTTTTGAAAAGTAAAGAAAAGACAACTGACAGGGCAACATATTTGTAATGGTGGACTTATCTTTTTCAAGCATTGATCTTAAATATAAGATTCAAGCAGTATTTAAGTATGATGTATAAGAATAGTATCCTGGGAACAAATGCAGATGGTGAGTTTTAGGGCAACTAAAAAGCAGGACTTCATCAGTAAATAAACAATAAATACCAGGAATTTCATGCGGCCAGAAGTCATCACAAGCTGGACATCGTGGCTCTGATCTTCCTTTAAAGTATCTGGCTACACATGGGTTGTGTATTTTTATCCCACATGAAGGATTCTCACAAATCTGGCACTGAAATTTAGAATAGATGTTTATCAATCCAATCAGATCAATACTGTGAGCAAACTCATTTTGAAGAAATAAGGTTTGACACGTAAGGATAATTCTTTTGGTAACAATAATGAATGTAATCATGTAACTTGTAGTTCAAACATAAAAACAGTTCTCCACAGTTATAACACACAGAATGTCTATTTTAAAGTGATTAAATGAAACAAGCACCTAGAGGCTTCTTTAAGACAGAAATGGTTGTAATGTATTTCATTCAGGTATTTATCACAGGAGTATAAAGCTGACAAGGCTCATGCAAATTTACCTGAAAGGCCATGTTGCGACAAATGTGACACATTTTCACCTGGTCCTGATACATTGCACGGATGTATGGCTCCATCTCGATTATACATCTGGTGGACAAAGTGTATTCACCCCGTTTCTAGATCAATGAGAAGAAATCAATCATACAAAAATGTAATCGACAAAGTGGGAGCAAGACAAGGTTAGCTACCACAGCTACTCTCGTCAACAAACAAAAATAAATTGAGATTTAAACTGTTGTATGATTACTTGTATTGACCTGTTTTACATATTATTTTTTCTGCGTTTTGAACAGCAAAGTCTGGATTTGGAAATATGAACAAATGCTATTATTTGACTTTTTTCACTTCACGAATTTATAAAACTATTTTACACATCAGCCATCTATTTTCCCCGTCCACTAAAAACATGTGAGATTTTGTTTCACCCCTCTTAAATGGGACTGTGCACTAGGGCCGAGCAATATGACCTAAAATATTATCACAACATTTTTAGGACATATTGTGAGACAGGATATATATCTCAGTATTCTAAAATCAACACCACAATATTTTTTGACCAAATAACTCAATATCAACAATGCAAGAATATTGTAGGGATGACTGTTGGTGCTACAAAACATTAACACAATGAGTTTTTTGATAAATAACCATCAATAATGTGGATAGTTGGATAAGTTGTTAAAGGCAAGTATCAGAACAAGTGGAACACTCTGGTAAGTTCAGATAATTACATGCATTTACTGCAAGTTGGCCTTTAAAACCGGGAAAAGACAACACTTAGGACATATCATGATATAAAGCTATATAAAATCTTGGGACGATAAAGTCTCATATCATGATAGCTTACATTAGGCAATTCATGGTTAACACACCCTGTTGATAATTCTCATCCCCAATGTTAATGGACAAGTTGTACATTTTGGGAAATATGCTTGAGGAGTTGAAAAACAAAACTGACACCACTTATATATCTGTACAGCACTGGTTGGCTTTGCATGGTATAGATGATACTCCAACTCATATGAAAGGCTACAGAAGTGACTCTGAAAAGTTGTGTGTCCACATTAAAAGTGCTTGAAGTTTATAAAAAAAGAAAAGAAAAGAAAAAACAAACAAAAGAAGTTAAAAATAACTTTGATAATCTGTTTTACCTCATTAAGCCATTTGTCATGCACGAGTCGGTTCAAGACGTGCTCCGTCTCGCTCTTCTTCAGTTTTTTGGTGGTCAGGGTGTCGGCGCTGTTCAGGATGTCAGTGGAGGAGGCTTTGCCATTCTCGGAGCCCACGATCAGCTCAATCTGAATGTCAACAGCTCGAGTTCAGGAATAACAAATAACAGGTTTGGAAGAAGCTCAGCTCTACAATTACTGCTGAAACACTTCCCATTGCAATAAATACACGTGATTTAGGATTGTCCTCAAAATGTTACTATTTCTTTCTGAAAGTTCACTCACCGTTTTCCCGAACAGCTCCAGCTCATTGTCAGCATAATCTGAGGACATCCTGGTGACATCAGTCTCAGCCATGTTGACCTGGACAGGTTTTAAGTGAAACTGTGATTAATAAAGCCTCCTGGTAACTCAACATGCTTTGGATGCAGACAAAGGTTTAACAACCCATTTTTAATTTGCAGCACATTTCATACATCTTTCACCACCTACTGAGCAAATACTCACACTGATAAATATAAAAGAGGCAAAACAGCCCCATATGTGAATATACCCACCACTGTAGGTTTGAAACACTGTGTTAGCATCTTCTCTCCTGTTCGTCTTCATATATACACCCTTCTGTTACTGACATACATCTGTAACTTGGATCCACCAGTAAAAAGGACTTTTTCCAGTCATCCAATGTGAAATTCTGGTATTTCAAGTGTTTGGCTTTGTTTCACCTCTTGAGATGTGGTTTAGAAACTGCTAATCGTCCTCTGAGACTACCACAAAACAGCTTAATATTTTTACATGACCTTTGCAAATTAATATCTTACATTCTTTATTTAACAAATTATGTATCAGAGATCAATTTGCTTTTCTAACTCTTAGGGAACTCAGCTTAATGTATTGATCTTCTGATGGTGTGGTCATTTTGGGTCGGCCTGATCGTTGGATACGACTGATCTGATCTCATGTCTGAAAAAAGCTTTAAAGTTCTGTGCACTACCCCCTTAGAAACCTTTAGTCTGGCCATGAAGCTGAGAAAAGTCTTCTTGGCTTAGACTAACAATTTAACTTTCATTTATCTTTTGAATCCTCAAACTTTCTGATTATTTCCATGTTTATTCGATAATATTAGATATTTTCAATGTGATCATAGACTATTGGACCTGACTTTTTAAAAATGTTTTCTTGAGTCTTTGTAGAACATAAAGACCAAAGAAAGCTGCTTTTTGTTGTGCTCCACAGCCTCGCATCTGTGTAACTTTCTCCCTCAATTCACCAACCAACCTGTGACTTCAAAAGAGTCACTAGTTAGGAATTCAGTTAAAGCAACTAACCAAGGCGTAGTACTGCTGACCGTTGTCTTCAGACATCCCTTTTCTAATCTGCATGAACATGGGCTGCAGCTTTGAGTTGATGGTCTCAATGAAATCATCCAGTTTGTCGGGGGCATGCTGTGCTACAAAAAAACAAACAAGAAAGACAAAGTTTGTTAGTTTCAAGGATACACTTAAAGAAGCATTAAGATGAATACATTGGAAACTGAAAGAATACTTACATTTTCAACACATGTTTTAAATTCCTTTCTTAGGAAGATTTCAATTTCTGTCTAGTTTATCATTTTCTGAATCAAATGTAAGGGAAATTATTGACTGAAAAATTGTGCTCATAAAATGTATGTACTTGAAATAGTTAATGTAAAAGGCAATTCAAATATTCAGTTAAACTTCAAAGATTAAATAAATAATACTTTTTAAGTGTTTTTCTATTCTTGCCGTTAAAGGATCTGCACAGGCTTCGACCTGCTGTATAAAGCCTGTCTTCTGCTACAGAAGTGACCTCTGGAGTTACTCTGGTATCAACATCAGTAACTGTTATATAAAATGACTCACTGTTGTGGGTTTCACAGCAATACTGATAGAGTGTCTTTGCCCCTTGTTGATCGATGATGCCACTGCCCATCATGGTCTGTAGGAACCTGCGATGGCTGTCTCCCATCTGTCGTGACATGTTTCTGGACTGACCTAGACACACAGAACATGGATACCTATAGACTCTGCAACTTACAATGTGTCGCTGTAAAAGTAAAGGCTTCAATCCAGAAAGACAAAGGAAACAACTACAGCTGCAACTGACAATTATTATCCTTATTGATTAATCTGACAATTATTTTCACAATTAAAACAATTAATAGTTTAGTCTTAAATTTGTTTTAAAAATTGAAGAAACATGATCATTATAATATCCCAGAACCCAAAGTGACATTTTCAAATTGCTTCTTCTGTCAAACCAACAGTCAAAAACCCAGAGACTATTAATTTAGTATCATAAATTACATTGAAGAGCAGCAAATCCTCACATTTAAGAATCTGGGACTAGCAAAGTCTGATTGATCGCAAAAACAATTAATTTTCTGTTTAATCGATTCATGGATTATTTGTTGCAGGTCCAAAGACAACAAACTCACACAGGAGGTCTCACTGACTCCCATCAGTGGCTCATCCTTTTTGGAAACAGCTATTAAAAAACGTGACCAAAGCAAAAAGATCAGCCATCATACTTATCAATGAACACCACGAAACAATACATTAGTATATAGCTAACTATGGGTTAAATGTGACGCTGCAAGCTGGCATTTGACAACATTTATCTACTGAAAGTGTAGAAAGTGATAACTTAGCTAGCTAACGTCCATAGCAACATTAACGTCAGCTAACAGTCAATTGTTTGCTAAGTGAGGTCAGTAAACCACAGACCTCGATTATTTTCAGTTTAGTTTCATGACTTAATTTTTCTATCCTATGCAGAGTCGAGTGTCTTAAGTTAAAATAAGTTTTATTTACTTGCTGCTTCCTGTAATGCGCGCCTCCTCAGTTGAGCTTCCTCCTTCTTCTTCGTCTCTCCCTACTTGTGTATTTCCGGTTGCTTGCTGACGCCTGTGTGGTGAATCACCGCCACCTGCTGCTCAAGCGAGAACATCACGTTCACCATGCCACAAAAATAAATCAGCATCTCTCCAAACACTGAACAACATACACCGATTAGGCATAACATTATGACCACTGACAGGTGAAGTGAATAACACTGGTTATCTCTTCATCATGGCACCTGTTAGTAGGTGGGATATGTTAGGCAGCAAGTGAACATGTTGTCCTCAAAGTTGGTGTGTTAGAAGCAGGAAAAATGGGCAAGCGTAAGGATTTGAGTGAGTTTGACAAGGGCCAAATTGTGATGGCTAGACGACTGGGTCAGAGCATCTCCAAAACGGCAGCTCTTGTGGGGTGTTCCTGGTCTGCAGTGGTCAGTTTCTATCAAAAGTGGTCCAAGGACGGAACAGTGGTGAACCGGCGACAGGGTCATGGGTGGCCAAGGCTCATTGATGCACGTGGGGGAGCGAAGACTGGCCCGTGTGGTCCGATCCAACAGACGAGCTACTGTTGCTCAAATAGCTGAAGAAGGTAATGCTTGTTCTGATAGAAAGGTGTCAGAATACACAGTTGCGTATGGGGCTGCATAGCTGCAGACCAGTCAGGATGCCCATGCTGACCCCTGTCCACCACCGAAAGCGCCAACAATGGGCACGGGAGCATCCGAACTGGACCAATGGAGCTATTATTATTATTATTATGTATCACCTACCTAAGCATTGTTGCAGACCATGTACACCCTTTCATGGAGACAGTATTCCCTGATGGCTGTGGCCTCTTTCAGCAGGATAATGCACCATGCCACAAAGCAAAAATGGTTCAAGAATGGTTTGAGGAGCACAACAAGGAGTTTGAGGTGTTGACTTGGCCTCCAAATTCCCCAGATCTCAATCCAATCGATCATCTGTGGGATGTGCTGGACAAACAAGTCCGATCCATGGAGGCCCCACCTCGCAACTTAAGGACTTAAAGGATCTGCCACAAACATCTTGGTGCCAGATACCACAGCACACCTTCAGGGGTCTAGTGGAGTCCATGCCTCTACGGGTCAGGGCTGCTGCGGCAGCAAAAGGGGGACCAACACAATATTAGGCAGGTGGTCATAATGTTATGCCTGATTTTGTGATTTATTGTCACATTTTGTTAGATGTTGTATGCTCCTACTTGTTGTTGTGTTATTTTGCACTTCAGGTCCACCGTAAATTTGACATGGATGGAGGAGCAGTGACATGAATTGCGGGGCTCTTGATGAAGCATTAGCCCCAAAGCTTTAATTTAGAGATAAGTAATCGGGACACACACAGTATCTGTTTACCTCACAGATTTGTAAAGAAATGCTGTCACCTGCAAAGTTCAGCATCCATCTGTTGGTTTGGTTGTTTGGTTCAGGCTTAGTGGCTTCTTTTGTGATGGCTTGACTTTCACATACAATAAAACCTGCTGAATATGAGTTCTACCCTGTGTGTGTGCGCTTCTGCAGCTCCAGCAAGCAAGTGGGGTGTCTGGGTAAGCATGCAAGACAATGCATTCAGTGTTACAGCAAGTAAAGGAAACATGACTTATTCTAAATGCTTTATTACTCTAACAAATTAAATAAGAACATATAATACAAGGTGTCTGAGTCTTTGATTACAATATAGCCTATTATTAACATTATTTAAATACAGTATCCAATGTCATCAAGCTTTACGGTAGCATTTAACCTAATATTCCCCAACAGTATCCCAAATCTGCGTCAAAAATTGTCCATTTCAAATGGTGTCAGAAAACAGCCAGGTGCTGATGGTGATCAGTACGTTTCCATGAACACAAACAACTCAATTCATGTAAAAAGCATTTAGGTAAGAGTGTGATTGAACCGTTAACCTACCTGGTTTACGGCATTCTGCTGACACCAGTTTACAAAATATGTTTGTAAACTGATCGACTTTGTAATTTGGATTTAGATGTACAGTACATATTGGAATTCTGTTATGGAGGATTACCCTGGGAAGTTTGTTGAATTATGAGTGCTTGTGCAAACACACTGATATTGAGGCTGCATTTAAGATATTACTTTAAGGGGACATCCACCAACTTCATGAAGGACCAACCACTGTCTGCAAAGAGTCACATTTTTTCCAGACTGAGTTTAAGGTCTCCTGACAACACTGCCCCGTCCTTGCCTCTTTTTGGAGAGATTATCTTTACTTGTTAAAGTAACACTATTCTTACTGAGTTTCATGAACATGTCTAGACCAAACTTTCCAATGTAAACAGGAGATTTGCAGTGCAAATGAATTTCCTCTCTCTGTCCAGTAGGCAGTAGGACCTTTCTAGAGTAATAAAGGAAGGACATGACAGTGATCTCAGAGACAGCAAACACAAACTCTAACATCAGCATTTTAGCAAGTATTTCATTGTGACATTTTCTTGCTCACTGCCTGGAAAAGATTGGGAATAATGTCCTAAACAACTTGTACTATGTTCCAAATGTGTTCAAATCACCAAACACTGGCATTTCTCTTAGTGGGCAACATAAATTCTAGAAAGAAACAAAATTCTTTCTGTCAAGTCAAAACTAGACAAACAGCATGTGCAATGGAGATTATCCACTGTGTAATCAATCCTTAGTAATGTGGTAGTAAAGGCCAGGCAAATGTCTCCTTCTCCCAGTTTTGGCCTCTTGTGGTGACTCAACAGGTTCTCCATCCAACTTCACCAGGCTTTTCAGCTCAAATCTGGACACAGCAGGCTTCTTCTTCGTTTTTTCCTTTTTTTTCTTTAAGCCCAGCATTGCTATCCCCATCCTCGTGTTTCTCCAAAGTGCCCATTGTTGACTCAGTGTGCTTTTTGTCCCCTCAAATGTCTTTATCCTTTTTACTTGGCAGCAGTTGGCTAAGAAAACATCAAACCTGAGAAACAAATGTAAGAAAATAAGAAGACAATGACAAATAGAGGGAAGTATAGTTGTAAACAAAAACCACCAGTGCTGCCTGTTGTGAAACAGTCAGCTGAGAACCACCAGTTTCCCTCCACAGAGACAGATGACTGATTGAGAGTTACAGTCTTGCGATTTTTGTTTAGAATTTACACTTGTAATCTGTCTGTGTGTGTGTGTTTGTGCTGTACCTTGTGTTCTAGTGGCTGGTAGGAAACTGTCCATGTGTGTTGATAGACTGTTGCAACTTTTCCTCTTTGGCTCTTCTGCTGTGGCAAAGCTGTGGAATAACACAAACATGGTCAATACCCCTTTCTTCTTCTAATGTTACATACTGAACATTTGATTACATCGACACTAAAACAATATGTCAAAGTAATAGTTACACAAACAATGCACTCTTAGTTTCTCACCGTTCTTTTCTCCATGAAGCTGGTCAGGAACTCGTCGATGTCTGTGCGTCCCTCCAGGAAGTTTTCCGCTGTCTCCTCTGACTCCTCCTCAGCCTGGTGGGCTGCAACTTTTAACCGAGCCTGTAAGGTACTAAGACTGCAACTCTAGTGAGGGAGGAAAGATATCAAAGTAAGAAACAGAGAGACAGAAAATTTCTGAAGAGTGTTTACAGACATTTTCCAGCAGGCTGGGGTTGGTTTCTTTAAACTGCTCAACATTTCCTCCTTTAATAAAAAACTATATAAACTATAAACTAACTATAAAAACTATGTGGCCTTCAACTTCAGCACTATGATAAACTGAAAGGGAACAACCCAAATGTACTGTTCCAAGTCGTCTAAATGGTAAAAAATAAAAGTGAAATCAAGGCCATTAAACAGGTAGCTTGAATCCACAAAAGTGCATCCGTACTCAAACCCTGTTATCAATAAAACTACAGTACAATGAGCCTCTTACCTCACTGAGGTCGTGCTGTCGCTGCATCCTTGTCTCAAAGGCCGATTTCATCTGGGTCAGCTGCTCGTACTGTCAACAGACATCCAAAACATCAGAAGCTGCGAGATATAACAGCATGAATGTGCTTTTTTTGTGTCCCTTGGAGAGACACAATGAGAGAGCACAAGATATGAGATGTAATATCTGACCTTGTAGAGCATTTCTTGTCTTTTTCCTTCCAGCTGTGGCTCCATCTGAAGGTTTTTCTCTGTAAATGACAAACAGGTGAACAAATATCTGGAAAGCTCAACTAAATTCTAACTTCTCTTTCATAGTTATAACCATCAACACCTTCAGATCAGGGGTCGAAGAGCAACTTACTCGCCATGTCCACTATACTGGTGACAAGTTCTTCTTTATCATTGGTGATCTGCTTGAGTTGTGGCAAACTCACAAAGAACTCCAGTAACACGTCCTCGTTTTCAGACATGCTCGACAACTGCATTAGACTGGGAAGTGGCGCAGCGGAAGGTGGCAGATGTGTCGCAGTAGGTAAGAGGAGAAAGGAACAAAGACATTAATGTACTGGAACCAAAAGAACGTTTTCGGATCTCAATCAAAATACATTTTAAGTCAAGAATATTTGGGATACTGTACTTCATGTCACAGAGTTCAGGAAAAGACTCGGGAATCTCAGGCATCTTGTACATGTGTCCGTTCAGTCCAGCCTGAAACAGACAGCGGTAGTATAAGCAACTCACAGTAGAAGTATTTGAACATGACCAATCAGTTGAAGGGAAAGATGTTTTAAACTGAAAGCCAGCCTCTTACTTCCCTTGGGTGTCAGAGTTTTAATGTTTGAGATGCTATCACCACTTCCTTCTACCAACCCACTTGTGTATATTATGCATTGTGAGGGTACCTGGGAGTCTCCGGTGGGAACAGGCAGTGGTAGGTCAGAAATCAGTCCATATGGGGCTGGAGCTCGAGGGTGTCCATGGGCACTTTCGGCCCCTGGGTGAGACATCGGTGCTGGAGATGGAGCTGGGCCTGGACCAGCAGGCGGCGTGTGACTGGGACCCATGTGGCGAGATCCATAGTGGAAAGCCTGAGTTGGGTAAGGAGGCTTGTACATATTGCTGCGTGAACATGGGAGGGAAAAAACATTATTTCCCTTAGGGATAAAAATGTAAAAAAAGAAACGAACATATCAAATTTAGAAAGAGCTTTCAACCGTGACTATTCAGGAAAGGGCACACAGGTTCTAGTTTAACACAATATGTTTGATAGTAAAAAAAAGTTACATAATATTGTCCCAAATTTCCATTATAATCATGAACTGTGTTTTAGGGCTACTTATTTACTGCAATGCCTATGTAAAAGCATTACTGCAAAAATACTTAAATTAAACTCAGGTTACACAACACTTGAACTTCCTGTTATAATGAGAAAGTACTTAGAGACAAATGTCCATGAATGAAAGAGCAGACTCACTATGGAAAGCCAGCAGGGCCACTGGACATCAAGGCAGGGGGACTCTTCCAGAACTCATCCAGCAGACTCTGAATGACCTTACCCAGATCTGAGTGCATCCCAAACTACAACATACAGAACAACAAAACTAAAAATACTTGGAGGAAACTAAGAACATCATCACTTATAAAACTACAGTTTGACCTTACAAAGGTTTCACTAAATATCAAACAACCAGGAAAGATAAGTAGAAGTTGATATTGCAAGAGCTGAACACTACGTTTGCATGTTATTATAAGAATCAGGAGAACATCCACTTAATTAGGGGAAAACCCATGTTTACATGCAGCTGGGCGGAAATCAGATTTCTCCCCCCTATCTCTATTTAAACTACAGCTATTTGTGTGTAAACATCACATCCTTGTTTCAGATACCTGGATTAAGCCCTTATCTTAGTTTCGGTGCGGAAATGAGAGATAGTGGCTGGGAGGGATATCAAGGGGTCAAACAAATGTTCCACAAACAAAGATGATCAGAAACCTGCATAATGATGGAATCACGGAAGCAAGACAGAGCATTTGAACTGAGGACGCTCTAAGAGCACAGACTGACTCTTGCTTGCTCTGTGCTGAAAGAAGCACCAGTCACATGTGACTGTATCTTGCAACGATCAGCTGCAGAAAGCATTTTACTGTGACTAATCATTTCAGTTTCGGTCACATTTATTCATTATGGATACTACTTTATGGTAATACTGTTTCTGTGCTGTTCTTTATTTGCTGTGAATCTCTTAACAAGCGAACCATGAGGTAAGGTTTTTTTTAACAGTGGAGAAAATAGCAAGAACATTCAGG
The DNA here is from genome assembly GCA_039737535.1 of Lagodon rhomboides. Lineage (NCBI taxonomy): Eukaryota > Metazoa > Chordata > Actinopteri > Spariformes > Sparidae > Lagodon > Lagodon rhomboides. The sequence continues at coordinate 14,474,513 of CM077786.1, forward strand.
TATGTTGCCAGTTTCAAAACCAGGTAACATTAGCCACTGGTGGTTTTCTTGAATGATTTCAGATCACAGAGTCGTAAGAACACAACCCCTTGATCCCATCGAACCCCTTCAAGAAACAAAGATTAGGAATCACAGGAAACAAAACAACTACTTACATTATTGATGAGGGGGCTGGTGATCATGGTGCCATTATTGCTGTCTACTAAGTGATGACCAACAGGGGGGTAGACGCTAACCACTGGCTTCTCCTGGGGGAACTGAGGAGGCAGCAGACTAAAAGAAAATGGAACAAAAAATATTATAAGTGACTGTAAATCGAGCACACAGCCTGCATTCGATACTGTGACACTGTGACCATGTGTGAGAAACTGTACTTACACATTAACACTAATGGTGGAGTTGTTGACTGTGAATGGTATTCTGTACTCGACATCTTTCTGGATCTCTGCGAGGCTGTTGGGAAACAGTAACACAGGATGTCATGATCTGTAATCTTTCATCTGTAGTCTTGATCAGCACATTTATAAAATGTAGTATACATCCTTTATCAATGTTAATGCAACCTATGCTAGTTTGGAGACAGAATCACAAAGAGAGACCTTCCATAATTAACCTTGCGTAATGACTCTATATGCTTAATCCCGTACCCACCAAAAATTACAATGCATCCGCAATTTGATTCACTTAATGTTGTTTTGCTAAGAAGTATAGTGTTATGAAGCAGAACAGTTTTCCAGGAAAACTGGACCGATCACAGAGTGTACTGTACAACCTTAAAGTTGTATCACTAGTCTATTTTTTTTTTTTACTTTTCTTTATCCGAACTTGTAAGAAACCCTAAATTAAAGAAACTTGACTAACAAGAAAACATGTTTTTATTTTAAAATCATACTGATTTTTTAACTACTTTGCCCAATGCTGATCCACATTTGCCTTCTATTACTGCATGCAATAACTGTAAAACCATACTGTTTACTGCAGTCATGATGACTTCAGAGAGTTTGCAAAATGCGAAGAAATTCAGTGCTGAGTACAGTCAGTGCCCCTACATAAGTCTGCCATGGCCTGTTTAGGGGCTCTGCCTGCTCACAGTCTTCAAACAGTATGAAACTTGTTTTCCCATTGACTCATTCTTTGACACCATCGACACGCCATGAGCAGCATTCACCACAGTACATTAGCCTCTGTGCCCCGTGCAATTCTATTATAGTAAACAAAAGCTAATACTTTAATCTCCACATCTAATTAGCTAGCTCCTCCTAAAACTACAGGCGTGACAAGTTCGAGTGAGCACTGGAATGATCACAAGATATATCCGGCCAGCTACAACGTGTGTCATCAATCCTAAATATGGACACTGTAACTGTCACCGGCTGACTTGATTAGCTAGCCAGCTAACACAGCGCCCTGCCAAATCATTCCTAACTAGCTAGTTAGCTACGAGGAAAGGTTAGCAAACATTAGCTACTCGGTGTCCACAGAGAAGCGCAAACAGGCAGTGGTTGTTGGTTCACGTAATATCGTGACTTTGGTATTTTGACATGTCTTGAGTATAGCAGCGACAACCGCGTCCAAGAATAAAGGCAATGAGCTATATGTTAACGTTAGCCTAGCGTACTTCTTGTGACTCAACTGTCAGCCAAGTGGCTAGCTATGCTAAGTAAACACACCGTGTGTGTGCTCTCGAACAACATGTTCTCGTTTACGACACCACTGGCGAGAAACAGCTGACCAAGCTCCGTTTAAAAGGATAAAATAACGTTACTGTTAATAAGCTATACGGAAGCACCGGGAGAACGGTTCTTGGTGACCGGTTGCCATTCACGTTACCTCGGATGAGCAGCTTTGAGAGACTCGATCTGCCGCTGTCTTTGTTGCTGTAGGCTGTTCAGAGGAGGGAGAGGTCCGGAGCCTTTGGACAGGGGGAAAAGCCAGTTCATCCTCTCCTGGCAAAACCACGGACTGAACCTGGTGACAGAATCTAAAGGCCGAAAACAGACGCAGACGAAATGGAAGAGAAAGTGAGAGATTTGCGGTGCTAACGCCTGTTAGCTTGTTGACTACCGACGGGTTGTTGTCCTCACGAGGTTTACTTTACAGCTACGTTACAAAGTCAGATGGCATGTCCGAACGTGTCGGATAAAATGTCGATTACGTTTAATCTCGGAGTAAGTCTATACTTTTACCACTGTCGTTAATATTATCAAAGCGAGAGATAATTCTATCTTAAGAAGACAACCCTTCGAGTAAGCGAGCTTGATCAACTTATTTACGTACTACGTCACGGAGCGTCAAGCGCGCAACTTCCTGTTTTTATAATGTTTTCATGATAAAAGCAATTAAAACTACATTTACTTTTTAGACCTCAAATTCAAAACTCATTGTAAGCATCTATTCAAAACAAAAAGAAAAGAACGTTTTATGATTATTACCATATAAAGCCCATCTTTGTGGTCCTCTAGGAGACAACTCGCTACACTGAGTATTCATTAAATCCATGTTATAATTGAAGAAGAGCTTGGGGGGTTTAATGCATTTCTATTATTTTTGTGTTGTAAATTTGTGTTTGTTGTGTTAAGATCATTTTCATAATATATTCCTGTTTTGTTTTTTTGTTTTGATTGCAAAAACTAAATTCATGAATGACACATATATCAATTTGGAATAACCAGGAGCATTAATTTCAAAAACTTTTAAATCCCTAATTTTTTGACAAACTACAAATGAGTTGTACAGTTTCACAGACATCGGCAGGAATAATCTCATCTATCACTTACAAACACCTTAGCACTGTAATTCTTCAGCTGAAGATGAACCACAACATTGCAGAGCCAGTCACTGCAGAACTCTGACAGCACACAGCAGAGTCCCAATTTTCAATGATTATGAGACATAAAGTCCTCCAGAGATGATCACAGAACAAACAATTTCGATAAATCATGAGGAAATGTGTTTTTTTAATAAGACTAACATTTAAACTAACACGGTTTCTCTTCCTGTAGTAATTCTGTTTCAAAATTATCTTAATTGTCAATCGCTTCTGTCAATCCACCAACCAATCATCTAGTTTTAGAAGGTTGTAAACCTTAGCCAACCAGCAATGTAGCTCACTACCAATGTTCTCATGCAACTAATCTGTTCTTATGAATGTTTTCATATCATTCTCAAGAGTTCTTTTTCCCCTTGTACAATTTCTTGCAACCACTCTGATCATATTACCTTCTTCAGTATTGCACACTGAAGTACAGAACAATCATCAATGACAGAGAGCATATTAACTGAATCATTACTCTCTATCAGCTTCACACTCAAAATGGAATATCATGACTCTTCATCTTCATCAAATTCCTTTCACAATTGCAATCACAACAGATTTTCTCAATGAGTAAGTATGTTGTTTTTCTTTTAGACAAATTATAACCACTCTGATCATATTCCCTTCCTCAGTACTCTATGAGGAAATACAGAACGATCATCAATGACACAGATCACATGAACTGAATCATTACTCTCTGTCAGCTTCACGCTCAGAAGGGAATATCACAACTCTTCATCATGGTTAGCGAGACAAAACACTTTAGAAACACATTTCTCAAGTCAGAAACTATCGAAATGATCCCTGAAAGTATAGTCTTAGTTTGAATGGAGGTGAAAACTGAAGGTGTTTCACAGGACGATCGTTCTCACTTAGGGTTCGTCTCTGCCGTCATAAACCTCCTCCAGTTGTTGAACCACTGCATAGCACAGCCAATCACTGCAGGACTGACAGCACACACATATCAGACAAAAGCTGCACTGTGTGATGATGAATAAAATGCTTGTGTCAAAGTGTGAAAAGTTTTTTTTTTCCAAGATCTTTCAAGCAACAAACTATTACATTCTTTCAATGAGCACTAAACCAGCAATGTTGTTAACAATCAGCATTGTCATTATTTACATGGAGCTCTTGAAAACTAATCTCTGGTTTCAAATTTTTTTGGGGAGAGCACGTGGATAATATCTAAAGTTAAAATGTTTTTTTTTTAGTTCTACAAGTTATGGCGACCACTCTGATCACATTCCCTTCCTCAATACTCCATGGAGTAATACTGAACAATCATCAATGACAGAGAACATATAAACTAATTATTCTCTATCAGCTTCATGCTCAGAAGGGAATATCACAACTCTTCATCGTGGCTGGCGAGACCAAACACTTTAGAAACACATTTCTCAAGTCAGAAACTATAGAAATGATCCCTGAAAGTATAGTCTTAGTTTGTGAGAGGATGACAACATCAGGTAATTCACAGGAGAATCATTCTCCCTCAGGGTTCCTCTTTGCGTCAAAAGTCTCCTCCAGTTGCTGCCTCTCGTTCTGCCATGTAGTTTTATGTAAATGACACAACATAACACAGCCAATCACTGCAGCTGTGACGCAGCGTACAAACAGGAGACTTCGAGATAAAGAAAAATATTTGTGTTTCTCATTTATGTTCACTGATGTGTTTTTAATCATCCATAGAGAGGCTGTTTCTGAGAAGATTTTATGTCTGAGACTGATTTTCAAACACTAACTTGTCCTCAACTCTGTTTCAGCCTATTTTCTACTATAAAAGCTGCAACAGGCAATATTTGCCTTCTAGGAGCATAACACATAAAGAGTGGTTCTAATTGAGACTAAATATACACCAGACAGCACAGTTAAGACTGCATTATTACACGTTTTTTTTAACACTGGTATCTCTACAGAATTTCACAAAACAGAGAGAAACTTTTACAGTAAATTTGCCAGAACCTGAAAATAGAGAATAACTTGCATTTTCACGTTAGAAATGACAATTCTTGATTATCAAAGGGTTCTGTCTTTTAATCAACAAATGCACTTTTAAATTCTTTGAATGAGCTCTAACTCTTAATCAACCCCTAATCTGCAATGTAACTGACTAACAATATTCTCATGCAAACTATTCGTTCTTATAAAAGCTTTGAGATCTTTCTCAATAAGAATATTATTTTTTCTCTTGTACAACTTCTTGCAACCACTCTGATCATATTCTCTTCCTCAGTACTCCTTACTGAAGTACAGAACAATCATCAATGATAGAGAGCATATGAACTGAATCATTACTCTATCAACTTCACGCTCAGAAGGGAATATCACAACTCTTCATCGTGGTTAGCGAGACCAAACACTTTAGAAGCACATTTCTCAAGTCATAAACTATAGAAATGATCCCTGAAAGTATAGTCTTAGTTTGAATGAAGGTGAAAAGTGAAGGTGTTTCACAGGACGATCATTCTCACTCAGGGTTGAATGAAACCTTCTCTCCATGATTAGCAGAACAAAGTTGTGTTAAATTCCCAATTTTCAGTCATTACTAGACAACAAGTCCTCCACAGGTGATCAGACAGGAAACAAAATGGATGAATTATGAGGAAATCTGTTTTCAAGAACACTAACATTTACATCATGAACATCTTCCAGTTGTTGAACCACAGCATAGAACAGCCAATCACTGCAGGCCACTGACAGCACAGCTGTAACAGAACTGGAATTCTTATGTTTAAAGTGACAAATTATCAAAGTTGCTCTGTCTTTCACTTATTTGTTATTTCCTCAAATGAGCACTAAACTTTGACCAGCTTATCTGCAATCTTGTTAGCTATCAATATTCTTGCAAAGTACATTCCTTTCACAATGGCAGTCATATAACAGCTTTACTTAGAGAGCAAAAATTATTTTTTTAGACACATCTTTGCAACCACTCTGATCATATTCCCTTCCTCAGTACTCTATGAGGAAATACAGAACGATCATCAATGACACAGATCACATGAACTGAATCATTACTCTCTGTCAGCTTCACGCTCAGAAGGGAATATCACAAGTCTTCATCGTGGTTAGCGAGACCAAACACTTTAGCAACACATTTCTCAAGTCAGAAACTATAGAAATGATCCCTGAAAGTAGAGTCTTAGTTTGAATGGAGGTGAAAACTGAAGGTGTTTCACAGGATGATCGTTCTCACTTAGGGTTCATCATGACCGATTCATGAGAAGTTAACAAAATAAAAAGTCAACTTTAATTGAAACTGCTACAGCTCGAGGGCCTAATGTGGTCCTTGAACAACCTCATTCCTCATCTTGTAGTAGGCATATTAGGCAATTCAACAGTTATGTTTGTTGCTAAGCACAAAAATAATCTTTTTATTAAAAAGGATTAACTCAGGCCTTCCAAGCAGAGGGAATTCACCAGACTTTTACAGTGTCATGAATGTAAACTGGGACTGTGTCAGTCTTTCTTACTTCTTCCAGTCAGTGAGAAAAATGTACCTGTTGTCCTGCAGTTCTTTGAGATTTGGATAAATGTAGTCACTGTAACTTTTTTAACTTTTCTTACTTTGTTACTTACTAAAGACTTTTAATACAAATATTTGTCTTTATTTCAGCACTGCTTTAATCTCCTGTCTGTACGCCATGTCAGAGCTGTGCTGTCATTGTCAAACAGCAATTGGCTGTGTTATGTTGTGTCATTTACATAAAACCACATGGCAGGATGAGATGCAGCAACTGGAGGAGACTTTTGAGAGCAGAGATGAACCCTGAGTGAGAATGATTCTCCTGTGAATGACCTGATGTTGCCATCCTCTCTTCAAACTAAGACTATTCTTTCAGGGATCATTTCTATAGTTTCTGACTTGAGAAATGTGCTTCTAAAGTGTTTGGTCTCGCTAACCACGATGATGAGTTGTGATATTCTCTTCTGAGCATGAAGCTGACAGGGAGTAATGATTCAGTTCATGTGATCTGTCATTGATGATTGTTCTGTATTTCAGTGCTGAGTACTGAGGAAGAGAATATGATCAGAGTGGTTACAAAAATGTGTCTAAATGAATGAAACCTGTTGCTCTCCAAGCAAATCTGTTATTAGTATAATTGTGAAATTAATGTAATTTACAAGAATACTGATAGTTAACATGAAGTTTGAATGAAGGTGAAAAGTGAAGGTGTTTCACAGAATGATCATTCTCACTCAGGGTTGAATTAAACATTTTTTCTCCATGATTAGCAGAACAACCTTGTGTCAAATTCCCAATTTTCAGTCATTACTTAACAACAAGTCCTCCAGAGGTGATCAGACAGGAAACAAAATGCATGAATTATGAGGAAATCTGTTTTCAAGAACACTAACATTTACATCATAAACCTCCTTCAGTTGTTGAACCACAGTGTAGCACAGCCAATCACTGCAGGCCACTGACAGCACAGCTGTAACAGAACTAGAGTTTTTATGTTTGAAATGACAAATTATCAATGTTGCTCTGTCTTTCAATCATGAATTATTTAAGAATTAAGAATAACTTGTATTTTTACGTTAGAAGTGACAATTCTTAATTATCAAGGTACGTGTCTTTTAATCAACAAATGCATTTTTAAAGTCTGTGAACGAGCACTAAACCTTAGCCAACCCTTAATAAGCAACCGACATTCTAATGCAACTAATCTGTTCTTATAAAGGTTTTTATATCATTCTCAAAAGATCTTTTTGCCTTGTACAAATTCTTGCAACCACTCTGATCATATCCCCTTCTTCTGTACATCAGAAAGAAGTACAGAACGATCATCAATGACAGAGAGTGTATGAACTGAATCATTATGCTCTTTCAGCTTCACGCTCAAAAGGGAATATCACAACTCATCATTGTGGTCAGCGAGACCAAACACTTTAGAAAGACATTTCTCAAGTCAGAAACTATAGAAATGATCCCTGAAAGTATAGTCTTAGTTTGAATGGAGGTAAAAACTGAAGGTGTTTCACAGGAGAATCGTTCTCACTCAGGGTTCATCTCTGCTGTCAAAAGTCTCCTCCAGTTGCTGCGTCTTGTCCTCCCATGTGGTTCTTATGGAGACTAAATATACACCAGACAGCACAGTTAAGGTCTGTTTTTTTACACGGTTATTTTCAAAAAACACAATGATCACATCCTCTTTGTCACAATTACAAAATGAAAATCTGTTGATTATCTTTTTTAGGTTACACTATAGAATTTCAGAAAACAAAGAGAAATGTTTACAGTAAATTTGCCAGAACCTGAAAATAGAGAATAACTTGCATTTTTACATTAGAAATGACAATTCTTGATTATCAAGGGTCCTGTGTTTTAATCAACAAATGCATTATTTAAGTCTGTGAACGAGCACTAAACCTTAGCCAACCCTTAATCTGCAATGTAACTGACTAACAACATGCTCATACAACCAATCTGTTCTTATAAATGTTTTCAGATTGTTCACAAGTGTTCTTTTTTTACTTGTACAAATTCTTGCAAACACTCTGTTCATATTACCATCTTCAGTACTACACACTGGAGTACAGAACAATCATCAATGACAGAGAGCATATGAACTGAATCATTACTCTCTATCAGCTTCACGCTCAAAACGCTGTGCTGTCATTGTCAAACAGCAATTGGCTGTGTTATGTTGTGTCATTTACATAAAACCACATGGCAGGATGAGATGCAGCAACTGGAGGAGACTTTTGAGAGCAGAGATGAACCCTGAGTGAGAATGATTCTCCTGTGAATGACCTGATGTTGTCATCCTCTCTTCAAACTAAGACTATACTTTCAGGGATCATTTCTATAGTTTCTGACTTGAGAAATGTGTTTCTAAAGTGTTTGGTCTCGCTAACCACGATGATGAGTTGTGATATTCTCTTCTGAACGTGAAGCTGACGGAGAATAATGATTCAGTGCATGTGATCTGTCATTGATGATTGATCAGTGTTGAGTACTGAGGAAGAGAATATGATCAGAGTGGTTACAAAAATGTGTCTAAATGGATGAAACCTGTTGCTCTCTAAGAAAATCTGTTATATGAGTGTAATTGTGAAATTAATGTAATTTACAAGAATAGCATGTCAACAGTAAAAATACTTATAGCTAAAAAAAAATGCAGATGAGGTGGTTAAAGTTTAGTGCTTATTTGAGGAATTAAATAATTAATGATTGAAAGACAGAGCTATTTTGATAATTTGTCATTTCAAACATTAAAATTCCAGTTCTGTTAAAGCTGTGCTGTCAGTGGTTTGCAGTGATTGGCTGTTCTACGCTGTGGTTCAACAACTGGAGGAGGTTTATGATGGCAGAGATGAACCCTGAGTGAGAATGATTGTCCTGTGAAACACTTTCAGTTTTCACCTCTATTCAAACTAAGATTATGCTTTCAGGGATCATTTCTGTAGTTTCTGACTTGAGAAATGTGTTTCTAAAGTGTTTGGTCTTGCTAACCACAATGATGAGTCGTGATATTCCCTTCTGAGCATGAAGTTGATAGAGTAATGATTCAGTTCATGTGATCTGTGTCATTGATGATCGTTCTGTATTTTCTCATAGAGTACTGAGGAAGGGAATATGATCAGAGTGGTTGCCATAACTTGTAGAACTAAAAAAAAAACATTTTAACTTTAGATATTGTCCACGTGCTCTCCCCAAAAAATTTTGAAACCAGAGATTACTTTTCAAGAGCTCCATGTAAATAATGACAATGCTGATTGTTAACAACATTGCTGGTTTAGTGCTCATTGAAAGAATGTAATAGTTTGTTGCTTGAAAGATCTTGGAAAAAAAAAACTTTTCACACTTTGACACAAGCATTTTATTCATCATCACACAGTGCAGCTTTTGTCTGATATGTGTGTGCTGTCAGTCCTGCAGTGATTGGCTGTGCTATGCAGTGGTTCAACAACTGGAGGAGGTTTATGACGGCAGAGACGAACCCTAAGTGAGAACGATCGTCCTGTGAAACACCTTCAGTTTTCACCTCCATTCAAACTAAGACTATACTTTCAGGGATCATTTCGATAGTTTCTGACTTGAGAAATGTGTTTCTAAAGTGTTTTGTCTCGCTAACCATGATGAAGAGTTGTGATATTCCCTTCTGAGCATGAAGCTGACAGAGAGTAATGATTCAGTCCATGTGATCTGTGTCATTGATGATTGTTCAGTATTCCCTCAGAGTACTGAGAAAGAGAATATGATCAGAGTGGTTGCAACAATGTGTTTCAAAGAAAAAAACCTTTGCTCTCTAAGGAAATCTGTTTTAATAAATATAAATATATTTTGAATGGCTCTTTGAAATGAACGGATCCCAAAGATCCAGCTCCCTCGAAAGAGCCATAAATCCCATCTCTAACTGTTTGAAATTAAAAATTCAAAAGCTGGTGTCTTTCAATCACCATCTTTAAAAAAAAAATTTGACACTGACTCCAGTCACCTGATCTACATTGATGTTAGGAAAACATACTACTATTTTCATGTCATTCAAAGATTTTCCAAGAAATTTAGCAAGATATTGAATACTAGATTATATTGTTTCACTTTTGACATGAATGTAACCACTCTGCTCATATTCCCTTCCTCAATACTCCATAAAGAAGTACAGAACGATCATCAATGACATGGAGCTTATGAACTGAATCATTACTCTATGTCCGCTTCACGCTCAGAAGGGAATATCACGACTCATCATCGTGGTTAGCGAGACCAAACACTTTAGAAGCACATTTCTCAAGTTAGAAACTATAGAAATGATCCCTGAAAGTATAGTCTTAGTTTGGAAGAGGGTGAAAACAGAGGGTCATTCACAGAACGTTCATTCTCACTCAGGGTTCATCGATGCTGCCACACACATGGCCAAAATTACCGATTTAGCAGAGTAAACAAACTATAATTGTAGCACGGCCACGAAATGCGACTCTAGTCCATTACGCTACTAAAGCTGATGTTTTAGTGTTGGCGTTCCATTTCAAAACACCCACAATGCTTTTCGGCGTGAGCCATACACGACCATGCATTTTATATATTTTTGATGTTGTTATAAATAATTCAACGAGCCAAAACTTTGACAATACACCGGACTGCTTGGTCAAGAAACAATGAGAGAGAAGGGAAGACGCATTACGTTATAAGGTTGGATTTACATCCTTTACACGAGATACATTCTTAACGGTGCGTCGGTATTTATGTTCCTGACAGACACCTGGCAAAGAAAACAGTTCCGTTTACAACGACAACGCTAGATCCGGCTCGTTTTGCGGACATTAATTTAGCGATATATAATCTAAACTTAAGACAACATTCACGCATTAAGAATATTTCTATGAAAGCTTACAGCTGCCGTCACCTTACGCTGAAAATCACGCAAACCCGTTGGTCACTTCTGCCGTAACATAGCGACCCAGTGTTTAGTCACACAGTTTTAACCAGCAGTGTGTTCGGTACGACACATGAGGGCGGTGTTTAGGCGACATTAAGTCAACTTCAGCTCAAACTTGTCAATAACTATTAACATTAACAATAGAAAATACCCCACCACCAAAATGGCCTCTTAAGTTATATTGATGTTTTTATAACTAAGAACACTACTGCACAATTTGCTGGCAAAACCCTCTGTTCCTTCTAATATTAGCTAGCTAAGTTACCTGCCACAGGTGTCTCACTCACAGAGGCGGCCAGGTAACCGTGAACTTCGCTTCGGTAACAATACTTCGACTCATTTACCTTAACACAGCTTAAAATGTGTTAAATGCTGAGAACAGGACAGGAAAAAACAGTTTTGGTGATAGTAACGCCATACTCTACGGTGTCTCATAACGCGAAATTAGCTTAAGCGCTAGCGTGTTTATTAAGTTCGAGGGCATTTTCACCCACAGCGCTGTGGTGTCAACTACATGGCCTTTTTCTCGACACTTCAATGCTGCCAACATTTATAAAAACAACTCACCAATGTTGGAGCCAATAGCCCGAGGCACCTTCTCTTGTCTCGTAGGAATGTTCAGTTTTAACGCCAAAACCTGCTGCAACATGTCTCTCTCCGTCAATTTAGACGGCGGTTGCGTAAAGGATTTCGTTGCACATGCGCAATAAATGCCACGGACCGCGTAGGTCTTCCTAAAATAGTTTATTCATGCAAGAAACGTCATTCACCAGGTCCACTGATGAGACCAATAAATGAATTATTGGGAAGACAATGACAAAAATTTACATTAGGCGAAATAACTCCGCACTCCGCCATTCATTACTCATCTAGACTTCTTCCTTCATTTCAAAATATTCAAAATATATTCCATATTTCACATACAAGACATTCAAAAATTATATTCAGTGACTCATGATATATTACACCATTGTTGTGAACATATTCTATGTTCTGTTGCTGTTAAAAACAACACAGTGCTGAATTATTTGCTACAAAGTCTGATTTGCTATGTGAAATGATCATCATGAGATCAGAAAGGGAATAGATAAAAGGCATCTACACACACACACACACACACACACACACACACACACACACACACACACACAAGACTCTGAAACACAAATGGGTCAAGACAATAAGGATTTGGTCATCTTAAACTGAATATTATAATTACAAAATAAAAATAATCATCATGGTCCCTTGTCTTTTATGTTCTATGCTGTCACTACCAGGTCAAAGATATCCTGCTTTAGTAATATTATGATAATAAAGCATTCCTAACTGTAATAGCGTTTATATATTCACTCCGTGCAATAAAAAGGCAGTATACAACTTTACTAGCTAGATGACATCAAACCAAATTTAAGTTAAAAAAGACTGACATGATTAAACTGAGGTGAGGACAATACATATTCACAATACCTTCATTTAATTTTTCAATTTTAGTGTTCTGTATGTTAATCTAATATATTAATGTAGAATATATTTTAATTCTAAAATGATAATATCATCGTCATCAAATAGATTTTGTAATCACTTAATTATTGTTGTGCTCTTTCAGCTGTTACAGTTTGTAATGCCACAGTTCAACAACTGCTAAGTAGTTGTGAAAATAGAATTCTGTTTATGACACATTCGTTAGTTATAAAACAAATACTGTACTTGTACACGTCTTTGGCCGGATCAGACTAAGTAAAGTCATTAAAATATTCTTTAACAGCTTAATTTAAAAGAAATTGACATATTTATCCAAAACAGAAATAAGTAGCTGCAGTTCTTTCAGTTCTTCATAGCTTCTTCAAAGTCATCAAAGTCTAATCTAATGCTGCTTTGTTTTAATACACTAATTAGTAAATCGTTTGTGGGATAATTGACATCAGATCAAGATGACTAGTGAAACAGGAACCAAAAAAGGAATGATGTTGCTCATTATCAGAATACAGAGCGTCAGTCAGCTGTGTGTGGTCATGCTTAGTTATCACAAGTCCATTGGAGATCTGCCCTTGGAAATGCAATGTTATTAACTCAGGTCACTGACTAGAAAAGCCAAAACCCAAATTTATTCCACCCTAAGACTTCTTCCTCCATTTATTTTTTGCCTTCTTTCACTCTCCTCCTCTACGGCTTCTCCTTGAACCTCCTCAAGAGCTGGTGCACCTGTCGTCTGGCTCCAAAGCGAACACAGCTGGAGAAGGAGGCGTGGTGTTGGCGCTTCACCTGGTAAACACACAGCAGCAGGAGGCATAGTCATTCTGTGAGCCAGATGCCAGTTCTCTTAACTATGAATTATAATATAGCTACAGAGACAACAAACATTGCCAGTCATAATAAAATAGACTTTCAGGGATGTTTTTTCCTTCATTTCATCCAATTTCTGTGAGGGAAAATGTTTGCAAAAGTCCAAAAATACTTTGCACATAACTATGAGCAGTCTGCACACTCTGGATTCTCCAATATGAAGACATTCAGGAACCCACTGTTGCAACTCAGTGCAAATACAGGCACATTGTATAGTGACATTGGAAATTTTACAGTTTTCAGGAAGTACAAGTAAATAACCACTACTGTGGTCGTAAAACGTGATGAATCTTGACATGTATTTCTGAATAAGGGCCGTGTTGAATAAGATACACTGAGCTAGCAACATGAAACATTAATTTATCAGGTAACTGTCAGTTTGAAGTCATATTGCCCCTGGCTATTACACCCTAGTACATTTTCATAATACAAGTTGTAGGTAATAGGTCACATTTAATGACTGGACTTGAAAGATCATTTAAACCCCACTATGATGCTATTGATAGAAGTCATAATCCAGGTCATATGGTTGAATGAATATCATGCATTGAATCCAACTTTCTGTTGTTGTTGGTACTTATCTGCTTGCCAGCTCCTTCTTCAGACAGGATCTAAAAGAGGTGGCACGCTCCACAGATTTATATCCCTAAGAGGTCAGTGGATAGACATTGTGAAGAAGAGGAAGAAGGAATTAGGGAAAGGTGTAGGAAAGATAAAAAGAGGAGGATGATGAATGGAGAAGAAGAAAAAAAAGGTATTGGTGTTGTAGCACAGGAGAGATTGGGTTGATGGCAGCATAGAGTCCATAGAGTATGGCAGAAAGAGATCAAGGATGCAAGAAGAGCAAGGAGAGAAAAAGAGACAAGACATTGTTAATAAGCCAAGACTGTGAGGCCAAGACAGCATCCAAAGAGGCCCACAGGGTCATAAAAAACCAACTTCACTACACGTCAGGCAAATTTTAAGCTTGAATCTAATCTAAGTCAGGAGCCTGTTGACGGTGGTACTGTATCATGATACACCACCAGAGGGCAGCATCCCTCTTTGGGAACAACTCTTGAAGTTGCTCAAGTTGATTTCCAGTTCAGTCACAGTTTTTCATCACTTCAAGTAATTCATTACAGTTGTTACCAGCTTCTTCCTAAAAGCTGTTACTCTTCATGGCAATGATTAAACCCCCTGAAATTAATCACAACATTCTCAATATTGTGCCATTTGAAGTTTTTTTTATTTTTTTTTTTTTTAAATCAGCCTTAAATTTAATGAATGCTCAGTTTAAATTGAATGTATGAATGTAATTCTACTCAGTTCAGTCTTTACATCAGATGCCTTTGTGTTTGTTGCCTATGTTTCTTCTTGTCTGGACTCTAGTTGGGCAACATTATTCATTTCTTTTAACTACGTAAATTTGTTGAAGGACATTAGCCTGTGCTGTTTTGAACCCATTTACACTAAATGGAAACAACTTTTTAAACAGCAGGGCGGACTACTTGCTATAGAGGCTGTTCTTTAACTGGCTAACATGGATTCTAACCCACAAAGCCCTTTTTACAAAATGACTGTAAGATTACTGCATTTGATGCAATCAATATACTATTCTGTTAGTTAGCCACATCATATCTTTTGAAAATGTGCTAACCCATGACTACGCATTTAGCACAGGTTAAAGGAAGGCGGGGCTTGTAATCTGGGTGACATTCATTCATTCATTCATTCATTCATTCAGTCATTCAGTCATTCATTTAATTTACAAAAAAGAAAAAACAAACAAATTCTACCAATTCCTCAGAATAAAATATGCCACCCAAGTGTCGGAGTGCTCATTTCAAATGAAAGAGTAGATCTCAAGATCATTGTAACCTTTTGGAAGTTTCACATGGAAATCGTGGATTTTGTTCATGCTTCACAAAAGAAGGATCCATTAATCATGAATTTCACCAAGACATGACGGTGATATTATTGGATAATCTCTATCAGATTAACAACTTCAGATCTTTTTATACTTGACCTTAATGCAAACATTTTTGGATTTCTCTGTAACGATGCATGTCTCAGCATTTTCACTGCCTTCTGTAAATTTGTACAGTAAACCCCAACCATCTTCTGCAGTAGATCTTAACCTCTTACCTCCATGTGGAGGGAGGTACTAAAACAAATCAATAAAGATCAATAAAATCTCACTAATCTTCTTGTCCTGCTTGCTGTGACTGGCTGTGATTTAGTCTCCTCTTAGTGGTTTTCAAACGCAGGTCTTTTATTTGGACCACAGATCCACCCCCAGTCACTTTTATGTTTCGTTTTATCAAAGCCCGACACTTCAAAGTTTTTCCAAGCTAAAATAACTTCTCTGTTTCCCACAGTTCCTCACCCTGGCTCCCCTGTGTAGTCGGTCCTTCATTATTCCAATGAACTCCTTGTAGGAGAGCTGGTCATCGTGATCTACATCAAAGATCTTGAAGATGGTGTGTACAAGGTGACGTGTCAGCTTCAGCCCAGTGGCCACGTAGACAGCTCTTGCAAACTCATCTAGCAGAAGAGAGAGTTAAAAACTATTTTGATAATTTCACACCAAACTAGAGGGAAAAATGCATCATCTGTGTGCAGAGACCCTCAGCACCTGCAACCCCAGCTGCCACTGCTTTCCACCTACCTTGTCCAATGGAGCGAGAAGCAAAATTGTACATCTGCATGGCGATAGCAAAGTCCTCGAGGTTGTTGAGGAACTGGAAGAAGGATCTGAACTCATCAAAGGTGATTCCCTGAAATCCCAGAAAAAAAGCACATGTGAGGGAGCAAATTTCAAATCCACCCCGGAAAGAGGAGAGGTAATGATGGAAATGATGTTCTCTGGAGAAAAAGAAGCTTGAAAATGAGAGTAATGAGTGTTTCAGCACAGGCTGCCATCCAAAGGGACCTTGACAGACGTGACATTCCGGGAGGCACATCACCTCAGCTGTCTGAAAAATGAAGATACTAAAATAAAAAAAGCGACTGACCACATCTCATAGTATCAATCAATAACCAATTTATTCCATGAAATAGTCCCATTAATGACATAGAATGTCATTAATGTATGGTCAGGATTATGTGTTGATGATAAGAAACATTTCAACAGCAGCCTTCTTGCAGTGGTTCATAACCCTAAAGCCATTCAACAAGTAGCTGTAACCGCCACATGCTCTTTGTTGTGAAACAAGATCAAACCTATGATTTGACTAGATTAACAAGAAAACCATTACAAATAAAAATGAAGTGAATCAAATGAGGCAGTCTTTGCAGGTCTATATGAAAAGATGCAGGACACAATGAATAAATAAATCCAAAAATAACTATTCAGCTGTGGTTCTTAACCTAGACATGTCAGATATGGAGAAACAAAGAACACAGTGACATAATTAAATAGCAGGATAGACTAATGTGTTTCGATGGACAGGTTGCATGTTGTAAGAGCCAGAGACCAACCTGCTTCTTTAACAGCATGAAAAGGAAAGAAGGAAGGAACAGAAATAGAGTTGGGTTGCATAAGAACTTGCTGGTGTAGATAGATAGATAGATAGATAGATAGATAGATAGATAGATAGATAGATAGATAGATAGAGAGTGTGTGTGTGTGTGTGTGTGTGTGTGTGTGTGTGTGTGTGTGTGTGTGTGTGTGTGTGTGAATGTGGTCAAGTGAAGCAGTGGGGCGCTGAAGTGTGGAGAGCCACAACAGCCTCAGGCAGACACAGTGGTGGGAAATTACGGTGGCTCTAGATGGCTAGAAGGCAGGAGTACCCATAAAGCAGGAAGAAGAAATGACACAGATAAAAGGACAGATAAAGTTTCGATTAGAAGATAAAGGATTAGGTAATGTATCCGGTGTTATATAAAGATAAATCGACAATCCAAAGTCCTGGTCAAAACTGTTCTGTTGTAGCATTCTGTAATTTTACAGTTTATTAACATCATTTGGCTATTTCACAGCTCTGTTTTCATATATTTTTACTTCAGCTGAAAAAACATAACATGATACTGCACAGATACATCTATGAACAAATCAATTACATGTTTTTTTTACCGATGTGTTGATTTGTCCATACAGTATGTTCCTCAAAAACTATGTGCATGTATGATGTATCTGATAGTGCTTTGTTATAGGGCTGGGCAATTTATACGATATATATATTTATATATCATTATGGGGATATGAGACTTTACTGTATATCATCTTAGACATTGAATATCATTATATCGTAATATGGTATACGTGTTGTCTTTTCCTGGCTTTTCCTTGCTATCGACACAGCGATATCAGAGCATGCTTAATTGGACTGTACCTTCTCGTCGGGTATACACTGGCGAACATTCTCCAGGTAGGCGCTGATATTCTCCACGTTGGTGAAGCGCAGCAGGATTTTTGCAAAGTCCTCTTCACTGATGGTGGTCATCCCTTTAGAGTAGGTCAGAAACTCAATTTCCAACACCTCTGTCTGAAGGTTATCCATAAACCTGAAAAAGCCAGGGAAGGGAACTCAAAGATTTACAAAAGAAGCATTTTACTATATGGTGATTTGTTTCATATTTTCTAGAGCGTTAGCACATATTTCATGCCATCCAATATAGTTTTTTCTGTACCTGTAGAAGTCATCAAATGTGAGCTCTGCCTTCCCTTTCTTCCCAAAGAAATGGACCAATAGGGTAGTGTCAATGGTGATACTCTCATCTGCTCGCTACGTCAGAGATGAACAAGAAACAGGATCAATGAGTGACTAATCAATAAATATGAAGCGTTGTGGATGGACGAGAAGCAGTGAGCGAGTCCATCATCAGTCCAACATGGCCAGCAGGAAGCAGGGATCTGCTGCACGTGTGCACAACAAACTGTCAATCAAACGGATCAGCTCACACAAACAGTCAGCGGCCATTGTGACATCAAACACAGCAGTCTAGGCAGCAATAACATTCACGTTAAACCTTAATGAAAATAATTCAATCAAAGATAGAAATTGGATAAATAATCGGCAGATTCAGTGCATTGCCGCCATGATAACACAAATAAAAATGTTAACAGAAACATTGTTCAAGTGTTTGCAGAGAAAACATGTAAAATGGAGTAATGAGATCTAATTCTAATTCTAACAATCAAAGAAAGGACATAAAACAAAAGGTTTATGAAGCTAGTTTTTCCATGCTGCCTAGACTGTCCAGGAGTATTACTGTAGCAGCATGAAATATAGTCTGGTGAAGAAACAGGAAGTGTTCAGGTAGCAGCACACATTAAGACACAAAGACAAACGGAAATAAGAAACAGAGACGTGCAAATATTCATTTAGCCGGGGGTGTGAGGGTGGGGGATGTAGGAGGATAAAGTGTTGACCATCAAGAGAGAGGAAGAGGAGGCACGTGGAAGAACAACTAAGGGTGAGACAGACAAATACACAACACTAAACTGCCAAACACACAGACACATTAAAGCCACCACATCCCATGCATTTCTCTGCAAAGGCCACATTGACACAACCGGACAGGACCTTACATCACAAACAGCAGCACAGTAAAACAAAACCCACATAAGCACAAGTACGGAGAATGTGAGCCAATTCCACCTTTTTCCGTCAACGAGCCAGAATCATAGTGTCATATTTGTACAACTTGGAAGTGTTTATTTATTTTTCTCTTTTTATTTTTCTCTGTTTACATATTCTTCAATGTTTGCCCCTCAGTCCTCCCTCCACAGCTTGCAAGCGTGTGGTTACTGAATGATTCTGGTCATCTGAAACTCATCTGAAACCATCAACAGGCTTTGGGATGTTTGTAATCTGTTTTTAATCTTAATCCCTAGGTGACGTGTACATTATATGATCCTTTTAGAAGTGTTTATTTAACTATTTGCCTATGTTTATGTTCTCAGAAAAAGGTGACTGTGCTTCGGGCATTTTAAGAAAAGACTCAGCCAGCATTAGGGCAGAAAGAGAGGGTGTCATTAGCCCAATCTTTAGTCTCTCTCCCTGCCATGCCCCACCCAGCCAACCCCCCTGTCCAGTCCATGGCCATGCTGAGGAATATGCAGACATCAGATTGGGTGGAATCTCATGTCTTTTCAAGGAGGAAGAGCATTTATGCCATTTCCATCATCATCATCATCATCATCATCATCATTATCATCATCACCACGATGCCATTCGTGGTTCTACCTCAAGAGTAAAATCCTAAAATCCAAAGTGGGACAAGAAGGAAATGTCAAACAAGATGACACAGGTTTACAAAAGTAAAAAAAAAAGATGTTTGATCAAGTTGTCAAACTACAGATTCACATCTTTGACAGATGTGGCAGTTGTCGTGTGTTGTTTATTGTGGCATAACGTGTATTTATTCTATCAAAAAAGAGCAAATGACTGTGATAATGTGTGTTAAGATGCAAAGTTTATGATAGACTAGTGGTCCCCAATTAACTGAGGACCTGCAACACATAAGAACTACAGGTTAAATCTGATATTTATGTTCAGGTTGTTTGATATTAATACTTTTAAGAGGCCTTAAGGGATCAATCAGTCTGGTATTTCACAAGGATTAAACAAAAAAATAAAAACAATTTTATAAGATAGAAAAACATTTTTGTCTTTCTTTTCGAACTCGTTGATCATATCTTACCAGGTTGCTAACCATCGGGATCAATAATTTGTAAAATAAAACACCACTGGTATGAGTCCATTATGTAATCATTCATAGCCAAACCAGATTATGGGTACACTTGTTATATTTCTTTACAGTGATGTGTTGTAGATTAACCAAATTTGAAAAAAAAGTAGATCTCCCTGTAATGGATGCCAATTGTTCACTCAAAGGATAAAAATGTCTTCTGGGAAGCAAACATTTAAAGTAAACCCTGTTTTTAGGACCACCAACAATAGTGTGACTCCCAGCGCTCAGTCTGTTTCTGATTCACTTTGCAGTCTGGTCTCTCAGTCTTTGATTAGGGACTTCATATAAACATAGACAAACTGAAACAATTACAGACGTATCATTCCAGTGTCTTTTCTGCGACTCACTGATTTGAGGGGGCCTTTGATTACGGACGAACAGGACAAAAATACTTCTGCTCTTTTATCTTGTAATTGATGCATTACTGATGTCTTTATGACACATGGGCTGTTCATACAGTACATCTAGACAGCATCCAGGTGGTGCGTCTCTACATAAAACTGTTGATTTTGCTGTTTTGCTCTTCTGGTGACAGGAACACTAAAACAAGAGCTGCTGTTTGGTGCTGGGCAAGTCGTGTACAGTGAGTTATCAGAGCTTTTTCATTGGAAACAGCTGCCTGCTGCTGAAAGCGCAGCTGATAAGACAGTAAGGCTATGGGCCATCAAATCAAAACAATAACCTGAATAACGCTAAAACGCTTTAGAGCTAATGGAAACTGTAGAGTTGTGTGATGATTCTCTGCGGGTTCATCACCATGAGACACCTCAACAGTCATTTGATCCATTCTTTATATCAAAATATTGTTTGGTTTTGTCTAATTTAAAGCCATTATATAACATAAGAAGCTGTCAGCGTATCGTATGGTTCAATAAAAACATTGCTTTTAATTTTAACCACTTTAAGAACCCATATCAGTCTAACCTAGGGTAGACGTAATGCCAAATTGATCATAACAAGCTCATCATTCCTGGAAGTGTGGCTGCACTGGTGTGAGCTCATCATCTCCATAAAGACGTCATGGTTACCACGCCCACAAGGCACGAGCCGACACCTGGTGCAGCATGTGTCTATTTGTCCATCTGTGTGTGTGTGTGTGTAAGCTTCAACAGACTTTGATCATGAAGCTGAAGGTAAAAACAGTAATTATTGATGTAAACACTAAATGGTCTTCCTCACCCTCCCTATCTGTGAGTAATAGCTCGGAGCAAGAGCTCATTGTCGCTCTTTAGTAAAGTAAGACAGACTGTCAGTTAGGCAGTCAGTCAGTCAGTCATACCTTCCAGGGTAAACACAGCTAACCCCCTTTCCCTTCTCACGACCTGTTTCATCATTCTAACTCTTAACTTTGTCTCCCGCCTTCTCTCTCTTCCTTTTTTCTTTCCCTCTCCTATCATTTCCTACTGCTCTGATTACTCTGATTTCCTTTCTCCTCATACTACCCGTCAGTACCTCCTTCACCTCACATAGGGGTGATTCGCCCCCCCTCAGCCTGTCAGTCAGTCCCTCCTTCTCCAGACAAAACCAAAGAGATATAATGGTGACTAATCTGTTGAGTAAACACATCTTTCTCTAAAAACTACCTGTTCCTTTCTTTTCCCCGTAAATGTGCTTCCCGAACTTCTTCTCTCCACACCCACTTTGTCCCTCAACATTTGTTCTTTCTGTTGACCTGTGTCATCTTCTTTGAGTCTCTCTCACCTGTTTGTTGTCTCTCTGATTTTATCTCTTCCTCTTTCCCCCTCAACCATTAGTTTTTCTGCTTATCTGATGGTGTTACAGATATGTTACAATTACAATGATTTATTCTTTCCTCTTTTTATCATGCTGCTATGTCTCACCTTTTCTGTTAAATCTACTTAATTGGTATATCTATCTATCTATATATGTAATATATAGATTACATATATCTATATATGTAATCCCTCACACTTTTAATGTCCTTGTTTTTCTTTTTTATTTCTCTCACCCCTTCCTCCCCCCTCTGTCTGATTTGTCTGTTCTGTCCGTCTGACATCCCTGCAGATGAAAGGCTGCTCAGTGTAAATACAAGGTCAACCCCATTATGCTCCACTGTCATTACCTCCACCTCAGTTTCCGCTGCCACCACAGCCCACAGCCTGTCATTAGTCAGCTAGCCTGCTAACACTGTTAGCTGTTATTAATCATTACCAGCAGTTTCACCTTGTGTCAGACATATCGGAAAGACAATTTGAGCTGCGCATGAACAAGCAAATTAAAAGGTAACTGAAATGGATTTAAGTCCTCTTAGTCTGTATGTTTTGAACTTATTTATTGAGATGTCTAGTCTTGTAAATAAAAGCGTTTCAGCGGTTGTTTAAAGGTATCAATGTCCTGCTAGCCACAGGACGTTTAGGTTACTATTTAAGTATATAAAATCACTCCTAACTTCTACGTGATTCAGTTTATGTGTGTGGTTTGTTTTGGAATTAGCTCTGCAGTCATCATTTTACGAGTGTCATTAAACATGTTGTGGTGTAACACCGAGAATGGTTTGACACCAAAGCTACAACACTAGCCACGACACAGCACAGATACACATAGAAAAGCATAATGAGGAGACCAAATGACAGAAGGCAGGTGAGAAACAGATCAGGTTATGAGAATACGGACATTACAATATCTATCAGCTAACTTATCGGATCAATACGGTCACACCAGTACAATATAGAAAATTCTACTGAAACATCAATAAATAAGAACAAATACGAAAGAAGCTCTTGTCATATTTGTTCATTGGGAATAAGTGAGTGACATGATGAAATGGGGAGGACAGATCAAACATTTGGAGGAGCTTCAAGTTATATTTTTAGAAGGGAACAATTTGATTTCTTGATATGATGTGTTTGGTGCAAGGAAGTCATTTAGAGCTCATCCAAACATAATTGATTTCACATGAGAAAAGGGACTAGAGGAATGGATTAGCATTAGTTTCTGTGCCTGACTTTGGTGTATAAAGCAGTGAGATAAAATGATGGAAGACACAGTGTAACCTAAATTATATAAGAAGTAATGTTTAGGAAAGGTACGAAGGAAGAAAGGTGACAAGTCATGTTACGTGAATTATCAGTATCAAGCCAAACCAGAATAAAACAGTAAAGGTTATCAGAACTTTTTATAATGAGCCCATATTAGCATATATTTTTCTTTCTCCATCTTGACACTATTGCAAATGAGGATACGTCTAGAAAGGGTTTGCAAAGTAAAATAAATAAAATTCCTTTTAGCAATGAAAATATTAAATCCAAAATATATTTAAAAAAACAATCTTCGGTCCATATGACTGCCGAGCAGCTAAACATAATTTCTCCACAAATCAGAGATTAAGGCCTTCATTCTATACATAAAAGCTTTTATTTTGAAGGTAAACATTTCTGGTCTTATTCTGGCCGAGCTTGATGCAGCTACATTACTCTACATGAATCTATGGGGCAAGTTGGAGGATCAACCTAACTATAGGGAGCTGAGGGGGAAGAGTGAAAGATGAAAAATGGAGGGATGTAGGGACAGAGGACAGTTGGATCTGTGTACCTCCGCCAGGTCAGAAAAGAGGACTTGACTGGCGCTTCGCCTCAGAACGTCCCAGTAACTCCTCGCCACAAACTCCTGACTGTCTTTTTTTAGCACCTGTAGGAGCGGTCAAGCAGGCCCAGGGTCAGTTCACCTCCAACTCAACCACTTCAGGAAGTAGACTTCCGATATTCACTCTATTAATTCTCAATATATACAAACACATTCAGTAAGTTGTTTTTTTGTTTGTTGTTACAGTATATACTGTATAGTCATGTACAGAGTATCATATAGCAATTACAAATAGTCAATCAGAGATCAAGATTCTGATCTGGTATCTTGCACTCATTCAACTAACCCTACAGTGATGAAACACTGTTTATTAGAAAAACAACTACAGAGAAACAAAATAAAAATGTTTAGAATTTATATTCTGTCATTAAAACAGTTTATAATGTTTAATTTCACTTTAAATTCACCCCATCCACTGATAAGCACCACGCATACAACCCATTAGTGTCAAACAAAACAGGAATGAGGGGGGGAGAGGTCACATTTAGGCAAAAGCTCTTATTGTCGCTACAAGTGGAGTTACAGTACGTCACAGCAAAATATATTATCTAGAGAAATAAGTCTTCCCGTGGTTTTGGTTTAACAATACGAAGAAACGATAAAGACATCTGCTTTAAGCTCTTTCTAATAAAACTCTTTAAAACACAGACTGCCATTCGTTACTTTCCCTTTGTGCTGAATCTACTGAAAACAAGCTATGGAAAAGCCAAAGACAAATTTTCCCTAAGGGGGACAATGGAATCAAACAATCAAACCAGCATAAAAATCTAACATGTCTGATTGATATCTGAAGCAAATATTTTTTTTTTCCCCTCCAATGATAGTGAACCAGATGAGCGCACCAATGTCGCAAGCAGCACAAAAGACAGCTATTTATTTTAGTGTGAATTCTGCTTTGATAAAAGACAACCATGGTACTGAGGTCCTGACCACCCACCTAGTCTCTCTCTCTCTCTCCAGGGAGAACAAAACAGCAGCAGCCATTTTAACATGACCCCGCACTGCTCTCAACTTCACAGTGACAATGCAGCTATCCATCACAACACTGACAGGACAGGGAGTGTCTGAGTGTGTGTGTGTCTATGTGAGACAGAGATAGAGAGAGAGAGGGGGAGAAAGATCCTGACATTTTTGCTGCACAATGTACTCCATCTCCACAAGAAAATATTCCTTGCTGGACACTTCTACAGTTGTTATCATAAATCTTAAGGGGAAAAAAAGACATTTGAGAATTGAAAGTGTCCACATCTCGTTATTATGATGCTGACTTTGTTAAACAGTCATTTACAGCCTTATATTTGATCAATAAGTATAGAACAAAATGGTATTTATTGTATGTAAGAGAATAAATCCTCCCCTCTTTTCAGGAGACACATGTAACCTGTATGCTTTCTTAACAATACAAATGTAAATGTGCTCAAACAATAGAAGCAACTTTCTGTCTGTAGCTTTCAATAAAAATCACCTGCTCCCAAACAGGAACACACACACGCTACCAAACAAACACCACACGTCCTAAAACAGTCTCAAATGGACAGTGTCTGATTGTGTTTAGAGCTTTAGAGTGTCTCCAGTCATTCTAAATCACATCATTCTCCTTTTGAAAGAGTTCATCTCTCGTGACCCCTTAAATCTATTACTCCTCTTCTGCCATCCCTCTCTCCATTCATCCCACCCTCTGCCATCATACCTCGATCAATCGCTCAGCCGACCTGACAGATGGACACCCTGTCTTTCTCTGTCCCTCTCATTCGTTCTGTCCATCCATCCTTTCAAGCAGTCTACTGTGTATATCTAACTGACAACAGAGGATCAGGTGGACTGGGTCAGGGTTAGGGTTTTTTCAAAGACCAGGTCAGGACACAAAAGTGGGTGACAGGGGCATTAAAGAGAGTCCTCTAAGTATCCCAGTATAATTTACATTTACACCCAACAAACCTACAGTACCAGATTCACCAGAGTGAGGGAAAACAGATAAGAGCAAGAGTGGAAACTGGATCATGAGATTCATTATTTGTAGAACGTGAGTACAATTGAACTATATATGTGAACCATTAAGCAGCCCTTATAATCCCTGTTCACATACCTCCCTGCATCCATTGCTCAGACAGGAGCAGCAATATCTTTTTGTGCAAAGGTTTATTTCAAGGGAAATTAAATAGTTCAACATTTTCAGAAATATTCCCAATCGCTTTTTTGCTGAGAGGGTTGATACCACACTCATGTCTGTGCTCTTAATATTAAGGTAAAACCAAGTTATGGTTTGTTTAGGATAAAGACTGGAGGCAATGGAAAACAGCTAGCCTGTCTATGTCACTTCCTGGAGTCTTGGTGTCACTGTGACGTTGCCAGGTAACCAGTAGAGACTTCAGAATGTCACTGTATCTGGCCAAGACCCCCCACCGCACCCCAATAAAAAATGAATAAATAGAGGTGGTGTAAGTGTTTTTCTTCCATTGAACAGCGCAGAGCTAACTGTTTCCCGCAGCTTCCTGTCTTTATGCTAAGCTAAGCTACCAGGCTGCTGGTTGTGGCGTTTTATTTAATGAACAGAGTGGTATTGATCTTCTGACGTAACTCTTGGCAAAGCGAATAATGACACTTGAAAAATTGTAACACTTGTTAAATTATATTTCCCAATATTGAAAAATGCACACTGACTATAAAATGTTGCCAACTGAGAAATTTTACCACAAAACAATAGGATAAAAAATGACATTGATTTTTAATCCGTTCAGCATAGAGTTCAGAAAAGTTCTAGATATTCAAAAATGAAATAACATATGTCTATAGCGACTGCTTTAACCTATCTCCACCATATTTAAGTCCTTGTGATTTTACTATTATCTAAAAAAAATGTCAACTGAAACCACATGGCATTTAGTAACCAAGCTGACAGAAACACCTAGCTATCTGTTCCTCTGTTCATCTTTAAACCCATTTCTCTAAGCAGCTAAACAAGAGCAGAAAGGAAACTACTGGGTTATGGTTTTGGATACATACGCTGTTCATGGGGGCAACCTGATATCCATAGAGCTGCATACTCTAACACACAGAGAGAGACATGGGGAAGAGAGAGAGGAGGCCAGAGCATGCAGTCAGAGAGGAGGAAGAGAGAAGGCAAAAGACATGTTAGTACATGCAAGGAGAGGCTGTGGATACACTCTACAGAGGGATGTGTCATTTTCAACACATCTATGATTAAATTTTAGAATAACACACGTTTCCCATTATAACACTGCACTGCACTTCCAACAGATGTTTAGTGAAACTGGGTGCATTTTAGGGATTGTGTAGCATTTTACTTTGTCAGATTTATCTTTCTGTCATTTCAGACTAACTGTTAATGATACTGAGGTCTTTTCCTGTGAGGTGAAAGTGTTACTCGGACAGATACAAGACAGTAATTATTTAGAGTAACAAAAGTACAAACACTGCACCATAAGGTGTAATTGTACAGTTATGACTTTATAAAATTAGTACTGTCATGTTCGATAGTGGGATGTCAGCATTTCATTTTTTTTTATCAAAAAATGTCTCTTAGGGTAGAGTGCAGTGTGTCCTCTGCTATGAAGAGCGATGTGGAAGGAACACTTTATTGACCTGTCACCTGCAGACAGAAGGTGCTAAACATCTGAGCCAATTGCCTTAGCCCCCTAGTGGGCTTTGCAGGTACTACAGGTAGGCTGCATAGGGTTTTTTAATGTTCAATTGTACAATTTAGTTTAGAATTACCATGAACTATTGATGTTCAAAATAAAAAAGAACAACAACTGACACTACTGATACTAACTGATAAAAAAAGGGGAGTTAAATTTCGGGTTGAAATCTGTTTCCCATTGATATGCATGCCAATTACCTTAATCTACACCCAACGATGGAGATTAAGGTCACTGGGTGCCATTACAGAAAATGACGGCACGTATCTCTTATCGCGTCATTCTTTATAACTTTGGGAATTGCTGCTACATTATACCTGAGAGTATGAAAAATCTGATAATGACATATCTGCCCATCATTATTTTTTTAGATCAACACATTAGTTTGTTAGAATTGCTAACATGATTTCTGATGCAAGAGCCAGTTGTAAAAGTTGTAAAAATAAAGTCTCTCTGATGGACAGAACTTAGTAATGGCATTCATGAATTACCTCTATAAATCTGTGGCATTTCTGTACTGATATGTCTTGTTCCTTTTAAGCCAGCATATACTGTATGCTAGCACTGAAATATGTAAACAGCTGATATTCACCTAATTAATCATTTGGCTCTAATTCTGCCCGCAGGCTTTATACAATATCTTATACATTATCACTTTACGATGAGACATAAACCCAGCAATTATAAACTATAAAATGTATAAATGAACCATACAGAGTAGTTCAGTAAGATGACCTGTGTTGTTCCTAAACTTCAACCCCAGTAGTGTTGAAAAGGACAAATTCTTTTAAGAGTGTATCCAGTTTAAAAAGTACACAGTAGGGATAACTGTCTCAGTAAACAGAGAGAAGATACCACACTGTAACAAACTGTTTCTATAAGGCAGCATGCACTCATATATGGTTACATGAAAGCTTTAGCTAACTTTAGTTTCTACTTGAATACAGATGACAATTAATTTGGATGATGATGTGACATTTTCAATACATCCACGCGCAGTTTCATGGCATTCAATTTGGACCTTCTGTATCATTAAAGAGGAAACAGCAGAGGGGCTGTGCCACGCTACATGCATGGATGTATTAAAATGCCATTTTTAGAGTAATGTTTAGTTTGTACTGTTATATAAAAGCAAGATATTTTCCATTGTATTTCAGGTTTATCTCAACAATGATAGCAGCATTACTGCAGTCCATGTCCCTACAGATTTCCATGTCCATTTTACTGTTGGCTCTGCTAAGATAATTAGCAACATAATTTACATCCATAGAACTGTAGCTGTCCTCACACACAAACACTCCCTTGTCCTTCGTTACCAACTTTCTTACCAACTGTGCTGATTTTTCAGCATCTCCTTTCCTCCCTCTCTTCTCATTTTTCTTCCGGAAGATCTCCTGAAGCTGTAATAAGAGACAGAATGAGGATCTCATTGACAATTCAAAGCTCTGTTTGAAGCTTAAATGTTCATACGTGCAAACACAACATTCACTGAGTTCATAAAGTCACTCTCACAAGTTCACTCTTTCATGCTGGCCTATGATGTGATTTTGGCCTTTTGACAACACCACTGAGAGAGTGTTGGTTTTCTGGTTTGGCTTTCAAAGGGACTTCTGGTCACATATATTAAAGGGTAACTCAATGCTGAATCGCATCTGGCAGAAAATCGCAGCTGCAGGGTAACCAGTATCAGAATTTAAGCATTAACTGCCAGAATATAGCAGGAGCTCCAAAACTATATGGGGCAGCATAACCAGTAGCTCAGTTCGCCACAAAGCTAACTGGCCCTTTTAGCTGAACTGTGAGTGTGTTCACACCACAATGTTGGATGGGGGGGAGTCAACACGGTCCACGGGGCTCAGGTGAATCAGGCTTAGCCGCCTCCCAGTGAAAATGGCTGGACACTAGACTGGGACTCAACATAGGCCTTGAGACCAAGAATGCCAGTTTGCATCAGGGGATACATTACAGAGGTGATTTACATTACATCTGTGACATAACATCAACAATGTTGTTTCTTCACACACTGTTGGAAACTGTAGTTAATTTCTTGAATGTAGTCAAGCTGGGGATAAATTAAAAATTCACCCTTTGAACATTAACTTCACATGAAGCCATTTTTTGTATATATTAATTCAAGACAGCAGAAAAGGCAATGTCTATTGCCACACCCTCTGTGTGGGAATTCATTTGTCGGTCTTGCACCTGCCCACTCCCACAGGATCTTCAACCATTACCACCCACTCCCTCTGATGTGCCATGCCACTCCAACCATCCTCCACAGAGAGTCTGACCACTTCCCGCCTGCATCAGTGTTTTCAACTGAAAATGTATTGGTCCCATCCCACAGAGCTAGTAAGACACATGTAGCCCTTACAGGTTTTGAATCCTACAAATTATTGCTTATCCAGCTATCTTTGAAAACAGAAAATGAAAATTCAGCTTTTAAATGCTTCAAATGTAAAAAAAAAAAAAAAAAAAAGACAAAAAAAGGCATCAGCTTAAAGCGATGGGAAGGTTTTATCTTTTCTACCCTGTTTTATTCTCCATCATAACCCACTTCACACTCATTGTCATTATCTAGTTTTCGCATTTTGTGATGAACAACAACATGTGAATACAGTCGTGAGATGGTTTTTCTCTCAGTATCAGAGACTCACCACCAAGAACTCCCTCTTGTCCACCATCTGGTTGCCGTCTGCATCAAACATATTGAAAGCAATCTTAAAGCCAGCGTGGGGCTCTGGAGAACAGAGAGGAGAGCACATAGGGTGAACGGTGCATGTGTGCATGTGTGTGTGTGTGTGTGTTACAGGCAATTTTAAATCCACAAATAGCATGGGTTCAAGTGGCCTATAGGCGAGACAGGAGGGAGACGGGCCAGGTGGATAAATCTATATGGACCACAGTTTACATTTGAATTCTTCTACACTACTCTAAATATCTCTTAGTGACCAGGTATTGCTGCTAATCTACAAAATCAGATAAGGCTTGAGTCACTTTATTTGTTTATATTAGCTATACTAGAGCAGGTATATTTGCTGCAGATTAACCACAAAAAATGTGAAAAAAACAAGAATTGTTTGTACTCTTCCTTTGCTGGTTCTTCAATTTGAGTAAGAAAGTCCAATAATACTCATGACTAGTCTGAACTGACTTTCAGTTATCAAAAACATTTCTTGCTAGAAAGTAAGTCATTGATTTTCTTTATCCTCCCATTGGAATTTCTAGGAAACATGTATTCAGTTGATAAAACAGCAATAAGACAACCCTTTCCTGGTTAATGTGACAACTTCTGATTAATAGCTGCCTTTGATGTAGACACACACTAAGCTACACCAGATACAAAACTACTTCAAGTTTCTCTAGGAGGAAGTATTGAAAGTTAAAAAAGGATATGCACATTTGGACACTGTTGGTTTCCTGATCATTTATGGAAGAGAAAAAGACTGAAAAATTGCTGTAGTCAATTTTGAAGGGGAAACTTTTTAATACCCAGTGCAGCACACTCCTGTTCTAAATAACTTTTTTGCCTTTAGCCTTTCATTTGAAAAACTTTTTTAAAGGTTATGTGTAGAACTATTTGTTATCTTCTTCTCTCTGTCTTTCCCTCAATTTCTGTCTTACCCCAAGGGGAAGGGAAAAAACACCAGATTTGTGTCATAATTGGCTCTTGTTAGTTCTGGGTGGGCCTAAGCATAGTTCATATCATGTATCTTGGCTAAATATAGAAGAAGAAAGTAGAAAATAAGATGAAGTCAAGGAGGTGAGACTCACTTGTAAGGATGCAGAGCAGGAACAGGTACTCTGTGTATGAGATGATGCCTAATAACGAGACCAAGACAGAGAGAGTTAAAGAAAAGGTCACATTCAATACACACACACACACACACACACACACACACACACAGTGCTTACAGATGTTCAAAGACTGTGTGCCTCCTGACACACACACACACGCTAACATAATCCTTCCTTTCATGAAGATAGCATCTTAAAATGTGTCTTGTGGCGCTGAGCTGCCAACAGCCATTTGGCCACACACCGTTTCTTTTTCTACACCCCAAGTGTCCAAAGTGAAGACACTGGCTGGCAGGGGTGTGTGCGTGTGTATGTGTCTGTGTTTGGATAAGCAAGTGAAAAATGTTTCAGGAGATGATCCTTTCTTGCCTCGGGCCCATTTAGGAATCTTTGTAGCTCCGTCTCTGCTCTCTCTCCCTCTTTTTCGCTTTCTGTCTTGATCGTTCAGATAGTTCAGGGTGACTCGCTTGAGTGTTACGGGAGACTGCTTTCCCATGTGTGTGTGTATGTGTGTGTAGGTGAACATGACACCAGCTAAAGACCAGTGTGAGCCTTGTGTTTTCCTGATGCTCTGCTGCTTTGTGTAGAGGAGCTGGTTCGGAACTGAATTCTCTTTTCCCCCCATGTAGCCTGAGCTGTGCAAAGACCAGGAGATACACTGTGAAACTACTCAGGTTTCTAAAATACATTCTGCATGTTTGCATTTGAATACTCTCGGTGATATAATGCTAAGGTGGGTTAACATTGATCCCGAGGTAGTAATTATCATTAGGGGAACAATTTTTAGTCAATAATCTGTTTAAATTAAATGAGATGTAGTTTAATCCATTCTATTTTTCTATGTCTATGAGTTTTTACCTATTCAAATCTGTCACTAAAGTAAAGGTTTGTATTTATTGTACCTTCCACTGAAAAGCATAGAATAGAATTACCGAAGAAATTAAACAGAGAGAGAAACAAGATCAATTTCCCGAAAGTTTTGACATAAAGTGTAAACTTGTTATATAAAAGTGTTGTTGTTAAATCTGATCTCACTGAGAATCAACACCATAGTCTCCTGCAGCTTTCAGCCACATGTTTTGATCAGTAGGTCTCCATCAGTCCTGACAACTCCCCACACAAAGCAGCAAGTTCACCGTGAACGACCCGTTGAACAAGAAAATGTCATAGATGCAAAGTATAAACAACAGGACTTCAAGGCCCATATCAATACATGTTCCTGATCTAAATAAAGACCCTTATTAAAGCTGCAGTGATTTAATAATACTTTAGTAAAAAAGAAATAAAGTAATGGCAGGCACATGAACAAATCTCAAATGAGATACTTCCAAAGGCAGTCAACTTTCGGGTATGTAAAAAGAAAACTGTTAAAACAAATACTTTATTGAGGATTTGAAATCAGCAAGATTTGTCAAAGTGCTGGAATACATCTGATCTTTCTCAATCAAAGTAATACTATTACTGTGCCAGGTTACTGTATAACACAAGAAATCAGTTTGGACATATTTTACAGCCCACCACACACACATACACAAACACACGCACGCACGCACGCACACCAAAACACATAGTCAACACTATGCATTCCTTTGTCTGACACATAGCTCTGTCAAGCCATCGCAAGGATTTTAACTGTCCTCGCTCAACATGGTATGAAGAGGAGAGCATGTCCTGACACCAGCACTCACACACACGCACAGCATATGCACACACACACACACACACACACACACACACACACACACACACACACACACACACTGCTTATTCATGTCTCATGCAAGGGATGGCAAAGAAAACTGAATTAAATAAATGTGTGAATAAACGAATGAGTTGTTTTAAGTAATACAAACACATAGAGTACACATAGAGAGATATTGATGTTTGTGTGTGTGTGTGGTCTTGGCAATATGCCACCAGCAACATTACTAGAATGTCTTCCACTTTTAGACCTAGGATAGCTTTACACACTTTCTCTCCCTTTCTAGTTTTCCTTCGTGCTCTCTTAATTTCTCCCTCTCTCCCTCAGTTTTTCAGATTGTATTAATTCCTTGACACTTCATCTACTTCTTCCTTATGACTCCGTTTTCTCTGTTTCCCTTTCTCCTTCTCTCGAACTCCTTCTAATTTTCTCAAAGTTTTTTGTCTCTTCTTTTCCTCTCACTGAATTTTTCACACACCAGTTACAAAGGTGTAGAACATTATCATGGTAGAGGAAGACAGGGTGCTTTGTATTCAGCATCTCCCAGTGTGTGTGTGTGTGTGTGTGTGTGTAATTATCACTACAGGGACTCATTCCCAGACTGTGTGATTCCTATGTTAGACTCTCCTAAAGAAAATGCTTTGATCTGGGGAGCTTCTCTCTTTCTCTCTGTGTCTTAGTAGGAGGAGAGGAGAGGAGAGGAGAGGAGAGGAGAGGAGAGGAGAGGAGAGGAGAGGAGAGGAGAGGAGAGGAGAGGAGAGGAGAGGAGAGGAGAGGAAGTTTATTTTTAGTTTTTTCAGCAGGTTGTTTGGCTGTAAGGAGGGACAGCATGGCTCCAACCCCGGATTAGAGACACCTACAGTGACACACGCACACAAACACAATCACACAAAGACACACACACTCACGAACGCACACACACACACGCGCGCGTAGACACACACACGCATACAAGCTCACATGTGCTATTTAGTCACACGTCATCAGGTCAGATCTGGTATACATACACACAATCAGGTGTACTGAAAAGCTGCATAAATGCATTATAATTTTTAAAATGTTCGTCACTTCCTCCTCGTTTTAACAGCAAATTAAGCTAAAGTGAAATATGAATAATATATTGAGTATATTTATAAGCAAATTAAAGCGTAATTTGAGTACACTGACATTCACTGACCTTGATATTATCTCACTGTGACTTACTTGCTTGGTGCGTTTATATTAGTGAGTGCAAAGGTACTCTAGGTGCTCCTTTTTATTGTTTGTTTTTGCGTCTGTGTGTGTGTGTGTGTGTGTGTGTGTGTGTGTGTGTGTGTGTGTACTCTCTCCGACCTCGTTCTCTCAAGTTGCGGAACAGTTTGGAGGATCCTCTCCACACTGGGGGAGTGTCTGTCAAAATCTTCTCCAGCTCCTGAAACACACACAAAAGTGCACAATTTACAAGAGAGTGGTCTGTCATGCACCATGGAAATACAAACGTTCACCATCAATCCGTGACTTTTACTCACACAGAAACAGAGAGAGAGAGGTGGAGAGAGAGTGGGTAGCATGCAATAGAAAAGAGTAAAAAAGGATTCACTATAAATTATCCATCTTGATATTCCATTTATTCTGGAATTGCTGACAGCAGTACTGCTTGTCAAGGTACCACATGGGGTAAAAGAAGACTGCTACCCGATGTAAACATGGATGTAAAAAATGTATTCAATAGGTTTGTTTCAATACTTTTGGTGAAATGTAATTCAATGTAAACATACTATTTGTTTACAAAAAAACTCCACAGGGTAACTGTAACATCAATGCCATAGCATACCGTTAGCAAATCTGGCTTTGTTCAATCCTATTGACAACACCAAAGCTACATTGTTATGGAAGCCAAGCAGAAAGGATCAGAGACTGCTCATTCATAAACCATCAGCCACAACATTAAAACCACCTGCCTAATATTGTGTAAATTGTGTAGGCCACCACCAAAACAACTCTGACCCGTTGCTAGAACACAGGAACTCTGAGGGTGTCCTGTGGTGTCCTACACCAGGGAAATCCTTTGAGTCCTGTGGGTTGATACAGGGTCCTGTAAATCGGATGATCTGGGGAGTTTGGAGGCTTAGTCAACATCACAGTTTTTGTGCATTGGCAAGATTATTGTTGGGGGGGGGGGGGCACTGTCATCAGTGAGTGCAGTTACCAGTAGAACAATGAATCGTAACGTTATTCACTTTACCTGTCATGGTTTTAATGTTGTGGCTGATCAGTGTATATCTGTTAAAAAGTATTAAAAATGTTGACTGTATCTCTTTTTACAGTATCAGTCTTTGTGCTGTGCAGGACCCATTTCTTGTTTTGTGCACTAATGCAATCTAAAAGATTTCAAAATGTCTCAGCAACTTGTGTTAAATTCAGTATGGATGCCAAAAAAGTCTTGCAATTGACTTGTTTTCCAAACATATTTCAACAATTATCAGCAATCATGCACAGATGCTAAGCCCATTTACATTTACATTAAGAAACTCCTCAACAGTCCCAGCAAAATCAGGATTTTAACTTTGCAGAGCACACAAAGCCTGCAACAGATGTAACATGCAACAGATGCCTGCAACATGGCAGGGCAGAAGAGAGAAGCATTAAGTGTGTGTCTCCCACCTGTTTGGTCAGGGACCTCCAGGGCCTCTTGCCTGCCAGGGAACGAGACAAAAGAGGAGAGAAGAAGGGAAAGAGGAGAAGAGAGTTTGGGTGGGCTCGGTCAGATAGCATCTGTATGATCTAGAAATGGGTCTTAATGTGCCGGGTACAGTCACAACACACACACGCACACACACAGACGCACACTGTATATACACTGTCATCATCACAGGCCCATTTGTACCATCTAAAGTGCCCCGTGCTTGTCTTTGTAGTATGCGGAATGTCCCCGTAAAAGCACATACTACTTTTGTTCTGTTTTATACAACAAAGTTCATCTAATTCAACTTCAAAGGGGGCATTAGAGGATGTCAGCTGCTGAGAGGGCTGGGGCGGCTGTATCGTATGTCAGTGAGCCAGGGTAGATGTAAACACACACATACAGGTGCACAGTTTGCACGCAATACAATCAGATGGCCTCTGAGGAGAGGAACGGTTGCTTTTTCTTGTAGGGGTGTTTTGTGATAACCTCAACTCACCAATGTCATGAAGGGAAAAAAAGTGTCTGGTTTAGATATTTACTGGTTAAGAGTAAGGGTAATTGTGAGCAAAAGGAATGTGGACAAGTCAAGGAGTGTGTGGGTGTGTGTGTGTTTGTGTGTGCGTGTGTGCTAGTGTCTGACTAACATTAACCTCAGACTAAACAATAGCTGTAAAGCCATCTGCTTTAGGCTGGCTGGCCAGGAGTAATCTGTTACGACTGGCAGCAGGCTGACAGAAACAGCAAGGACGTGTTTAAAACCTGAATTTTAATGTGTGTTCCGAGTTAGTTTCAGTAAAAATAGAAAAAAAGGAAGAAAGGAATCTATTTTTAAGCCTGGCATTGACATCAATGTTGGGTAATCAATTCATAACAAGGTGACTACAGGTATCAGACACCTACATTGCTTTTCAAGATCTGTTTTTAAGACAAATCATCTTTTCTTAGTTAAGCATTGCAGGTAAGTACAGAGGTAGTAAATAAGAAGTAATAAAAAGTAGTACACATCTGGTCTAATGCAGCAAGTATGATGTAGAAATATGTTTTTTAGACTGAGGTTTAACTACATTTTACCAAAAGTATAGTATAAGTAGAGTAGTAAAGTAAAACACAGTATTAGGTTAAGTGGTAGGTTTAAATATTTGTAACATCAGAAATGTGGACTTTGAGGCACAAGAACTTGACACATTTTGACAAAAAAACAAAAAGAGCAAAAGACCTCCATTCAAATGTAAGGCTACTAAGTGACTTTTAAGGTTTAATATTAATGAAATACTTCTTTAGGGCAATGAAATCTATGTCTAATAACTGCACATTCAGTGTATGCCCAATTGAAATGGCTTGATGAAGAATGTAATTTCCCAAAAAGTAAAGTGTAAAAGCTGTGTGACGTACTTCTCGGTTCACTCATGGTGACCGACTCGATGAAGTTCTGTGGAGTCATGTACAGCTGCCCTTCGTACTCCACAGAGCTGAACATGCGGAAGCGATGCTCGTGGGATGACATGTACACGTCACCGTCCTCAAAGTCAAACGGACGACCCTGCAGACATAAGACCAAAGTACAAAACAAAACACGCTGTTATTGGCTGTTAATTGCACTACATTATACTTTACTATAATTTGCTGTTTTTTTATATATATATATATTTTCAGGATATTTCTTCAAACCAAGATTTTTTAAGGTTACAGGCATTTGAAAAGAGATTGCAACAACCAAACAACTATCAGCAAGGAGCTGGAGACAAAGCAATCGAAGGAGTGCATTTCGGTTATTTAGATATTATTACATTACTTACAATATGAACATTGTATTTAGTGAGGAGAAGGGAGGTTTCACGTCAAAAAAGGTACTTTTACTATTCAACCAGCATATTTAAATAATCTTCATAGTGATAAGTGTTGATTTGTCCCAAAGATTATAGTTTGAATGTGACTTTCCCTGCTGTGATAGCTTATGTGAAGAGAAACCTCTCTGGCCTCTCACACTGATGGCAGAATCTAAACTACATCTGGCTCTTCACTTCTTTTGAACCTCTATAATGAGGAGATCCATCTATTCTTGGCAACAACTCTCTCCATTTAGCTCTCCGAGATTATAAACAGTCAGCACCTCTGGCGCAGTAAGATAACAGGAGAACAGGGGCACACACACACACACACACACACACACACACACACACACACACAAATACTTTGTCACTACTTTCTACTTGATTAGCATCTCTCTCTCTCTCAGTGAGGAGCCAGGGTTTCAACCTGATTAGCTGCAGTGTAGGAGAGCTGCTACGCCAACAGATTGTGCTGCATGAAGCTGCGTAATTAGCAGAGAGGTTTCCAAATTTAAACCTGTTTGGCTGCAGGGCCCAGCGCACCGAGGTTCCTGCTCAGCTCAGCTAACATGCTAATGAGCACACAGATTCATTCATAAAGCTTTGATGCTGCCTTCACCAAGGGGGCGTTTGAAGGCATGAATAGGATATGAGTGCTCGGCTTCATAGGAATGCAGTGTAATAAAGTGTAAGAGCACAGGCGCCCATGGCTTTGACTCTCACTAATGAATGAAGTTTATAAAGTTCAGCAAAGGCAGCTAGGTTCATATGCTATGCTGCACAACATGATGTAAAAAGTAGTGTAAAAAAATAACAGCGATTGGAAATTAGATTCAGTGCGGTACACTTTGTACTTGTGTAGTTACAATGTCATGTAGCCACAACTAAACCTGTTCCTGTTGCCTGGTCTTGTTCTCCTGACTGCAGAGCAGATGCTCCAGGTGTTTTCCCCTCAGGCAATCCGGTTTTCTCCACTCACAGCTGCAGTTCTTGGTCAATCTTATTTTTTTCTCAGAGCTAAACTATCCCAACCCAATCCATCCAGTGTTCACACATCAAATTTAGCTATTTAAATGTAATTAATGTACAATCCAGCCAGCTAAGGTCAAAGCAGATATCGACCAGTTCTTGTATCCGAGATCTCAGAAATTGCTGACACTCCAGTTTTCTCTGGTGTACAACAAGCCTCTAGCTGGACTGGTGTGTTAAGACTACCGATGACAAAGCAAGAGACCAAAAGCCAATTTCAATGATAGCTGGTGATATGAAGCTGCAAACTAATCCCTGTGTGATGGGTGTGGCACTACAAATCACAGTTTAGCAGGCCTCGACTTTCAACGATGACTTGGAGATGATTAAACTGGCTGCATTTGGCTGTTTTATAACTTTGTTGCTCATTGTACGAGCATAACATTAGTCTATGGCAGTATCCAAGCTGCTTGACTTTCCAGAGAAATGAGAACACAGCTGCCAGACATTCCCAAGAGGTCTTGTGTCCCTCCAAGCCCAGCTTCACCGAATCAAGCACAGCTTCTTCACTCTGGTGGAGCCATTGTCTCTTCATGTGATTCTACATGCAGTCTCTATTTTCCAGACTGCAAATCAGTTATCAAGTCACTGTGTATGCCAGTCATACAGAATCTTGACAGGATGTTCCTTTCCATCCCATGGTTATGGACATTTTTAGGCAGTTTTTCCAAAACAAGTGGGCTACCAAGTTCCCTTAATCCATGTGTCTGGAGCCACTTCTGACTCACTCTTCTGTTTCCTGACAGTATGGTGTTGGTGTTTCCTTTTAGAGTCACTGTATCTTTTTTGAGCAAGTAAGAACTTAAGTATCCCTGCAGCTTTGTTTTTCTTTCCCTGTAGGTGATTTCTCCCAATTACTTTAAACCCAATTATTGTGAATCCATATAGACTACCTTTACTGACGAACAGATGGCTGTTTATCCCTTTCCCCACTGGAGCTATCCTGTTCCCAAGCTGGGTGGCCATCTAGCCAACTTGTTCTCCAGTCAGGTAATCTGCCTGTCCTCTTATGGGCTAGCTTTTTTTTGCTTTTAAACTGGCTACCCCTCCTTCAATCTGGTGTGTTGGGGTTAGGGGGTTTCATCAGGCAGCTCTTTTATCTTATCTCACATTTAAAACCTGACATTTTCTAAGTTTCACAATTTACGTATCTCCAATAAAACATTGGTATCAGCTCATTTTCATTATCAGCTTATTTCACAGTGCCAGTTATGTAATCAGCATTGCATAAATAAATAAATAAAGTTCATTGTTTATAATTAAGGTAGCACACGCATCAGACTCTCTATCAGCAGGATCACAATATTAAAGGACTCTTATCTGGATCAGGATCAAAATAACTTGATCAGGATGTCTCCACTCATCATAAAGCAGCTGCTATGATATGATATCAATATTCATTTCATTTTTAACTTTAAATAAATGTACTTGAGTGCAAAGTGAGCCAAAAAAAAAAAGGTTGATGTCAAAAAAGTGTTAACAGTGACCCAAAACCTGTTGGTGGACATATCTAGTAATTAGGGCTGCAGCTAATACATTGAATTGAATTGAACTGAATTGACTTGAATTGAATTGAATTGAACTGAATTGAATTGAATTGAATTGAATTGAATTGAATTGAATTGAATTGAATTGAATTGAATTGAATTGATACACTCGACTAATGGCTTGGTCTATAAAATATAAGAAAACATGACCATGAAAAAAGACTATCATAGCTTTCTACATTCACACCCCTGCTTAAATTTGAATGTGTCAATAAAAATCTAAACTTCTAAAAATGTCCCTTCTGCATAATTTTTACCAGCCTCATCAGCATTGGCTGATAATGTTTTCAATTTGTGAAATATGTGTGTGTCTGTGCGTGTGTGTACGTGTGTGTGTGTGTGTGTGTGTGTACGTACCATGACAAAATGTGTTCCTGGTGACACCTTCTGTAGCGGGAACTAACACAGAAGTGATTTTGAGAATTG
Source organism: Lagodon rhomboides (assembly GCA_039737535.1). Classification (NCBI taxonomy): domain Eukaryota; kingdom Metazoa; phylum Chordata; class Actinopteri; order Spariformes; family Sparidae; genus Lagodon; species Lagodon rhomboides. The sequence goes on from CM077786.1 coordinate 14,514,997, forward strand.
TCCAGGTGTTTATATGTCTTTTTTGTCTGTCTACGCACAGGCCCCAATTTTACAGGTGTGTAGGATGTAAAGGAAGGCTGAGTTTGAAGAGGGGCTTGGTCTTAGCGAGAGGGCCTGAACTTCAGAGGTAGGAAGTAAGAAATCCAATTACGCTGGCCCAAATTGGTTTTAAGTTGCGGATTACTGTCGCAAGTTCCAATTATTACAGTCCACTCTTGTTTTCACCTTGTCTGTCTGTCTCTCTGTCTGTCTGTCTGTCTATAGACATATTTTTGCCATCATGATAATGTCAAAACAATGTACGATGCAGTGAGGAAACAAGTGTGCACAAGTGTGCAGTTGAGCATTGCCTTCAAAATGAAGATTGGCCTGAGTACTCACACAATAGTGTAGCACTTCAGAGTGCTCATGGGTCAAAACGTGGACATGTTGACGGGCATCGTGGCCATCACAAAATATTTTAAAGTTTTTTTATACTTACAGTATTTTGCTGCTAAAAGTAAATTACAATTTTTTTGGGTTGGTTTCAATCTGTGGTATTGCTACTCAGTATTTAAATGATCTGAGTCTGTTCTCAAGTAAACTACATCTAATACTAGGTTGGGAGCACACAGCTGTATACAGCTGTGACCCCACAGCTGGCCGGCTGTCAGTCACATCCTCAACGTGTTGTCATTTCAGCACCAGCTCGAGCGGAGAGCGCCATCCCAGCAGCATCTGCGCGCGCACATCGTCCTGCAGCCAAACCGTGAGCGAAGTGTTTCCACTGGGCGTGATGGGAATGAATGACACAGTTTACCCGCCTGAGAGGAAAACATAAAGTGCCAGCAAATACCATGGATACAAAACAGAAATAAGCCCCTCTGAGTGAGCCGTGTGGCTCTAACCTCAGCGGAAGGAGACCAGTCGGCGCTCTCTGCCCTTTCGCTCAGTGGTCTGCCGTTTTTATCCCACGGTCCTCCACACCGAGGCCCCTGTGTCAACACTGAGGACGAAACAGTTTCTGCCAGCAACCCAGCAAGTCGCTACGTGTCACTCAGCCCGTGTTGTTAGCATACAGTTAGCATGAAGCGCAGTTTAGGTCAAGTCCTACCTTCTCCTTGGCCTCAACGGTCGGGATGGACGGCAGCAGACCGTTGATGCTGGGACTCCCCATCCTCTTCCTGCCTGTGCCGCTCGTCATATCGCTGTAGAAGTAAAGTGCCACCGCACCTCCCGTTGCCAGACACATACCGACGGCCATACACCTCCGTGCCCGTCCTCCACTGGCCGCCTGACCACCGACGAGCTCGTTTCTCGCCGCAGACCAGAGGTTTAGCTTACCGGCCAGCGCTGCCACTCTGCGGAAAGCGGCCATAGCTGCTGCTGCTGCCGCTGTGCTGCTGTGATTATAACTTTGCGGGCAGAAAAAAATATCGCGTTTCTTGGCTTTCATCGCGAGATGTGCGGGCACTGTGCTGATGCTGAGGCTGAGGGCAAAGTCTCAGTGGAGAGAGAAGAGGTTTGATGCTCCACTGAGTGGCAGTGACTGATTCATTTGATCTGGGTCAATTATATACAAGAATGTGGTTGAAGATAAACACACAACTCACCCAGTTTAACACGATTATACTTTAACCAATTCACTTTTCAGGAGGCTACACATCAAATTCAGTAACTTCAAATTAAAATGATTGAGAAATGCATCAAATTTAAAAGTGTGAGTCATCGACTTGAGATCCTATTTTATTTCCAGTAGTGGAAGAAGTAATCACAAGTGCCTTACTTAGTTAAACAGGAAAAGTATATCACAATTGTAAAGCAGTGTTGGAAAAAGTACTCGAAAGTCATTCTAATTAGCCTCTATTAAAGTAATTAAAGAAGAACTATGTAGTTTTGGAGAATACAATCAAACTCAGAATTTTAACATTTACAATATTAATGAGGTTATATTACAAACTCAGAAATATATATATTTTTTCATAACAAATAAAACAAGCTGTTCTTATACTAGCATATTTTTAAATTCATTTATTTTATAAGCAAAATATTTTTTAAAACAACAACAACAACAACAACAAAAATACAATCAGATCCAATAATTAGTTGACCCTTTTGATACTTAATTATATTTTTTGCCAGAAAACTACTTCTGATACTTAAGTACATTTAATATCAGTTGACTTTTACTCAAGTACTATTCTTTTGGGTGACGTTCACTTTACCAAAGTAATGTTTTATCACAATATCTTTATGTTTACTTAAATGTGTATGACTTTTGGGTACAACACTGCGTAAAATTGTTGAAGAATCTGCTAGTAAATGTACCTAAATATAGTTTTCTGGCAAAAAATGCACTTAAGTATTAAAAGTATGAGTAAAGGTAAATTAAATATATGGTCCATCGATCATCGTCCTGGCCAGCTATCAAACTACATATCCTCCATTTTTCTGATTATCTGAAATTTTGGATTACATTTTTATCAGATTGATGACAAAATAAAATGAATTTAAAAATGTGCTACTTTGGCTGATGCAGTATGCAATCTGAAAAAAAAATCTAATAAATATAGTGACTAAAAGGAACAATATTTTCCTCTAAAATGTAGTGGAGTCTAGGTATAAAGTGGACATAGTCAAGGTACAAATACCTCAAAATTATCCTTCAGTACAGTACTTCAGTAAATGTACTTAGTTACATTCCATCCCCGATTATAAGTAGGTATAAATGTCTTGTGTTTCAAGTCTTACTTAAGTAAAAGTACCTAAATATTATCAGCAAAGTATACTTAAAATATAAAAAGGTAAACACTCTCATTAAGCAGTAAAATGTCCCTATCAAAGTTATTACGTTATTAGTCTATACAGTACATTATTGAAATATTTCCATTTATGCTTCCTGTGTAGGTACAGTTTCATATTGTCACTCATCAAAGTGCAGCATAGTTTTAAAGGCTGATGTTGGGTAGTTTAATCTATAACAATGCATTATATTTCATAAATTCAATATTACATTTCCCTCTTAAATGTGGTAAAAATATAAAATGAAAAACATGAAATGTATTTAACCACACACAAGTAAAGACCCACTGCAGCATGTGTGTAATTGTATTTTCCACAGCTGCACAGACCTACTCCCAAACTGGCCAACTGACTGCACGCTTTGACACACATGCAAAGTCTTGCAAATCACATTCAAAACCAGAGAAGCCACATTTGTGAAAACTCTTAAACATCTCACGACAAGTGAGGCTTCATCCTGGACTGAACTTGAAAGACTTCTCTATTTACATGGGGGAAATTTTAAGTGACCAATGACATCAACATTTGTCAGTCGTCTTCTTTTCATTGAGGGTCAGTGTGGTATCACGTTTCCAGTGGGAAGTGCAGGATCAAAGGAGCCGATGGAGAACAGATATCAAACGAATATCAAAGATGAACTCTTCATTTAAGTCTTTACATGTAGGACTAATATTAACCTGATGGGGCTTTTCTTGTAACTTTGATGCTGAGAGAATAAAGGAGAGACGTCTAATAGATGGGCCTGTCACCTGTTCACACATGAAGCATGGTGGATCACCCTGACCTGTAAGCTCAGATCAAACAATGACTTTAAAAAAAACCTCTTGATAAAATTAAAACCTTTAAGAGGTTAATTAAAGCTATTGAGCCCTTAATTTGTTGCTTTGATTTTTATTTCGTTTGCAACACTAAGAAGATTAGACTACTATGGTGACGAATCATAGCAATGCATTCCCAAATGGGTTGACTGATGCAGAAAGAAATGTTTAATAATATATGCAAATCTGACATGTAAAACAAACCCTCAGATGTTGAAGGCCAACAACTTTTACATCTAATTTAAAACCCTTGACCATTCTGCATCAACTGTAGCGTCAAATCTGGCCATTTTAATTTTTTACATAAAGGCTCTTTAACAGAGCTCCAAGCAGAATCACAAAGGTCCTGCACGGCCACATTTGTCCGATAACGAGAGAAAAAAGCTTACTTTATGGTTGGTTTTTCAACTCAGGAACACCAAAGTGGTGACAGTAAAATCTCAGATGCATTTTCTAACTGGCATTTGGCCGATTAAATTATGATCAAGTCTAAAATGTGATATTGGGCCTTCTGAATGCTGCTTTCAAGGACCCCAGGAGTTCCCTGGTTTTGAAAGCACTTGCATTAATAACCTCTAGGCTACTTATTCAGTTATTCCATTACCCGGGTATTCGATTAGATTGTAATTTCTTTGTGTGTGTGTGTGTGTCTATGTGTGTGTGGGTGGGTGAGGGGTGGGGGGTATAACCCTGGGGGCCTCCTCCTCCTCCTCCTCCTCCATGACTGCTATGGTTGGCTTCACACTGTCACACAAACAGGGCAGTAAACCTATAGAAAATATACTTTAAAGCAAACCATGTGATCCTGGGAACTGATTACTACTTGCACGTCGTAAGCCTGCCTGGAAATGTGGCAGTGTGGTTGTCATCTTCCCTGTGGCCCGGTCAATATCGAGTGTATCAGGATCTGATCAGCCTGGAGGCAATTCAGATCGATCTCGTTTCCTTTAAAAAAAAAAAATTCCGTTTTTTAGTCGCTGGTCATAAATACTAATGAAGCAAGGGAAAGAGGCAGAAGGACGCACTACATGGATGCACGTTTATCTGTCACACACACACACACACACACGCACACACACACACACTATATATATATATATATATATATATTAAAATGAAAAAGAAAATACACACATGATGTCCCACAATGCCTCTGTCTTCCCTTCATGCTGGACACGACTACAAAACGACCTGACGCACAGCGACCACACACAAACACCTCTGCACCTTCAGCTCATTTATCAACGCAGCTCCCAGGGGAGGGGCCAGCTGTGTGCGCGCGTGCGTGTCGTGTGTGCGAGCGCGTGTCTGCAGCTATAGCTGCCAAAATCAATGCCATATAGGCTGAACATGGACCCCTGTGTGTGCCAGTGTTTAGATGAAACCCCAGTCTGAATCACGCGTGTGCTCTGCGGTTTGACCCCATGGTCAACACACGCAGACCTGGACTTATTATACTGATGTTAATAAAGAGACATGGGACATTAAACTGTGTCAATGTGTGAGCCAACAACCATCTATTTATTATATTCAGATTTGTCATTATTTTGATACGAAATATCCCACAGAGAGTTTCAAAAATGGAGGCAATCGATTTGTTTCTATATTCAGGAGTGATTTCTTATCTGCATGTAAAAGTCAATAGAATACGTTCAAAAAGATGTATATGCATAACGAACTCATTTACATGAAGAATTAACAGCTGCTCATGTTTTTTATGAAGCCCTTCAAGTGTCAAGTGTCGGGGTATTATCTGAGCTTGCAGTTCAAACAGGTATATTCCCTTCTTCTGGCTGTTATTGCCTGATCCCCTTACAAGATCCCCGCACTTTGAAGCATCTGCGTCTTTGATTCGTCTTTTAAGACCACAATTAAGGAGTATATGGGCTCCCTGCGCTGTTCAAAGCCTCGTGGGAAGATCAATGAAGGGATTGACAGTCAAGTGATGCCGTTTGCACAGGTGTGTGTGTGTGTGTGAGTGTGTGTGTGTGTGTGTGTGTGTGTGTGTGTGTGTGTGTGTGTGTGTGTGTGTGTGTGTGCGCGCGCGCGCGCTCGTGTGTGTCTGTGTTTGTGTCTGCGCGGGCGCTGTAAACGTGCGGCTGGCTTACATAAAACAGGGGCAATAAATCAGCAGCCGAGTGCGAAAATTACGCAAATGGGGGCTTTCCTCTCTCTCTCTCTCTCTCTCTCTCTCTCTCTCTCTCTCTCTCTCTCTCCCGCCGCACCTGAGTCATTTCGAAACGAAGGGCGTGGGGTTGTAAAGCGTTTAGGGTAATGGCAATATCACTTTCATGCTGTTTGACACATAAACACTCACTCTCTCTCCCTTGTCTCTTTCCCTCTCTGTGTCCATTTCACACACAAGTTGCCACCGAGTGCGCTCCACTCCCCCCCTGCGACTCTTTAACGCACACAGTCCAATCCGGAGCCAGCCACTCCTGGAGTGCCCACGAGCAAATGTGACACTGCGTCTACGCAAGAGCTCCAGTTAAACCACTGCTGCAAGGGGGGGACAGGGGAACATAAGCCTGTCAGGCACATTTTTATTAGTAGTTTTTTAATTTCCTTTACAAATCCCTGAGCTCCCTGCACTGAAACCGAACATCAAAGATGAGGCAGAGGAGGGCGATGAGCGGAGGGATGAAGGGCCACCGTTTCAAACGGGAACAGAAATGAGCCGTGCAGGGAGGAGATCGGGCCGCATTTGCATAAAAAGGCAACCCGGGGTTAATTTCCATTGGGAGTATTGCGCTATATAGATGTGGAGCGCAGCGTACTAGTCTCACTGCGTTAGACGCTGCTGCTGCTGGAGGAGCGGAGGGTACCGCAGAAATAAAAAGGCTGAAGTGAATTGAGGAGAGAGAGAGAGAGAGAGAGAGAGAGAGAGAGAGAGAGAGAGAGAGAGAGAGAGAGAGAGAGGAAAACCCTGAAGTGCTCCGGAGCAAAGGGGAGTATCCCGAGGTGAAGAGGAGAGAGAGGGAGCGGGCAGAGGACAGGAGAGGGGGATAAATAGCAGAAGAGAGGAGAGGAGAAGGGACACGGGCTGCTGCAACCGGGGATACCTGCCTCCATCAAGATAACGCGGGAGTTCAATCTCAATTAGCTGACAGTCTAATTACCGGTGCTGGTGACTGCGCCAAAACGCGCACTCATTGGGGATTTTCTGCGCCCTGCACGTCCAACTTTTCCCTTTTCTCCGCTCCACGGGCTGACCCTCGCCACCGAGGCTCCCTCTGCTCATCACTCGGTCCTCGACTTGGATCCCCCGTGCTGTAAACCGGATCGGGTGTCTTTTCTGTGATGGGGGCAGCGGCGGAGGTTGGGAGCTTCGTCAACGGGTTTCTGGACAGCTTTGGCCCCGCGGGTGCAGCTCCGGCTCCCGTTGGCTCTCATTTCGTGCTCACCCCAGCCGGGGCGGTGGACTACAACTCGGTAACCGGACTGATGATGGGGGGACATGGGCAGCAGCAGGAGCACCTGGTGTCCGCGGAGAGGCTGTCCCGGAGCCTGGCGAGCCTCAGCCATCTGAAGGGGATTCTGAGGCGGCGGCAGCTCTACTGCAGGACCGGCTTCCACCTGGAGATCCGTCCCGACGGCACCGTGCAGGGCACCAGGAAGGACCACAGCAGATTCGGTAGCTACTATATTCATTTTATCATTGTTATGATGATTATTACGATTATCATTATTATTATTATTATTATTTTTTATTAGAGGTAGCAATATCTATCCATCTATTTTCAATAATGTGCTACACTAAGAGCAGAAATACAATAATAAAAGATAGCAGAAGGACTGACAGGTATCCCTGTGCTCGAGGCACTGGAACACACACACATACACACACTGAATGAGGAGAAAGTAAAATATAATGAGTGAATTTTAATGTCCTTAATTGTCTCTGGTATAATGAACAGTATAGATAGAAATTTGATTTGGATGGAAAATAAATGAGAGCTAAGTGCTGGTGGGTGTAATCATGAAAACTGTTAACATCACTCCAGTCATACAGGTTACTGTGATCAAATACTAATCATAGGCTCATGTGGTAGCCCACTGTGATGGCAGCTGCTGCTGCTTTAGTAACACTGAACTGCAGTCTGTGGTGCTGCCAGTAGATGTTCCAATGCATGAAAAAGAAACATCCTTTATTTCAACATAAAGAAGCTTTCCAGGTGTGACACAGAGTATTTTTATGTTTGCACATTTCCAACACATTTCCTTTGTGAGATTAGATTGGAAGCTTTTCTTTACTTTTACCAGCTTATCTCCAGTTATAAAGATAAACAGCCGCAGCTTACGGCAGATCAAAAGTAGATCTCCGAGAGATTTCACTGAGTGCTGCGAGGCTGTGAAGCTTCTGGCACTTGATTCATTCCATTTGAGACTTGGATGCAACTTTGCGCCAGAGGTCATTCCAGACTCCCAGCCTTGCTTGTCAGAGTCAGCTGGTGTGGATAGACATAGAGTTATTAACTGTACTTTTAGTCTGACCGCTGACCACCTTCAGATATGCTTCATTTTGCTTGTAAATTATTTCCCATACATTGTATAATAGGATGTTGTAGTGGAACAAACCAGAGGATCTGCCATAATGTACCCTACGTTGTCTCAAATCATATTTATTAGTGTTAAACGTACTTAGTTTAAATCACTTTGTACAAAAGTGTCTGTCAACTGAATGTAATGTAATGAAATGTGTCTGTATGTGCAGGTATTTTGGAGTTCATCAGTCTGGCTGTGGGACTGGTTAGCATCAGAGGCGTGGACAGTGGCCTTTACCTCGCCATGAATGGCAAGGGAGAACTGTACGGATCGGTGAGTACACTGAGCAGACACTAAACACCACAGATTTATATTTCAACCCACATCATATCTGATGTGTAAGCCATGGCCACCAGATGGCACATTTTGCATCACCTAACTCACATTTGTCTCTGCTTGTCTTTCTTCCTGCAGGAGAAGCTGTCGGCCGAATGTGTTTTTAGGGAGCAATTTGAGGAAAACTGGTACAACACCTACTCATCCAACATCTATCGACATGGAGAAAAAGGCGCATTTTACTTTGTCGCTCTTAACAAAGACGGGACGTCTCGGGATGGAACGAGGTCAAGGCGACATCAGAGATTCACTCACTTCCTACCGAGGCCCGTAGACCCAGATAGAGTACCGGAACTGTACAGAGACATACTGGGCCAGAGCTGAGACTGAGGTGGCGTTACCATGACCTCGTCAGACCTGAAAGGCTACCCAAGTGCACCTAATCCTGACCACTTTTGAGGGTGATCTTGTTGGTCTGGACTCTGGATTATAAGACGTGCACCAAATCAACACTCCCCGGCGCTGGCATGGAGGAAGTAAAGGCACCCAAGCCGACTAGGCAGGGGGTTTGAATAAACAGCACCGAGGAACTTCTGTGGATGCCATGAAGGCCCCATGACAGACACAGGGGCCACCTGGGTCCCTAATTTCACCCTCTGTTGTCCTATGCAGAAGCCCTGGTGGCCAAACAGAAGATACAAGGATTTCCTTTGAGTTTCCACTAATTAAATCCAACTACCTGCTCGTCCAAACTGCATGTTCAAGAGGACAAAAGTGTGGGAACTAATAAATGAGATTAACAACCGGCTGCTAGTAGCAATTCCACTGTTTTCAGTAGGCCTTTTAACTTTATTCTAAACACTGCTGTGGCTGCTAAGTAAACAATTTATTGAAAAATGCATAATCCACTATAGAGTGTGGCTGGTTTACACAAAAACTTAGTTTTATGCACTGGAAAGCAGCCGTGTCTGTTCTGTGAAACGGGTCTGGGAGCTGGTGGGGATCATCCAAATGGGACTGACTGCTGCGATGGCATGGATGGATTCCCTTTGAAAGTGCTCCAAAGACAGAGGCTGCTCAAATATGACTTTTCTACAAAGTGCATGAGGAACGAGAGAAGAAGTACTGATCCAATAGAGTTTTATGAGGACTTCTTCTGTGGTGTTCTGCGGCGGAATACTGCGTGTTCTGTTGGAACTCTAGAGACTTGTTCGAGAACCCAGTGAAGGAATTCTGTTGTTCTCCCGCTGACGAGCACGGGACCGTCACAAACCTGTTGACAGATTTTATTCTTATTTATGAGTTTTTGTTTCCTAGGACATACAGTATATTTATTTCATATATTTATTTATTTTGAGAATCTATTTTTACAGGTATGAGATAAAATAAAAAATATCAAGAACACGACATGAGAGGTTTTTCTTATTCATTGTGTTATCACGGTATAAAGTGCTGTTTCCCATTCTCACAGTGTGACTGAAGAGTTATATTTATATCAGTTTAACTGAAAGTAATGAAATGCTCTCTTCCAAGTCAAGCAGCACACTGCTGCCATGTGTCTGTTTATCAGGGTTCATCATGTTTCTTTGTATGTGTGTAACCAAAGTGAATCCTACACAAACTATTTTCAAATACAAACATTAAATTTAGATTTATAACATTGACTGTATAATTACAGATGGAGCTTCCAGGTCGATCTCAGTCCCTCAAACCTGCTGTCTTTCTAATGGCCAGCAGGAGTAACTACACTGATTGTATGTAAGCTTATGAGAAAATGACCCTACTTCTCACTTGATTTATTACCTCAGCGAACAGTTTCTTAATGAGTTTATGGTCTCCATATTGAGTTTAATGTCTTCTTCAATACAGCATGACGTTCATTTTATGAATTATACTTCCAGTTTACAGTAGAATTGATGATAAAGTAAGGTATGCTTCAGGGTGTGGCTACCTTGTGTCTGACGCAAAAAGTAAATAAATAAAAGAAAAACAAGATGGCAAAAGCCATAAGGCTTGAAAACAGCAGTTCACAAACCTAAGGGAGGCGTCTCAGTGTGTTTACACATGAGTGTTGATTAAATTGTGTTTTTCGATAAGAGGATGAAGGTTATGGTAAAAATCACTCCGTTGCTGTTAATTATAATGAAGACAAAGCATACATACTGTAAATATAGACATAACAAAATATAGTTTGAGATATTGTGAGCATAAAGTAAGAAACTCAACTGAAAGACTGGGTGTCAAAAGGCCAATAGAGCCAAAACAAAGAGAAGATTTGTGTCATGATTATCATCTTAAATTCACTTTTTTGATAATTGATTATGACAAAAGCTGACACTTAAGTAAGGTTTCCTTTTCATAGAAGGTTCATGACAAACTCGTGTAAGTCTCTTGAATGTCAATCTACACCAATCAAGCACCAACTTCACTTGCAGTCTGACCACATTCTATGGCAATATCTAATATTTAACAGTGATGCATTTCTGGAAGGAGTGGACACATTGTGGAGCACAGTGCAGAACAAAATCTCACCCGTAACAACACAGGAACACACATAACATAAATATATTTATTCAAGATAATTTCATATAGGGGATTAACAAATCAGGGCTCAAACTGCTTTGCTACTTCTCAGACTTAACAAAGCTCCTCCAGAGCCGCAGAAGACATAATGTTCTGTTTTGCTTTTCAAGCTGAGTAGCACTCCGCGGAATAGTAGATCAACTTTGACATGTAATATCACTTTAGTGCCCCTTTAATATACAGTATCTGTCCATATGACAAAGTATACACAGTACAAACCTGCAGACTCTCTGTGTAATGTTATAGAGAAACTGACAAATGGATTATTGTCCTGGTCGACAAAGCCAATAAAGTCTGCTAAAAACAGAGACAGTGAGACAGAGCTTTTCACATCTTTGATCAATGTCAAGCACATGTTGAGCAGTATCAGCAGCTGGTGCGTATTCCAAAATATGCAGTTGTGAATTCACATAAAGCAAAAGGTATAACCTTCACAGACACACTATGACCATCTGCAACAACTGCTGTTTCAATATTAACAAAGCCAGAAAGGAGACAGAGCGATGTTGAAAAAGCAATAATGAGAGAGAGGTGACAAATAGTGCATGGTTCACCGAAAAAAGAGACAGAGTGAATAGGGACTAATGGGTGAGGAGGAGAAAAATAACATGAAGTCATCCATGTGAAGAGACAGCACGCGCTTGCTCTGACAGACACTGCAATTAGACAAGTGACTGGCAGGCCGAGCGCACTGCTTCACTCTTTCATCCTGCCCTTCATCATCCCTTTATCTCTCTCTTCATCCGCCTGTCTTGGGTGAGTCAGCCCTTGTTCTTACGACACCTAAGACTGAATATGCCAGATGTCACTCTGGCCTGGGTGAGAGAGGGAGCTGCCGAGTGCTTGAGATCAAGAATGAGGCGTGGGATATTTGTTTTGCAGCCTATTGCAATCAAAAAATACAGATCAAAGGCGGCTCTGTGTGTTGAGTTTCAAGATCTATCTAGATATGATACAAACGTGCGAGCAGAGTTGGTATTTTAACTGATCGCCAGCTACAATTGAGAAGCCTGCTTTTGTGTCCTTCAGGGTGAAATAAAGGATTAAGGATCCATTGATTGGGATATATTATCTGCCCCTGATATTATTGTAAACTACATTTGTGGGGTGCAAGACATGGACAAATGTAGCAACAGTTTTCTAAGGGGAGGCAGCGATCAGTCAATTCGGTGACAACTGACCAAACTTTATCTGCAGAGGATGTATTGTGATATGACAAAAAGCTGCAGAACAGAACACTATTCATCAGTTCAAATCATCAAAGTATTTGAAAGCATCAATCATGCATTTTAGATGAATTAGATGAATACACTTAGCATTTGTATGTAAACTAACGCGATGCAGATGCAGAGGTGTTCTAGCCAGAGGTTGTTGTAAACAAACATTGTGATTCAGTCTATAAGGTGGACTAATAGTCTGGAAGTGGAGTGAAACTGGAGTAAGCATAATTTGGTTACCAGAGCTCAGTAACTAATCTTTTGAATTACCTTGGCACACCTTAAGCCATCTTTGGCCTAGAATTACCTTGGGGACCCTGTGTGATGTAGGAATGTACCCCCCTTGTAATGTGTAGTGACCTTTGTTCTACTTAGCACAGGCTAAGTGCTCCAACAAGCTCTACGCTGCTTGAACGCCCTACTGTGACACCCACAGCACCCCTGCGTACGTACTGGGGATGGGAGCAAAAAGGCCCAACGAAGCCTCTAGAGTACTGAAGCAGCCTGTACCCTTCAACATCTGGCCTCCCACTGGGGAAACACCAGTTCTGTCAGATTTGCCTCAAATGGTTTTAGGTCTCCAGCTGCACTTCACATCAAGGAGATAGTGCCATGTGTAGGTCGGTGCCAGCATACAGGCTCATCAGCTCGGCAAAATGTTTCAGATAAGATTACAGGGTGCTGCGGTTCACATCTGCCCAGTCGTACAGGCAGGAACATGGCTACATTGTGTCTAGTTAGGACATGGTTCAGTGTGTGTATAATCCTCTGATAAGGGCGTACAGTGTAGGATGAGACGGAGGGAACATCAGACAGACAACGCCTGAGTACCAGCATACGTTCACTGACTGAGAGTGTGTGTCAGACAGACAGAGAGAGAGAGAGAGAGAGAGAGAGAGAGAGAGAGAGAGAGAGAGAGAGAGAGAGAGAGAGAGAGATCTTAAAACCCGGCAGAGAGGTATGACATGAAAGTTTGTAAGAAACAGGTGGGTTTCAGAGAAGAAGAATTAGAGAAAAAAAAAAAGCTGTATGTGGGTTCTTAGTGTTGCCGGCCTGTCAGGTTACAATCTTCCTTTGAAGTGTGTGTGTGTGTTTGCAGGGAGGGGGAGGCATGTTTATGTGAGTCAAAGTGACTGCGTAGATTCATGTCAGCACAACTTCTGTGTGTGTGTGCGCGTGTGTGATCTGTGAATCTGTGTGAAGGTAAGCCAGGGGTTCTCCTGACTAGAGGGCTGTCTGACTGATGTGTGAAGACTCGTGTCTATGTGTGTGTGTGTGTGTGTGTGTGTGTGTAGTGCCATGCCTCCACCCCCTCGCTTCACTATCTGTCTGTCCTCTGTGGGGTTTTCCATCGACTGGTTAGATCTAAACTGTTGGATCCAGCAGGTAATGGTCCATGCAGAGATAACCAGAGCAAAAGAAGTAGAACAGGGAAAATATTGTCTTTCCCTTCAGATCATTTCATCTCTTCCTTGTGTCGTTCCTGTCCATCTTGTCAATGTGTCTTTTATAAAAATCATAAATGTCATGTTTGTCTTCATGATTAACCCAAGGAGCAAAATAATTCTCAAATGTTCAAAGCCCAAATGAAGCCCATGTACTGTGAAACAGTGAAAGCAGCTTGAGGCTAAAAATGTCCGACTCCGTATCACTTTATATTGACATCGTTGTCATAAGCTTTAGTTGATAAGTAAGAAGGCCCTTATAAGACAACATTATTGTTAATTATGTCATCAAAAACATGTTTATTGTGGACATTTATAACACACACTGAAACTTGAGATGGGGGCAGCAAATCTCCAGAGCAACCGCTAACTGGTGCTTACGTTATCTGCAGGTAGCTAATTAGCTCAGTTAGCCATGCAGCTAGTAGTCTGGACTGGGAGCTCAGAGTGCTATTACAAGAAAAGACGTGGCTCCGGCTAGCTGGTTAGCATGCTAACTTCCGTAGACATCTCTGTAACACAGTATGTAGACATTTTTGAAATAACGCCAACACTTTAACTTTAGCTCATTTTTGAATGTTTTAATCTAAAATTCTTACATATTGCACCTATAAGAATGCTGTTTGTTTATAATAGCATTACAAACACCTTGGCGGAGTTTAACTGACTTACCTATTATGTCATTGTTAAACCTTTATGAAACATTTTTGTTGCTTTGTCAAGATTAGTACATATATTAAATATGCACTTATATGAGCCACTTATTAACATTTAATCATTTTTTTGTTGTAAAAACAATGTTGTTAGGGTTAACAAATCTTTCACAACCAAAATGTCATAAAGCATGGGTGACACACAAAAAAACAATGAGCTTTTTAAGGCCCCTTTAAATGTAGTATTATAAAGAATTGCCAGAGTGAAAACAATCTAAACATTTCTCGGCCCGTCCCTTTTATGTGCCATGAAGTGTGAATGTGTGTGTGTGTTTTGTTTTTCTCAACATCACAGGTGTAGAAGTCAGTGATCTCTGCCGGTACATATCTACGGCTAGAGTCCACACAGGTGTTCTTCCTGCAGTCGTCAACACACACACACACACGTGCGCACACACACATACACACTTCACACTAGCACACACTGTCTGTCATCGCCCTCTCTGTGTGTGAGATTAATGGTCCTACAGTGACTCAGCTGTGGTGAATTCAGACAAAAAAACACTTCCCAAATTCTTAGACACAGTAGACAGCTATGAACTCATCTCACTTTTGACTAACAAATGACTTAACCCCTCGTGACGTATCCACTTCTCACTCCATCTTCAAAAACGCATGTTATGCAGCAGCACATTGTTCAACAGCACAAAACTTAAAGTCTGTTGATTCTCCAGAAATTTGCAAAGATTCCAAATACAGTATCAAGGAGCTGCGCTCTACAAAACTGAAATACATGGAGTTCAGATATGTTTGTTCTAGTTAGAGCATCTGTATGTGACCAGGGCCTTCAAATGTAATATGCAGAATATAAGATATACTTCTATATCAACAATGTATCAATGAAGATGTGAAATATGAAATGGGTCACTCGTTCTGTTAAGACACAGAAAATTATTAACAACGCCGCAGCTGCTGTCAGCTCTCAGGAGTCTTTTTAGTGTCTTTGAGCCAACAACCTTGTTTTCAGCCACAACAGACAGCTGAATGGTAGCAAATGACAGAACGACAAAGTTAGTCATAACCTCATGACAATTAGAATTAAGCAGCTAAAGAACCAGATTTTTCCAAGTGTCTATCCTGTCCATAGCGGTAGTCATTGCTGTTATTTCTGCTCCTTGACAATGGATGACGACAGCATTAGTCCCGCCCATGACACTGGTTGGCTAATTGTTATTCCCCCCTACACATCTTCAAACCAAGACCAAACCAAATCCCCAAAAAACATGTATCACCGTTACCTAAACCAGCCACAGGCGTCGTACGATTGCAGTTTTGTTAGGTTTAGGCACTAAAACTACTCAGTTAGAGAACATTGTGTGCGTTTTTTTTTTCTCTCTTTTAAACATAATTACATTCATTCTGTAGCAAACTTACTTCACTATGTAAGTAACTTACCTTAAGTCCGTGACGTGAACTTAACTACGTTAGTAAGTGAGAAGAACTCACTGTCGGCATCTGGTTTTGCCTGACTTCCTCCTTTGCAGCTGTAATAATTACCACTGCCACTAGAGGTTGCCACCTAACAAAAAACATCAGTATAGGTTGTAAGAAGTTGCTTTTATAGTTGACCTATATGGTCGTGTTTGTGATAAGGATCCCCCCAGATGTCTGCTTTTTCAGATGAGAAACTGCTGTTTTATGTAACAATGCTAGAAAAATCAGTTATATTGGTGGAGTGGATGGAATCAAAGGTCTCCACCCATGCGCATCACATTTTTTTAGTTACTTTATAATCAGTAATAACAGCTTGTTTCATTGCCTCCAAGTGGCCAAACATTTTTTAATGCAGGTTCAAGCATTTACGGAAAGCTGGGTATATTTCCTGTATTTCACATACAGGACTGAAATAAAATGTTGCCTACAATTACCTTGACAAAAATGTATTTTTGTAACAAAGTACTGTACAAACAGTGTGAAGAAGTCTGCAAAAATGAGTGTTAGATTATCTGAGAAGACACAACAATACGCAGTCAAACCTCATCACAAGCTAAAGTAAACCAAGTGTAACTGATGTGCCCGTCCACACCTTCCTGCTGTTTTCTCTCCGTCTGTTTCAATGAAAGAGTGTTACCTGACATATTGCAGATGAAAGATTCACGCCGGTGCACATATTTTCAACCCTGTTATCACCGACAGTTCTGAAGCAGGCGGAGAACATGTTGTTGAGCAGAAGGCAGATGCCATGTCAAATACCGCTGTCTTCAGCTCAAATCCACAAACCACAAATTACACACAACATGGAATAATATTGGTCAGAGAATGAAGAGCTTTATTTTTTTCTGTTACAGACAGCCCACTTTGTTCCTTAGATGATTATGACAATCATAATCCATTTTAATAGTTTACAATGGATGTTGCCATTAGCCCTGAGGTCACAAAACAATAATAACCTTTTAAGTCATGAAAACATATCAGCGTGCCATTATTGGTGGTGAAAGGGACCTATATAAAATCTGTGGTTTGTGTATAGCTGCAAACAGTTTCGACCTTACCACTTTAATTAATCTTGCTGCTCCTGATTGCCCAATAATGCACGTTTGTCAGTACAACAGAGGTAAAATGAACAACAAACTCAGTTGAACCTGCAGGTGTGCTCTCAGCAGAAGCTCACTTTTTTTAAAACCCTGCTCAGGAAATGCTCATTG
Source organism: Lagodon rhomboides (assembly GCA_039737535.1). Lineage (NCBI taxonomy): Eukaryota > Metazoa > Chordata > Actinopteri > Spariformes > Sparidae > Lagodon > Lagodon rhomboides. The sequence goes on from CM077786.1 coordinate 14,532,020, forward strand.
TGATGATCAACTCAAGCAGAATAATGACCTAAGCTGGTGAAGGTGGACAGCCTTTATTGCACAGTATGTTACTTTAAGTTAATTTCCTCCTTTTGGTTGTACTGTGTGAAATCTACGGACCACCTGAACATAAAATGAAGACAGGAAGAAAGAATCTTTACAGCCACAGATTCTTGAAGTTTTTTCTTAGTTAATCAACATGTGGGAGTTCTCACGATTTTAAATATTTAGTCATTAGACATAAACATTAGACGTGTTTATACGTATCAAAACACAACATCTTACAGTTTTATTTAGTTTGCCCTAAATGCTAATATAGCATGCTAACATGATTTATCTAAATATATGACCTTTAGTTCATAAAGTATAGCAGTTACCACACACATTATCAAAGTTTAGCGTGTTTGCATGCTTGACATAAACTTTATTATGTAAATTGGACAATTGGACATATTGTCCAGATGATTGTGATGAAAAGTCAGGTTAACAGCAAAGTGTTTTCGATTAATTCTCTGTGCAAAATGGATATCTGCGCATAATTTTATGGAATTCACAGCAGTTGCTAAAATATTTCACTAAGTACGAGGACGACATGTCTACATCCTGGTGGTGCTTGATGAAAGGTTATGGGATCATCAAAGTTATGACAAATCATCCCAACAGAGACATAAATGTCAGTGAAAAAAATGTGTAAATGCTCTTCAGTGCTCCTCTACAGCACCTCTAGTGGCAAAAAGCTCCACAGCGTAGCTTTAACCACATTTCTGCATTCAGACAAAAACATCAGCTGTATAAAAAGTAATTAGTTATGGCATAATTCAACCATCAGTGTCACTGCAATGATTGGTAAAGTTGAAAAAAGTGTCAGCGTCTAAACCAAATAAATTGCTGTCTGCTGTTAGAATTTCTGCATCAAGCTGCTTTTGATTTTACTCATAAAACCTCTTCTCATTTATAAAAGCTCACTGAGTGGGGGTGCAGAGAAAGAGGTACTGAGAAGTGAACTGATAGCAGGAAAAAGAAGGGATTAGAGATGAGACAGCAGACACTTATTCCCCTGTGGTTCTCCACCCTTGTGGTGTAAAATCATTCATGTGGCTTAAGGCAGACGTGTTCACTCAATGGTATGGATTCACAGACAAATTCACTCTTAAATTCTTAATAGGAGCAGAAACATCCATTAACATGTCAGACAGGGGGGGTACAGGGAGGGAGAGGGTGACAGAGGGAGAGCGAGATTTGTAAAGGAAAGTTCGAAAGATGCTGTGAGAGGTGCAGTAGAGAAGAATGAATGCACATACTGCACATGGACTGCATACTGTATACATTATATTGCATTTATGTTGTGTGGTACAGTATGTAGAGTAGGTCCCATTTGGATAGTGAGTTTATTTATTTTTGTAGGAAGTGAATAATCAGCACTGAGTTTATCCATGACTGAGTTCAGTCTAGATTCATTCAATGTTTTCCTGATAAACACACATATGGACTTGCTTTCTTGCTCAGAATTAGATAGGGAAGATCTGTAACACTCCCATTGTTGTGCATAAACACGCTGAAAGAGCATTCATTGAAATTGCTTGGGAAATGGTCAACTGAACAGTTTGCAACTAATGAACATGAACACTAGGCATTATACAATGGAAGAAGGTTATGTTTCATATTTAGTAATCATATCACCTGAGCTCAAGTTTATTTAAATTAATTACAAATCCAGTGGCTGGCAAGAAGTCAGAAGCACAGCCTCTGATTGGTCAACAAAGGCAGTCAAAGGCATCATAGGACAGCCAGTGAATGGCTGACATTCATGCTAACAACAATAATAACTGTTTTCAACATGGAAAATGAATAAATAATCACAGAAAACAATCTGAATTTAACTTTTTTGAAGTCTCCAAAAAGATTGCAGTTCAAGGTTGGATTACAGAGCTGATGAAAAGGATGCCAATCACAACAGTAGCTAACACGTAGCTTTACAGAGATATTTAGTATGTCGTATATTACATATTTTGATGTCATGACATCATCAACGACGAGGTCAGGTGGTTACATGTTTCTTGACATATAATATTCTTGTCATAATTGCAATGAAATCCTTTTAACAATGTGTTGTGAGTGAAACATAGCTGTAACGTATCACTGTTATAACGCGTTAGCCCCAACACGATTGGTGGCTGGAGATGGATGGTAAAAGTTTGTATTGACAAAGAACAGAAAGACAAAAAAAAAGGGAAGAAATGATTATGAATTAGTTCATTTTAATCTGTGTGACCTAAACTTTGAACCAGTTCTTGTGAGGTGTGAACTCGAACAACACCTGTGGCTTAGCTTAATATAAGGACTGAAAGCTAGGGTGGATGTGCGACTGTAGCCTGACCTTGCCCTCTGAAGTTGACAATACTGTCTGTCTAGTGTGTTTAATCTGCACACAAGGGGAATTTAAAAATGAGGTGTCAAATTGTACATTGTTGGGTCTTCTGTCTTCTGTTATGTTAATACAAATGTATTTATTTGATTTACGGGGAGTCTCTGCTGGTTGACTGGCAGAAAGCTTCAGATGTGCTTGCTCGATGTATTTTTTAGCACTGGACAGAAACATCTCATTCCTCCTGCTTCCAATCTTTGTGTTCTGCTCAGCAAATCACTTCCTTTCTGTAGCAACTCCTTATTCAAAGCACAGACTTGAGAGTGGTATTGATCTTCTAATCTAACTCTCTGCTAGAAAGCGAATAAAAGTTTCCCAAAGTATTTCAAACATGTTCTTAAATGATGGCCCCGTCCTACCAGCTGCTACAGCAACATGTCCATCCACTCCACCATCCCCTGTAAGAGGTTTTGGGACACTATAAATAACTTTGCATTACTTTAGCCTAATGAAAAACACAACTGATGTTGTTGTTTATCTCAGGACAGTCTCTCTTGGAAAAGGTTTGTAGCTGTATGCTCTTCTCTCCTGGAGGCAAAGCAAGCTTAAGCATTTACATTTATACCCAACGTGGGACTGGAACCCAATAAAGCCACGTAGATTAAATTGTTTTCCATTATTATTTGTCTTCCTGGACTCATAAACAGCATAAAAGCTGCCATTTATTCAGGCAGGCAGGCTTGAACCTATAGAGTCAAATCAGCAGTGGCAGACATTTATTTTACAAAAAAAACCCCAAATAAATAAATAAATAAATAACAATATGAAATGGACATATTGCATTCTTTAAATTAATTCTCACCTTGAGGGGTCACAGCCCTCAGGACCCTCCTAAACACTCAACAGACCCTGAATTCAATAATGGCCAAAGCTCTACTTTTATTATCAGCCTTCACGGGTAGTCTAACACCATTCAGGCTCTGGAGGTGCACACACACACAAACACACCCACCTACACACACACACACACACACACACACACACATACACACACATACAGGGTGGAAGTAATTAAAGCAAGTGGAGCTAAATTGAAGTATATTGAACTCATCTCTCACACGCTCCCGCTCTGTCGATAGATCACTCGCCAAGTGCTATCGACCGCTGCAAAGACTTCCCTCTGCAAAACACTCTTCTCTGCAGTGTGTGTGTGCGTGTGTGTGTGCGTGCATGCGTGCGCGTGCGTGTGTGTGTGTGATGTGAGTTAGTGAGTGAGAGAAAGGGACAGAAGCAGAGAGGACAGGAGAGTTTGGAGAGAGACAGAAAGTGTCGCTCTGTGCAGCAGAATTTGCAAAAACTAATTTTAGGATCGCCCTTCATGCTATTCTCTCTCTTCATGCCTCATTCCCCCCTCTCTCTCTCTCCCTTTTCCTCATATTTTCCTGTCAGCTCATCTGTCCTCCTCTCTCCTTCCACCTCCCAGTTTTCTCCTTTCACTCCGAATCCCCTTTATCTCTATCTATCTTGTGGGAGGGCTAATGATTTTAACTAAATGAGAGTCTTGCACTTCCCCGCCCCACTAGATTAGCAGATCAATGGAACAGCGTTTGTGTGTTCATCATGGGGGAGATGCCTGTGTGTGTGTGTGTGTGCTCAGTCCACACAGACTGTATAGTCATCATAAATACCCAATACCCCAGGTGACTCTGCACTGCGCCGAGGACAAAGCCCTGCAGATGAGAAACGACAAGAAAAAAAATGACAGCAGAGATTTTCCAGAAACGGCAGGGGAGTAGGAGGCTATGGATTTTTACTGAATAATCGGTAGGAATTCTCCACAAGGTCTCGACATGACAAATGTGTGTCAAACACGCCATCAATGGTGGAGGAGAAGAACGCCTCTGCTGCTCTGTTGAAATGCCTCTCCCTCCTGCTTGATGTGAATTCAATTGCAGTTGAATTGATTATCTCCTATTTGTGATCAATCCTAAGTAGGTTTGCATCTACTGGGTAAGTCCTTCCACAGCTTCTGCCACTCTAAAGATTTTTCTCCTCCATTTATTCGGTTTGAGCACGTCTCCATACCTCTCTCTCTTTCTCACTCTCTCTGGAGGAGAGGTGGATACATTTGAAAAGCTGAGTATTAACAACATTTTGGTGACAGCTGTTTTTTTTATTTAAAGCTCCAGTGTGTAGGATTTAGTGGCATCTTGCTGATGGCAACCAACTGAATACCCCTCCCCTTACCCTTCCCTTCCAAGTATGAAGGAGAACCTACAGTGGTTGCAAATAAATGGAAAAACATGCACTTTTTAAAATTTGTTTTTTATTATAATTGATGGAATACCATTAATAGATACTCAGAACAACTTATAAATGAACAAATCATTAAAATGATGTCACAAATGTGTGTTTCGTGACACATTAACGTTGTAACCATATTTTAACTGGTTGAAAAGAGGGCAAAAAGACTTCTCAGATGTTCAGGCTGAATGTCATCCCAATTTACCCTGGAAATCGACGTTCAGTCCTGGTTTGTGCTCACTGAGTTCCATTAGTTTTCATTAACACGGTGTCAATTTCCAGATAAAACGTTTTATTTAAAAATGCAAATGATAAGTTCAAATAATTATTTAATATATATATATATATATCAAGTGGACTTATTGAGTAATGAAACTGGAGAATATTGTGCGAGGTAGACACACACACACACACACACGCACAGACCAACACACGTCCATGCATGCTGTCTGCAGAGTTCTGTTTGGTGTGGAGGGCCTATCAAAGCCTGGTGGTTTCCTCCTGTTAGTGTGACAGCTCTTAAGCCTCGCACATGAAAGACTGACAGGGAAGTTTTATTGCACCTTTTCTAAAAGCAAGTGTGCAAGTGTGTGTATGTGTGTGTGTGTGTGTGTGTGTTACTGTGTTCTCAGCTGGAAGAGGTGTAGACAGCGGTCAGGCTGAAGAGTTGCCAGATTTTCAGAACAAAACATGACTTCATAAACAACACAGCCTTCCTCAGTGCTTTTATCTGTTGCTCTTTTATCAAACGTGTCGGTGTCAGTGCTAACACGAAGGATTAATCCTCTCACACACACGCACACACACACACACACGCCGCAAGACACAGACAGGGTTCAGATTTTTCCATATTTTTATATGAATGTTTCAGTTTAGTGTATTTTATGTTGATGGAACATTGCATTGCCAAACAGCCAAACAATTTGGTATTGATTGCAGTAATTGCAGTGTGGAACTACTCCAGTACAATAATCTAAAGGCATTTTTGTATCTACCAGTCTAATGTAAGTTCAATTAAAGTGGAGGTGAAGTAAAGAGCAAATCTAGTAACATCAATGACTATTAGAATAGAACTCAAATCAGATTAAATATTAATGTTTAGGGGGATCGTGCAGGGCTGTTTCACTGTTTCAAACGTCATATACTTAATGAGTATGGATTGTTTTTGGCCCTCACCTACAAACAGAATTGATCACAATCAAGATCTTGCCTGGCACATCTGCTGAACTATTTCTTGGGGAAATTAAAATCCAGAAAAGGTGGTTTAACTGTCCAACATAATGGAACTATGCAACTATTTTGTGCACTATGTATCCAAAATGACTGTAAATACATAATGTGTTTACATCTTTTCTGTAAATTTGACAAATTAGTAAACACACAATTGTCTATTTACACATTCAGGAGCTTTGGAATAACAATTAAGAATTCTGAGTCGGACCACGTGGTGAAAGTATTTTTAGCTCTGCTTTTGGTCTCCACCAGCGCCTGAAGGAAAAATGTTTTGACGGATTGACATATTCTCAATCAGAAGTGGCTACATTGGTGAGGTATGTGCAAAAATGACACTGCTTTATAACACTGGTTTGTATGTCTGCAGTCCTTAGCCCTCCACTTTACCTTTTTGAATGACAAATTCAGACTAGGGGACTGTGGAGGGTTACTTCCTCTCATGCCATCGCAGAATGTTCAAGCTAATTGGCTTTAGTCATTGCGGTTTGGTCAAGTGCAGCTTTTTGGCGAGACATTGGCGACGTGAGGTGAAACAACACTCAGCTTTCATCACCGCCAGTGAGGTGTGTCTGGACCCTGATGTAACTTAAGTTTAGGCGTTTGCATGATAGTTAAGTTTATCACTGAATGCACATGTGAACTATAATGATTACGTCTTTATCAATTAGGTTTGTTCCTATCAGTCACAGCTGCTGTGTGAACACAGGTACAAACAAGCACAGAGATAGAAGGTATCTGATCACGTCTTACTGTGGTCGTGTCACCTCTGCCTCACCGATGATTTCTCTTTAAGTGGAGAGAGAGAGAGAGAGAGAGAGATGTGCCTGTGATGACAGTATTCATACCTGAGGCTTTACGACATGTGGAGGTGACAGACAATGTTTGGAAAAGCATCTCTCTGTGTGTGTGTGTGTGTGTGTGTGTGTGTGTGTGTGTGTGTGTGTGTGTGTGTGTGTGTGTGTGTGTGTGTGCGCAGAAGAAATGGCAGCAGTGCTCAGGAATGCTCATCTTGTACGTATCATAGCACATGCACTTATGAATGGATGCAGACCGCAGTAACTATGACAATAGAAAAATAAGAAACGCTGTATGAGAACCGTGCACACACACAAACACACACACGCACACGTACATACAAGAGAAAATTAGACACATGATGTTATCAGAAGATCAGGATATGAGTGATCACTGCCTTTCCAAGCCAGGGAGTTTCCTTTACTCGCTGCAGCTCCATTAAATTAGTGTGTGTGTGTGTGTGTGTGTGTGTGTGTGTGTGTGTGTGTGTGTGTGTGTGTGTGTGTGTGTGTGTGTGTGCTCCTCACCATTTCCAAAGAGCTTTGACCTGCCAGGAGATAAACAACGTCTTCACCTCAGGAGTGTTCTTAGATGTACCTCAATGACACATTCATGAGTGAGGGTGACAGACGCACTCACACACACACATGCTCTCTCTTTTTCTTTTCTCTCTCTCTCTCTCTCTCTCTCACACACACACACACGCGCGCACGCACACACACATTCACTGACCAACCTTTGTAAGTAAAGAAAGAAAAGAGAAGTAAAAGAAAACCTTATTCAGTAATTTCATAATATAACAAGATAACTAGATTTATGATGGCAAACGTCATCTGTAGGGGGGTAAACCCTCTCAAACCAACTGTTTCACATCATGAAATAATATAAGCTACCTTCTCATGAAATCACAACCAAGATACAAATTAGATATAAAACAGATTTTGAGTTGTTAAAAGGTAATCTGTTTGGTTCTTGATGGAGCTATGCTAGCAGTTTCTTTCTGCTCGCAGCCTGATCACATCCTGGACAAATATCTTTACTGACACGGTGCAAAGAAATGATATACAGCAGATCCTCTCATCTGACTCTAAATGTAAAAGTCAAAAAAGTTTCCCATAAAATTCCAACGTGCAGAAACTGTGCACAGCAGAAAATGGACACTGGCTTGCTCCGTTGCTCCTCTTTCCACCCTCTCCAGAGAGGCTGAATCCAGGCCGATCCTGCCCAGCTGTGGTTCATTGAGTCTGGACATGCCAGGACACGTAAACCCCCCAAACATCCACACAGACCTGGTGATTTATCTGTGTGTGACTTTTGTGCGCTTTAATCGCTGGAACTCACACACACACACACATGCAAGACATGCACAGACACAGTGACAGGTGGAGTTTGCATGTACAGTACGTGTGTATGTCAAAGGGTTCAGTCATTGTGTGTACTGTGTGTTTATTTCAGTATTTGTGTGTTTGTGTTTTTGGAAGAGTGTGTGCATGAGTGTGTATGTGTCCCTATACCAATGCTTGAAGTCAGGTGGGCTGGCACATCTAGGGTCTGCTTTGAAGGTGTGTTCATGTACACACACACACACACACACACACACACACACACACACACACACACACACACACACACTGACCAGCTGTTTCTCTCCTCCACTGCTCTTTGATGTCTTTACTTTTTCCATCCTACCCTCCATACTTGCATCTCTTGCTCTCTCTCACACATTCACCTACACACACACGCACACACACAAACACACATACATATATATATAACTTTTAAAAACCTGTTAAATACTTTTTCAAAAATAACTTATATAATCCTTCTCAGATTTAAACAGGATATGTCCAAGTAATATCAATCTGCACTATTCTGCAAAAGCAACACAGCAAACCATTCCCATCATAACAAGTCATTAAGCCTGTTATTGAATTATTGACCATAGAGTACATCACCTAATTCCAAAACTAATTATCTTAAATAAGGAATGTGAATTGAAGTCCTATTATATTGAAGCGTCAGTGATGCACATCTTAGACAGGAAACAAAAGGGCCTTTCACAACAAGAGTTGACCCTGGGACAACTTTGCCACTTTTCACACACAAATTGTTAACCAAAGGTTAACTTAAGCCCTGGGCTACAGACTCAGATTGCATTTTCTAGCCCAAATCTGGATAAATGTCCGTTGGCACACAGGACTAATGTTAAAAGAATGGTGCATTATTGCTGCATTATTATGGATACCACCGCATGTCTTGCAAAACACGCCCGTACTCTGCCTCTGATTGGTTGCCTTTGTTGGTTGCATTAGTCTATGAGTCTATAAGTTAAAGGATTGAGTTAAGCATAGAGGCTGTAATATGTGTAGCTCTGATCGTCTTTGTGTTTTTCCAGCCGGCTGTGGTGCCGATAAAAGCAGATTGCGAGGTGTAGTTGTCCTGGTAAACACATTGACCTACTCAGCTGTTGCATCCATCCCACAAGCCATCCAAACACTGCTGCTCCTCCTGGTGTCTCTCCTCCAGAGCCGCTGTTCGATGCAAGCGTGTCTCTGGGCTAGGCTTGTATCAACCCTAAACTGGGTAAGCTATGGAGCAGGGCCATCAAAACCTTGGGTTGAGGCAGAGTTAGCCCTATTTTGAGTGTGCCAGAATTGTGCCAATGTGAAGGTTTCCTTAGCGTGGCCTAACAGCTGTCTTACCCTGCAGCTAGCTCTGGGCTAAGTATAGTGTGAAAAGCATTAAGTTGTTTGCTGCAGTGTAATACAAGTATTATAAACCACCAGAGTGTTTTGAACTTAGAGGATGCTGAAAAAAAGGACACAGCTCAACTTACAAACAGATTTTTTTGGGTGAAAGATAATATCAAGATGTGATCTGGCGCCCCCCACAGTTTCTGGGTGTTGTAACTAAAATCCCATGTAACTCTGTAACAGTCAGACATAATGTATGTTCTTGCTACAAACAAAACTCATTCTGTTATAAAAATGATACGTTTTAAGAACTTGTGTCTTGAAGCAAACATCCTTTCCTCTCAATGAAGTAACATAGTGCAGAAACAAGTGATAGAGGGTAGGATCACAGTGTAACATACATGTTTTCTTCAAGACACAAGTTTTCAAGTTTGTTTTATATGTATATATAAATATATATATATATAGACAAAGATATTTGCACTTCAACTTCATCAAAAATATTAAACAATTAGACATTTTTAAATGGTAAATAAAATAACAATAACAATGTTTTTTTTTGTAGTGGATTTAAATGTCATCGAACAAATCTGTGTACTACATTAACGTCTACATGACTTGAGTCTACAAACAAGAAAAAATGTGTGCATATACAAATACACACGCACACACACATCTGTCTGTCTGTAAGTCAGGTATGGTAATTATTGTTTAGGTACAGCCTTCTGCACTGTGTGTATGTTTGTAGTAAAGTGTACGGAACAATGCGGAAATCAACACGCCTTGTCTTTCATTAATGTCACTGCTGTTGTTGCACGGGGACACACTGGCGCTTACACTCGGATCAGTTTCATACTCATTCATACACAGTCTCTCTCTCTCTCTCTCTCTCTCACACACACACACACACACACACACACACACACAAATTCACGGTTGAGAGTGGAGGATGAGTTTATAGATTTATAGTATGATTATAGTAGATATAGTAATATAGATTTATTCAGTCCAATTTTCACTTGCATGTTTGTATGTTGGTAAAACATATACAGTCATTTCTGGACCACATAAATGAACAAAAAGAAATGCTCTCAGCTTAAGGCACTGCCCTGTTTGGCTGGATGGGAAAAAGCTGACCGGAGCCTCAGATCATCAAAAAGCCTGTTTTTTTAACCCAGCATTTTCCCATGTTGTAATCTTCTTATTACCATCTTCCCTTCACCTTGGAGCCATTAAGACCTTCTAGTGTTACCAGGCCTGTCTGTGGCCCGGCGGAGCCCCAGAGCCCCAGCCTTTGTCCGGGCCCGGGCAGCAGGTGAATAGGATGCCCATGCGAGGGGCCTCTCAGCCCAGATACACCTGATACCTGGCTCACACCCCCAAGACAACACCCACCAAAGTCCCCACTGAACCCCTGAAGCCCCCCAACTCCACCTCCTCTTGTGAGCCTGCCAGCTGGCAAGAATGAAGGATGTTATTGTTGACAGTATTGGCAGCTCTGCCCCCCCACTGAGTGTATGTTATGTGTATGTTCTCAGTTCTGCCCTCTCTCCCTTTTTGTAAAGTCTATGTGGGCTCTGCCCTGTTGTCTGAGCCTCATATCTGTGTGAACTGTGCGTTCACCTTTGAAGTTCTCGACCATGCATCTCTGCGGTCCCTGCGCCCCTCCCCGTCTCCCCTCCACCGCTTTGATTCCCTTTCTTGTTACGGGGAGTTGGCTGATCCACAGATAATGCCACTCGCTCTCTTCTGGGCTGTAAAAAAGAAGAAAAAAAAATCAGCGTACATGGTTCAGGAGCAGAGTAAATGGAGAACTTTATTTTGTTCTTGTCTGATCTGTTCCTTATTCCACTTGTTTATTTGTGCAATTACATATGTGAGTATTTAAACATTTGGGTGTTTGAAAACTCCTGCAACCCGCTCATGATAAGTGGGTACAAACGAACGGATTGGCGGTTTGAAAACGGTCCCTGTAACTTTGTTTGCACTGGACCATGGGTTTACTTTCTCCACAAACTGTCCACTGCTTCCACTTTTTACTGCGTGTCACCAATGTGCGGAAATGCTTTGAAGGCACACAGGTGCATTAAAACAAGCCCCACTTTTGCACGCTGATGATAGTTTGACTGGGCTGGCTTGAGGACAATACAGCGAAACCGTTTCATTGCTTTTTACTGCATTCGCAAACAGTCGTAACCATCACAGGAGTTGCCCACCATACATCAGTCTCTTTCTTTTCTGGGTAAAATGGTCTCCAGCCTGTCTTGGTTTAATAGCTGCAATTAAAAGTTCATTCTTGACTTTGAAACAGAAGTTGGCAAAACAAAACTCACCACAGAATCCATTTTGTAGGTGATCTGGAGTTAGATTTCAGTCAGTAGACCTTAACCTGTTAAAAAATGGCCCTCCAAAAATCTAAATTCTATATATCTTTGCAACTACAAGATCTACCAAAATAAAGGTAACACTTCTTCTACAAAGGTGGAAGCATCAGTATCGATATTGCTGGGTCAGAGTAAATCAAAGTTGTAACACAGCGTGAATTAAAAATTCCATTTCTGCTAACTAAGTTTTGCATTTTTAGAGTGAAAACCCCCCTGGAATGATGTAGCTGCAGTAATGGTGAGTAGATGATGACTGAATTTTCATTTTAGGGTGAATTTATCCTTTAAATGAACTCCTTTAATCAGTAGTTATTGTATTTAAAGTTGTTTCCTGCTTCTACATCCTGTGAACTTTTTATCTTTTGACCGATCACTGGAATACAATCTGGAATGATAATTTAACCCTGTGTGGCAGTTATCATGTCGTGTACATGCATGTCTGTGTGTGTGTGTGTGTGTGTGTGTGTGTGTGTGTGTGTGTGTGTGTGTGCGTGCGTGTGTGTGACTGTGTGAATGCATCTATGGGAAATGATAAATGGCTTATTTCGATCTCTCAGCTGTGGAGTCCTCAGCCCGTTTATACAAACCAACGACTGCGGCTTTGTCAGCAGAAACAAATGATCTATTAACACACACACACACACACACACACACACACACACACACACACACACACACACGGAATTTTGCAGCCTGGTCAGTTGTGAGTATGATGGATTGGACCTGAGGTGTGTCTTGTCTAGGTTATTGATAGGCAGGTGGTGGAGTGGCAGCATGAAATATTAATAGAGCAGAGCTAAACGCCAATCAGACAAAGAGAGGGAAGGAGAAAGCGAAGGGCAAAGAGAAGAAGAAGTGCAATGACAGTAGCCATTTCTGAGGCGTGACAGCATGAAGAACTGATGAGCAGGAATAGAAAAACAAGCATTCGCGTACGTCTGTCTGAGAATTTGAAATATGTTTGATATCAGTATCAAATTGTTTCTTTTCTTAATGGAAATTCCCTCCATCTTTGATGCATTTCATGTACACACACACACACACACACACGCACTCTCTCTCTCTCTCTCACACGCACACACACAGATCTGTCTCTCTCTTTCTGTCACTCTAACCCACATCCTGTTGTGGTTCTTTTTTTCTCCCCTCAGCTTTGATATCTGAGAACCGCTGACTTATGTGGACAGACAAAGCTCACCTTTGTCTTTGCCACACTGCGCTATATGTTTGTCATCATTTTTTGCAATCCATCTTTGCGTGTGTCCAAGTTCTTCCTACCATAATGAAGGCAACACACACATAAACACACAAACACACACAGCACTGCTTGCCAAGGATTTGTCCTCTGTGTTACTCTTTAAAAACACCAAAGACGGTTTAAACATCCTTCCACTATTAGATGCAGAGGGCATATTATGCACAAGTGTGTGTGTGTGCACGTGTGTGTGTGTGTGTGTGTGTGTGTGTGTGTGTGCGTGCGTGCGTGCGTGTGTGTGTATTGACGCAGCACTGCAGAACAATCTATACTAATGATTTCCCATAGACACCTCAAGTTGATCTGGGAACCGGGGAGGATGGGAGGGAGAGAAGTAAAAACAGACGAATGAAGAGTTGGAAGAAAGACAGACTGAAGGAAGGGAAAGGGAGCTGGTGATGGAGGAGCGGAGGGAGAGTATGGAAGGATAAATACCAGTGACGGTGAAAGCTGAAACAATGTCATAAAATGTGTACATTTGTTTTTTTAATAAAAGGTATAAAAGTTGTAAGTCATGACTTTATACTAATGGATTATAAATCATTCACTAATATTTTATTGATGAGTTATACGCCATTAATAAGAGGGGGTTTCAGGTTGTCTGGTTGTGAAAAATCCCTCTGTCTGCTGAGTCATTAATAATCACCTCAATAACAAATGTTAACGAGTTTCTTACCTTCTAATAAGCCATCAGCAATAGTTAGTGAGTCATCTATCAATGTTAATAAGTCATAAGTCTGCAGTGTATGAATAGTTAATACATGGATTGTGGCCCTGATGCCCTGCAACTAAAAAGACAGAGCAAGAGAAATTATTTATTAATCATTAATAAAGCCATTAGCAACTATGTGTACACAACAGGACGCTGTTCTGAACCACCTGGTTACTTTTGTGAGCTCTGTCTTGAAGCTGTGATTGCTTGCTGTGGCTTTATAAACATTTGGCATTAATTATCCAGAATATGAAATCAGAGGTTTGTCAGTAGCTGATGAAGAGCCAATATGGGCTCAAAGTGTACTTTTTCTTCATGAATAAAAAGAAAATAAAGTAAAGGATATCAAAGGGACAGTTCTGATGTGTTGCAATTCTTTGTTAAGAAAAAAATCACTGTATAGAGTCCTAAGACACAGAAATAAGTTAGCATTATTGCACTTTTGGTTCTCTTGTCTTGAAGTCAGTGGGTTTCTCAATTAGATTTTCACTTTTTGCTCTTCAACATAAAATACTTCAGCAAATACCCTGCTTGTGAATTTTAAAGGGTGAGAGTGTCTTTCGAACAGCAGCGGTTGCTGACAAGTGGCTAAATGAGACTACAGAGGTTGTTGGGGACATTAAACATCATTACGCTGAAGATTGAGACTCATCCACAAGCAGCTAGTAGCTCAGCAGCTACAGTAAAGATTATGTAAATAACTATGTTTTTATAAAGAACTTGGGATCTCTGAGCTTCTGGAGACTTGGACTACACAGACAACTGAATAATCATGTTTTTATATTACATCCATTAATACTGAATTATTGAAGCTGTATTTCATGTCTCTTCAACTCAAATATTAAAGTAGAAAAAAATTAAACAGCTCATTTATAGATCAGTTATTGTTGTTCTTGTTTTCATTGAATTTATTTCTATATGAGATCAGGTGAAAGGGACTTTTTCTGCACTCTGACTTTGTATGTATGTACAGTACAATGTGTGTGTGTGTGTGTGTGTGTGTGTGTGTGTGTGTGTGTGTGTGTGTGTGTGTGTGTGTGTGTTGTGAAACCTTGAACCTGCACAGAGGAATTTCCTCCACTCACCTCACATTGTTCAGACTAACAAGGAGTTAGAAACACTCCACACCCTTCAATGTGTCTCTGAGGACTCATAAGCACTTCCAGGTCAAAAGTCCAGCAGGATGATCTCATGGGCAACCAGACCAGCTCACACATGCAGACACAGACACACACACACACCAGAAAATGCCACATCAACAGGTCGTTATACCGTGAATCATGCCCAGAAGTTTGAGTTTTTCTGAAAGCAGTGTCATGTTTTTATACCTCTGGTGATGGCTCACACTGTCCAGTCTTCCTCTGAAGGACATTCTGACCTCTATGGTAATGACGGTATAAAAGCAGCCTCGGAGCATGAGAACAAATGAAATCATCCATCTCTGTTCTATCCTCTCTGTTTTCCCACGCCTGACAGAGGGAAATCACTTATAGTGAAGCGGGCATAAGAAAACAGAGCAGAGGAGAAAGTGTCGAGATGAGGGGAAACATCCTTTTCCTTCAATTATTTTTCATGATTTCATTTTCACCCTGTGAAGTGGCTGATGCTCCGCACTTTTAAATGATCTAGGACCGGCTACAAAAAACTGACTTATACACAAGCTTGGTCCACTAAACTAATGCTCATAAACTCGGCAAAAGAAGAGCAGGCAAATTCAACGACCCAAAGATGACCAATTACAGACAAGTGAAGGAAAGAAAAGTGTTTCTTCTTAAAGCTGCATTAATGTATCTTTGGCCACTGTGGGGCAACTTCTCAACTTCAAAATAAGCCAACATGTACACAGCCTACATCAGATCTATACATGTGGCAGCCTGCAGGCCAAATGCTGATGAGGTTCATTCTGGTGCTTTAAACATTTTGTTAGTAATGTCTGTGGCTAGGAGCGAAAATAGTCTTATTTCATTAAAACATTTTAACTCAGGCAGTTTAAGCAGAGAGAATCAAACCGACAACCTTCTTCTGAGATTAAAAAGGCAGGAATATTTGTTTCTTGCACTTTAGAGTCATGGTTTCGTTTTTTAGTTGGTTGATTCCCTGTTTTATTTTGTAGTTACACCCTCTTTTATATTGTTGTCACTTTCTACTTCCTGCCCACCTGTGTTCCCAGTGTTCTGTTTACTTCCTGTGTTCCTCCCAAGTCTGATTGTCTCCCCACACCTGTCTCACATTAGCCTCGTTAGCACTGCCCTGTTCACAGTGTCTCTCCACCTGCACCTCCTCCCCTCATTAGTTTAGTTTGTGTGTATTTAAGCCTGTGTCGTTCCCTCACTGTTTCTCGGTCCGTCTGCTCTGTCTTCCCACGTCAGTCCCGTGTTGCTTGTGTTCATCATGTTCACAGTGTTCCTGCCTCTGAGCTTCACTTGCAGAGCTCACTTTTGAAGGCAGAAACTGAGACTCAAACTGTATAGAAGGCCCAAACACAGGACAACAACCGTTTTTGTAATAATCCACATTAATGGTACAATATGTAAGAATTGTAAGTTGAAAACTATCAAAGATTATTTGTAAAGAGAAAGTAGCAGTTTTGACATTATGATGTCTGTTGTTGCAGAAATATCTACTGAAGATAGCTACAGGGTTAGCTAGCCACGGTCCGGCCCAAAGCTCCTGTGCAAACACTGTAAACACTAACAATCCCCTAGTCCATGAGCTTTGACAGCTTTGACAGGTGGCCAAATCTTACATATTGCATTTTTAATATTTTAATATTGACATGGCCTGTGCGTGTGTGTGTGTGTGTGTGAGAGAGAGAGAGAGAGAGAGAGAGAGCAAGGTGTGAGAAAGAAGGGTTAAGGTGTTGCTTCAAAAGGAAACCCTGAGAAGGGTTGTGGTGAGGCTTCAGAGTGTTTTCACACCAGTCACATGATCGTGTGTGTGTGTGTGTGTGTGTGTGTGTGTGTGTGTGTGGGTACTTATGTTATCGAGAGGAAGTGATTATAACTTGGTCAGGGGGAAACCTCCACTCCAGCTGCCATTGTTCGGCCCTTCCTGGTTGTTACAGAGGAAGAAGTGACTCCATCACTGTCTGCCTCAGTCTCTTTCTTCTCTTCCACATAATATCTATTAATTTTCATATGTTTTGCGGCCTGCCCTCTTTTCTGCTATGATGTAACTGTACTCTGACTTAAGACACGATCTCAACTCACAGGAAACCCATTTTTAGTTTCCTTTCATTTAGCTACACATCACACATCATGACTTTTACCTCAACACACACTACAACTGATGAAAGTTGTGCTATGCTGCCACCTATCGTCGAAGACACGCTATTGGTTAATGTAAGTGGTTGCAGTTTATTATCACAGTCTTCACATTGTTGAATTCTAAGCCTGGTAGCTGCAGCTGATTATGTGACTGTACATGGACACCATTCCTTTTCACTTCATGTTGTTGTTCAGCTCATTAGTGACTCTTTAAGCCACATAACTCATATCACATGAGTCATGACCAGGAAATAAGAGGACCAGTTGAACCCAGACTACCAGAGCACCATGTGTTTGTGCGTGCCTTTATAAAACAAATACAAATAAATAACGAGCTTTCATTAAATTATGACTTCATTGGTTTAATTTACTAAATACATTTGTGCTTTAAAAAAAATAACCGTTCAGCCTACATCCTGTCACAGACACAGGACACATTAGTTCCTCTGCACATGCTGCAAAGAAACGGATTCCCAGACGTGCGTCAAACATAAAGATGACCTGGCTGCTTGAAATGCGCACAGCTGCACGAGATTGATAGGGGTGTGACAGCAATCACTGATAATTAGATCCACCTGAGGCGGCTCTGCCCATTATAACCTCCCTGCTGAAGAATTCAGTAAGTGTTCACCTGTGTGTCTCAAGCAGAGAGGACGTGTCCACCATGCCCACCAAGAACATGACCGAGGAGCGCCTCACCAAATTCAAAAACAAGGGGAAAGATCCAGCTGTAAGTTGTTTATTTTTCAATGTCATGTTTTATGAAGGCTTTTTATGCACACTGCATCTTGGCTTATTGCAGAAACTTCGGGAGAAAAGGATCACGGAGTGCGTGGAGCTGCGCAAAGCGCACAAGAATGAAAGTTTCCTGAAGAGAAGAAATATAACGCTGTCGTCTCTGCCGGACGAGGATGCCCTGTCTCCTGACTACACCTCCAACGAGATGGTCCGTTCACAGAAACCATTAAAAAGATTTAATTCAAGCTATTTGAATCTCTAATAGCCTGTCTGTCATTTAGGTGACCACTTTGTCCATTGAGGATATCATTAAAGCTGTGAACTGCGAATGCAAGGAGTCCCAAACCCGAGGCTGTCAGGCAGCCAGGTGAGCCATCAGGGAGGATCTCTTCACAGTGGCGGACTGGAGCTGTTTGAGGGTCAGGGGGGAATTGAAGGGGCACCAGCTGCATGAGTGGGCACCACCAAGCAGAAAGTCATGAGGCATTGATGGCAAAACTGCTCCAAAGGTTAAAATTGTCTTATGTGACTTTAGTGCCAGTTAATGACTGCCATTACCTGTTTAACAGAAAATTGGCCTAAACCCATAAATGTAAGACTGGTCTCAAGCAGAAATTACAGAATTTTGTTTCCAGCGCCATAAAATGTTTTTCATTTAGTTTTTTTGTTCATTAGTTTGACAGTTTGCAGAAGAAATGCAGCATATTAAGTTAAGCTACTTGGGCCTTCAAATGGATTGTAAGGGTCATTTTCACCATTTTCTCACACTGACAAAGATGGCACAATGAGATTTTATTGCAAATAGCTATAGAAGAACTCGGGATAAGTTTCATCTTGAGTAGGTGAATTTCCACGATCGGGATAAACACTGAGACGATCGTCACGTGAGTGACTTCAAAGACTCTCAAAAAATCCTATGATTTTAAAATAGATTTAAATCTTTGAACAACGTGTGAAGTGATTATGATTTTGTTTTATGCGTTTTAAGCATATTGATTGTGAATCAAAATTGTTTAGGCCAGGATAATTGTGACATTTTCATATTGTCCCATGCCATTTACTCACAATTGTGCAGCTGCATAAGTGCATAGCTCTCCAATGTTCCACTGAACCTAATGGAGGTAGGAGAAACTGAAGTTTTCATTGTAGTACATTTCCTTCACCCTCTCCTCAGGAAGCTGCTTTCTCAGGAGCGTAACCCTCCTCTGAAGGAGATCATAGATGCAGGTCTACTCTCTCGCTTTGTGTCCTTCCTGAGTATGGATGATGAGCCGACTCTGCAGTTTGAAGCAGCTTGGGCTCTCACGAACATCGCCTCCGGAACGTCCTGGCATACTCAACAAGTGGGAACACACTGTTAAACAACTGAACTTGTATGAAGCATGGCTAGTTTTCATTTCAACTACAACTTGGGTTGTCAACTTTTGTATTCTGCCTGAAACATATTGAAACTCCTTAAAATGGATGTTAACTTAATTGACGGAGGCCATCTTTTTTTTGTTTAGTGGCTCAGTTGAACATGTACATTTGTCTCAGGTGGTGGAACATGGGGCCGTTCCTGCTTTCATCTCCTTGCTGACCTCGCCGATGTTACACATCAGTGAACAGGCTGTCTGGGCTCTCGGAAACATTGCAGGTAAAATAAAAAGTAGATTTATATCTTTGTCATCATGTCTGAATTTGACTTTGGATCGATACAACTGAAATCTGAATGTTGAGGTACTAAAAGGACAAAACTGGAAAGTGGTTGTCGACCTTGTGGACAATTAACTGGTCTCATTTCTGCTATGAAGGGCTCGGCATATAAAAATATTGCCTTGAATACACATTGATCTCGTTGTTGCTCTAATGCCACAAAATGTGACCACTTGACAGGTGATGGTCCAGCTTATCGAGATGTCCTGATTGAGTGCAATGTTGTCCCGGCCCTACTGTCCCGCATCTCTCCAGACACACCAGTAAGTCAAAACTTTACAAGGCTGGTGCCAAGTACACATCAGGGTTTATCTACAGACCAAATTTACTCCTGACTTCTCAGAGTACTCCATCAGTTACACTCATGAAGCACTAGCAAGTCATGATGGATGTAAGAAAGTACAACTGATGCAGGAGAGCAAGTGATTATGATTTTATTTTTATTTTCTTTCACATTTTTTCCTTTTTCAAAATCTGGCAATGCAGGTTTGTTATGCCAGTAGTGTCTAATGTAGCCCCAAGCAGACATAACAGACATTTTATGTCGTACTGGAATATCAGTTATATCAACATGCAAGTCATACTTAACTGAAACTCAGATTTTTCTAGAAGCTGATTATTACATCTGGGTATATTATTGAACTAGTGATAAATCCACATATTTTGATCCTTGCATGACAAACTCAAGTCTTGATGACAAATGCTCACGATGTTCATTTGGGAATCTTTCTCATCTCTACTAACTCTCGAAAGTGAGTGTTGCATAAGCTCTTGCCTTTTTTGACTCCACACCAAGATTTTCGCATTTTCAGACTTTCCCAGCACTTTTTTTTTTTTTATTTTTAAATGACTGTGTAAAATTGGAGTTTCCCCCACCACCTTTCCTCAGATGTGGGCAAGAACTCCAAATTTTGCTGCTGTATAATGTCAGTCATAATGTTCAATCATTCCAGGTTGGCTATCTGCGCAATCTAACATGGACATTGTCCAACTTGTGTCGCAATAAGAACCCGTGTCCGCCGTTGTCTGCAGTCATGCAGGTAAGTGACCATTGCAGCTCAGTAGTTGGAGTATATTTGACACCCAGTACTTCATTCTGAGTCCAGAAAGGTGAAGCTCTAACTGTTCCTTCAGGTGCTTCCCTCTCTGATCCAGCTGCTCCATCTCAGTGATAAGGACATCTTGTCTGATGCATGCTGGGCGATCTCCTACCTCTCAGATGGTGACAATGACCGTATTGATGTTGTGGTGAAAACTGGTATCGTCCCTCGACTGGTGGAGCTCATGAACCACGAGGAGCTTAGTGTCATGGTAGTGTGGTCTTGGCTCATTCAGCCCTCTGAAAAACGCTTTCTAACATGAAACATTCTGTCGTGAGGTATTCAAAGTTTACCCCTCTAACCTGCAGACCCCGGCTCTCCGCTCCATTGGGAACATAGTGAGCGGCTCAGACCTGCAGACCCAGGCGGCTGTTGATGCCGGGGTTCTGAACATCCTCCCTCAACTAATGAGACACCCGAAGGCCAGCGTGCAAAAGGAGGCAGCGTGGGCGTTGTCCAACATCGCTGCAGGGCCCTGTAAGCAAATCCAGCAGCTCATCACCTGTGGCCTGCTCCCTCCACTGGTGGAGCAGCTCAGAAATGTGAGTAGATTATGAACTACAGGAGTGCTCAGCATTTGGATGGTGAAACAAAAATTTTAACTCATTCAGAACATTTTGACATGTCACAGTAAAAAGAAAAAGATGGCTGGATTGCATTTAGTTTCATGATGCTGGTTTCGTGCATGTTGACTTGACACACACTCGCAGCATACTGGGATATTTGATTAGAACAGGGCAATTAATGTTCTGTGCTTGCAGGTCATTACATGGTTTCTAACACTGCCTCATCTCAGCAGCCTTTGAATTAATTTGAAAACGCATGTTATGAATGGCAAATCATGTTGGAAGAAACTGATGCTATGGTCAATTTTCAGGGTGACTTCAAGACTCAAAGGGAGGCAGTGTGGGCAGTGACAAACTTCACCAGTGGGGGCACTGTGGAGCAGGTGGTCACTCTGGTGCAGTGTGGCGCTCTGGAGGCGATCATCAACCTGCTGCAGGTCAAAGATGCTAAAGTCATTCTGGTCATACTGGATGCCATCAACAACATCTTCATGGTAAGGGGATAACTATTGATATTTACATAAAATTGTTCAAAAAGTTGCTACAGAACTTGGAAGATCAGATGGTTTCAGTTGCTGTACGTGACTTTTCAGGCTGCAGAGAAACTCGGTGAGACGGAGAAACTCAGCCTGCTGGTTGAAGAGCTGGGAGGACTGGACCGCATCGAGACGCTGCAGAGCCATGACAACGATACGGTGTACCAGGCTGCTCATAACCTCATTGAGCGGTACTTTGGTGATGTAAGTATTTGAACACACAACAAACTACAATTGGAGAAAATCTATGGTTTGACAACCTGGTGCATGAGCAGATTATTTTAAAGGGTCTTTCTTTATGCAGCTTTACAACATCTTGTTTAAATTTTACTATTAAACTTAGCAGTAAGCTTGTCTGTATCTGATAGAGAGGGAGTCCATGTATCACTCTTGTTATAAGGGCTCCAATGTATTGAATTTTTATACTGAAGTTTCAGTCAGTGGTGCTTGACAAAACCTTTTCCCTCTCGTTCTTCTAGGATGATATCGAGGGAGTGAAGGTCGACACTACAGAGGATGCTTTTGTGTTTAAGAGCCCAGATGTTCAAAGAACCTTTGAATTTTAACCTCAGATGTTACCATTTTATGTTCTTCATAAATGTTTAAAGAAAATAAATAAACTTTCATACAGTTGGTTCCCTACAGGTTTTTGCTGCATGTTAAGCTTAAGTGTACAATTTTAGCTGTAAAAAAACAGTATCCAGCAAACCAATGGTACAAATTCAAGGACTGATTATTGCAGCAGAGGTTTCACAGACTCTATAGTTGCATCATGAATGTTACTGATCTTAATTTGCTCAGTATAAAAGACTGAGATTGATCTATGGCTTAGAAATTGGCAACAAATTTTGTATAGACTGGAATACCATTTCATGAGAACTGATCTCATAAGCCTTTTCTAATAAAGTATTCAAGTCATATTCATTTTTTTTTTTTTAAAAATAGAATGTTGACAGTGCAGTTAAAGGGACTTCCCAGACAAAGGGAAAGGTTCCCTATTGGTTTGACACACATTTCATCAGAATGGTTTCTCTGAAGTCATGATCGGATCAAGACTTGGCAAAATGCAACTTCACTTCCAAGTGAAAAGGGGAATGGCCTTATTTTGACCCAATTTATGATTACTCATGGCCACTTCACAAACTTGTTTCCCTTTTTGAAAGGATACATTTTCTTTTTTTTTAGCCTATCACTTTAAATGATTTGTGTAGAATATGAAGGCTTTTTTTTTTAATTCAAATCTTAAAGGGTCTGTTCACCCTCCCCCCCCCCCCAAACTTACAACACTATTTCCATTTCTGAGGTGTAAAGTCTTTCTGACAATGTGAAACCAAAACCATCCATGTAGGTGAATACCAGTTGGGTAATTTGGGTGAGCTGACCCTCGAACTTTGCAACTTTGCAACTTTCATCTTTTGAAGTTGATGAAATGGACAGAAATCTTGCTTGCCACCAAAAATATATTTATCAGGGAAAACCCTTGGTAACTACATGAGATTGACAGCGTGGTGTCATTGTAACCCCACCCCTGCCCTGTAGGCAACTCACCCACAGCAGCTCAAATATAAGGCAACTGGCATGATGCAGACCTCACTAGAACCTGCTGCTCTGTTATCTGGTGATGATCAACTTGATTATCATACTGTGAGTTATATACTGTAAGCAGCTGCTTTTTGTATCATTTTAAGGCATCTTCAATCATGCTGAAAAGGAGTATGTTGTTGGGTGTCCTCTGCTGCCTCTGTGTAAGGATTGGACTTCTGAATGCAATGACGGTAAGATATCGGATGAATACAGCAACATATGCAACAATATCCACTAATGTAAAAATATTCTAAAAGGGAAACTGTTCTGGTTCTTTGAACCCAAAGGTACATTATTTGAAATGACTTGCCAAACTGCAACGATTTCAAAACCAAAGTCTTGAAGTTCCAGATTTTATCCTGTAATGCGAGTCATGTTTTATTCCAAAGGCATGAGAAGCTAAAAATCTTAAGTTGAGCGCAGGGTTGTAAAATATGGAAAAACTACAGTATGTGGTAGCATCTGGGTCAGAATCACAATCATATTGAGGTCATAAGTCTGGGGCCCTCGGTATCAATCAGCAAAGATCAAACCATATCACTCACTGTAGCAGCCAGAAACAAACAGATGTTTGGGATGTTTTAGTTCCTGGCTTCCTCGCAGCTCCTTTCTTTTCTTGTCGCTTGCATTAACCATCGGTAGCAGCCTGGCTACTGTCCAAAGCAAGAAACAACAAATACTACCAAATTCTCTTCGTGCTTTGGTTGTGCAATGGCAGATGCACTTGTTTTGTGCTGCAAATCAAAGCTTCTTTCCAGGAAATATCCTGCTGAGATTTAAAAGCTGCTGGTGTATTTTTTTTCCCTATAGTGATTCCACTGTGCATACCTATCCATCCAATCCATGATTTCTTAAATCTGTCTCTTGTGAGTCGTGTAACTTTATGAAAGTACAATACTACATACATACAGCCAGAAAAAAAAATGCTAAAATGCAGATTCCCCTTTGTTGTCCTGGAAGAAGTCAAATTTAAGTGTATCAGGATTTTTAAAAACCCTAAAACGATCCTCTAAATGTTAGAATTGAACAATTTAATTTAGACCTTTTTAGAATTAAAGATGGTGTGGAAAACCCAGAATTCACAGACAGATTAAAAAGGACATGTGACCTCAGTGTAGCTTCAGACTTGGTCTCAGTTGAACTGTTAATGTTGCAGCCCTGCATCTCAATAAACTCCATGTTCTCATTTTTCTACAGTTGCCTGAACAGGTCACCATGAAGGCCCTTTGGAAAAGGTCTGATGTTGAGACGACACCTACACGGGAGGCTGCAGTGGACCCATCTCCAGCATCTGAAGAGCCTGTAAAAGTAAAGAATATGTCCTTTCAGACTGCCAGTCAGAACAACACACATGTCTCTGTGAAGACATCTGGTGCTTCAGTGCAGGACCCGTCAGGTCCGTCCGGGATCATCACAATCCCTCTGAGCCTGTCTCCAGACTCTGTTGACGACATGTACTACGGCTGCTCCCAGAGGATGCTGATCAATGTGAAACGTCACTACCTCCAGAGGAGCACCAGGGAAGGTTTGCACTCCACCTACACAAAACTCTGTGCCCTCAAAGCCATGAGGAGTAAGGACATCTATGACCCGCTGTCCTGGCTTCACTTCAGGGCCCTGTGTGCCTACACGGCCGGGTCGTATGATGAGTTAAACCGAGCAGTCCGCAAGGGGAGGGCCTCCTACAAGACCTCGTTTGAGTTCCATGCCCTCCATTTCCTGCTGTCAGACGCCATCCGGCTCCTGAAAGTCAACCAGAGAAGCTGCTACACCACCTACCGGAGAAGCAGACTGCTCTTCAGCGGGGAACCAGGACAAACCATCCGCTTTGGCTCATTCGCCTCCAGCTCCTTCAACAAGGACCTGCGTCACTTTGGACGGAGGACCTGCTTTGAGATCCACACGTGTTTCGGTGCTTACCTCAAGTCCTACTCAGAGTTTGAATCAGAAGAGGATGAAGTGCTGATTCCTCCATATGAGATGTTTAATATTGTCTCTGTGGACACATCAGGACAGAATGATTTACAGTGTGAGGTTGTCTACAGGCTTGAGACCGCCGGAGTCCACAGCAGTCTCAACTGTCAGGCTGTGGACCTTCTTTAGAAGCTGGTTTAAACAATATATCATTCTAATCCATCGATGTAAATACAGTCACCATTTGTATTACCATTTACTGTTAATTCTTGACTGGAGACAACAGTAGACAAAGCCATGTCACCATGAGGTCCATTTAGTAGCTGCTCTGCAGATGGATTGTTTTGCCAGTCACTGTTATCAATAATAATATATACTCATTAACACGCATTTTGTTTGCTTTGATTTGGTCTTATGCCTCTTACTATTCTTTAAAACTGTGGGGTAGAGGGGACAAGTTGTAATTTGTTCTGTTTGACAGGGGGCATTAAGGTTTCTGAGAAAATGGAAACAAATAAACACAACCCCAGATTAGATTTTTGACAGAGTAGCTTGTGTTTCTTTAACAGTCAGATATTATTGCCATTTAGTGCCATCTACTATGACAATGCAAGAACAGAAAGAATCGGAAATGACTGAAGAGGTGTTGGATTATGTAGACCGGGGCTGACCAAACTTTCTCCCTTGGAGGGCCAAATGTGAACCTTAATGTTGGACCATGGGCTAAAAACAAAGAACAATTGTACTGTACTACTAAGATGGAAAATGGTACCATACCGAAGTATGAAAAAAAAAAATTGATTTATTTTCTAAGTCGATCCAGAGGTCTCTTACTCGAACTTACTTCCTGTCCACCAAATTATACCTCATGGCGAGCCAGCTTTGGCCACTTGGCCCCACTCTGGTCAGCCCCAAGTTAGACAATGTTACTGTAGGTGTGTTATTAACACGATATCAGCAATTCATTTTTATGTATCATTATAATTAGTATTGGTATATCCCAACAAGGACCAAATTCATACCCCCTTTAATGCACAACAGCCCACTCCACAAATAACATTATAAATAAGACCCCATAGGACAAGGCTTCATGTAAGATGAATGGAAGAGACAAGAATCTAATTCAAAACTTTAATAAACAGACTGTGTACACAACAAATTCATTTTACAAAGATGTACAAAATGTTTTACACATTTATTTGATCTCATTCTAGTCTTTTAAGAAATGATCAAAATGACTCCTAAGCTAACTCTTGGCACCAGTCCTTTATCATCACCAAGTGAATATCTGTATCTTTACAGCTGATGGCAATAAGTATCAAAAACTAGTTATCAGGAAAACAGCCTGAAATCATGAGATCTCACGTCTGAGCTGTTTCCCAGTAACCTGAGAGCAGACTGAGGTCTTTGCATTGGTTGTTTGTTAAATGACACGGAGGTCCCAAAACAATCCTGGAATCTACTGTTCATTAAGCCACGATGAGATATGACTCATGATAACGCTGTCGAGTAAGGCCAAGGCCAGAGAGGTCATACTGCATTTTAATATGTAGACTTGACATTACATATGACTGAAATCTGTGAGGACTTGCTGTAAGGAAGACATTTAGATTCAGACACAGAGGAGTGTCCAAAAACATGAAATCCTAAAAATGGACACCCCTTTTCAAAATTCACATGGTAGCAGACTTTTGTTCTTAATGCTCATATTTGTTCCGGTCATAAAGCCGGTCACACGATTCACCATCTTACGCAAGAGAGTATTTTTAGGTTTCAATAGTGTGACTTCCCCTGTTTGCCCACTGTGAATCTCTGAATGCTTCAAAAGAAAAAGGAAGTGTAGAAATAGGCAGTGGTCAGAAAGGGCAATGTGCCGTTATTGCTAAAAATATACAGTTAAAGAGAGTTCAGCAGAGGTCAACAGCTGTTTAGAAGAGAAAGAGAAAGAGAAATTACTGCTGACTTATAGTAGTAATATGTGAGTGATTTGGCCCGAGTGTTTTTATTCATGACAGAAAATAAATAAACACCAGTAAATAAAAACAGAAAAAAAAGAACACAGCATGAGGCGGAGAAGGTTTAGCCTTCTCCTCGTAGGCTGAACCTGTATCAGTCAGTGTTGGGGTGTGTGTGTGTGTGTGTCTACATCTTCTCGTAGGTGAGTTCATGTCCGCATGTGGTGCAGGTTTTCTTGTAGAGATCCTCCTCTGGATCCACCACCTCCTCTGGTCCGTACTGGTGTTGGTGAACGCTGGTGTCTTTGGTCCACATGCTGCTCCTCACCGCCCTGCGCAGCTCTGACACACAAACGCATACACACGACACATTCAGAGTTGATCGGGTCGATGCTCAACATGTAGCCTGAGAGTTGATGTTAGAGTATTCTGGCTTAAACAGGAAACCGACCTTTGACCTTCTTGTTGAAGCGTTTCTGTTTCTGCACCTCTCTGTTATCTTCCCTCGCCTCTTTGGCCTCCTCCAGTGCCTCCTCTGAACCCCACACCTCCATACATCTCTTCTCCACCTGGACACCCAGATAAACAGTTCAGATGGACGCAACAAATCACACCATACCTGACAGCACGAGCAGTCATTTGGTGTAGGAGTACAACTCAGGATTCATCTAATAATTGATTTATCGATCAGTTGTAAAATACTTACCTAGTCATTGGATCCAACTTAAATACTAAACACACACCATTGTTTACTGCTCCTGTCTTCCTACCTGCACTTTGAGGTAGAGCTTCATGTCTCCCCAGCGTGGGTTATGAGGGTTTTTCCTCAGTATGAACCTGAGCGGAGGTTCTCTCATGTCCAGGTCACAATCCTTCAGCAGGTAATGCTGCTTGGCCTCAGTTCTGGATATCAGCTTATGTTTCTCCTCATTGTCTCTGAGGGGGATAGAAGCTCCCACTGTTAAAGCATCTGAATGATTTCAGCCACGTATATAAAAGGGTGTGTGGTGTCTCTGCACTGTGTAACTTCAGTGAGAGGGTAGGATCACAGCGTTACATACATGCTTACTTCAACATACAAGTTCTCAACACATAACTTTGTTATGATGTCATAAGTTTTGTTTGTAGTCAGCACCTACATTACGTCTGACGAATTATTACAGACTTGGGATTTGTATTCAAGACAGTTATATTATGGTTTTAATATAACTATTCAAAGGTTGGAGACAAATAAAAAAAACAAAAATTACATGTTTGGCATGAAGTCAATCTGTAATGGAATATATTTGGCATATTATATTAACCTTAACTCTATGTTGTACCAATCAGACATGACCCTGTATGCAACAAAATCCAGACAAAAAAACTTATATTTGGATTTGGTGTGTGTGTGTGTGTGTGTGTGTGTATACCTGCACTTGTCACACACTGACAGGTCAAAGCTGTTGCTGAGGTAGGAGTCCATAAAGGGTTTTTGACACTCATCACACACCAGGTAGTCTGCCTCAATCACAGGAGCTGGGAACCAAACACACACACATGTAAATGACCATGCATGCACACACATTAGAGATGCTAAATACACGCATACACACACGCGCACACACACACACACATAGATACATACCTGGCTGATGCACAACCTTCCTGGTCTTCTGCTCCTCCTCTCCGTCCTCCTCCTCCTCGATGAAGAAGCCGGCCCCGGAGTCGATGGTCCTGGACACTTTGGCCGAGGTTGCTCCCTCCACAGCGGACAAAGAGCGGCTCGCCAGCCTCGCTTGCCGGAGCATCAACGCCCGCTGCCGGTTCCGCTCGATTTTAGCCCGCATCGCTGCAGAAAGCTCGGGTTTGGGAGTCTGTTCTGGACCGGGACCGGCTGCATCCATCCCCCCCGACTCCGACGGGTCCATGCTGGTCTCTCACACCACGATCAGCACATAGAAATGTACAAAATGACTCTGAACACCAGGTTGTGTTTGTTTCATTCAGAGAGCAGCGCTGCACTGTTGTTACAAAACTGACAGCTGCACACTTCCGGCTCCTTCTTCCTCTTCTTCTTCTTTACTTGAAACTTTTATGCGCATTACCGCCACCTCCTGTATCGGGATGTAAAGGACCAGAAGACTCCTCGCTCAATAAAAATGATTACAAAAAGTTTTACTGCATCTGACACTTAACAAGTTCTTCTAATGCAAACAATTTGAATTCCTTTATGTCTGTTGTTGTTTCATTTTTCTTATTTTTCAAACCATTGTATGTTTATCTAAAGGTTCAGTCTGTAGGATTTAGTGGGATCAATTCACAGAAATGGAATATAATATTCATAAAATGTAGAAACTAAGAATTTGTTACCTTAGAATGAGCTTTTTATATCAACACGTACAGCGTTCAATCCTGCTCAGTGGGAGCGCCAATAAAAGAATAATACTAAAACTGCTCTATGATCTGATGTTCTGAGTCAAGTGAGTGTCCAGCTGATTCGGTGTAAACACCATCTGCAGATGAAGGCGCATGTTTGTTATTGCAGGTGATACTGTTACATGGATCATCTCACACACAGAGCACTGAGTCCGTTAGGTGCAGCAGGTTTTAGACTTTTAACAAGCAGTAGATCACCATTAAAATAAATGAAAATGTATTTAAGGTTTGTTTATGCATAGCTTGACCAAATTAAAGTCTAGTCATGAGGAATGAGAAGGGAAATGTCTTTACACGTTTGGTGAATGAGGATTGTAATGACCCTCTATGTGTTTCAGATTCCTGCAAGTACATTTTCATTTTAATATGTTATTTAAAGGAAAAACTGAAGATTTCTGGTCATTTTGTGGAACCACAAACAGAAGTCATGTTGTGTTCAAACCTCTGGATGGAGCCGTTTCTCTCTTGTCCTTCACATCACACGCTGGATTAACCCCAACAAAAAAAAATCTCAACCCATCTGTGACCGTGTCAACGTTAGGCAGGCAAATGTCAAAACCAGTTAGGAAAGATTTACAAGTCCATCCAGCCAGTGCAGACATGAACTGTCCACATTAATGATCTGAATTAAAAACTCACAACTCTTGTCTTCTGCAGGGGCCACTGGACCGGGGGTAATCCTGCTCTCTGTATGTGAGGATCAGAGGATTTTCACAAGATTATGAAAAGTTGCCTGTCTGGAACAAGGGCTGTAGTTTCATGGTGCTTTGGGCTGGCAGTAAAAGGTGGAGGTAAGTAAAGCTAATGAGCCGCTTGTGTTGTCCTTCTGCCAGCCATCCCCGCTACTGATACCATGATGCTCGTCTGAGATTAACAGAACATGATCAGTAACGGTTCAGCTAACCACTGAGAGCTGAGAGCAAAACAAACATTTACATCCAGCTGCTCCTGCTTCTTAAAATATAAAATGTGTCAGTTGTGGTTCACGAGAGGAAACAGGTGCCAATCTCCTGCTGCAGCTGGGTGCTCTGCCTAAAAAAAAACAGCTATGTCTACTGTCTGTGTCAGCTGTGGTGTTTCTGTTTGTTTAATTTACCCATTCCCATTTCTGTTTGCATGAAAATAAGTGAACGTTTTTATTGATTATTCCAAATTTTGTGTGGTTCATGAGGGCAGCAGGATTAGATTCAAATAAGCATGTAATAATTCAAATAATTTCAGTATCAAGTACTGAAAGATGAAAACAAATGTGTTTCTATGATTTTTCTATAATATCAATGTCAGGACTTTATAATAGAATATACTTTTAAAGGATTTTAGAGGGAACTTGACACATATTCTTATCAATAATTCTAATTTCAAAATAAGATTTTTGAAATATTTCTAAATTAATGTTTTTTCTATTATCAGCATGCTATTTTAACTTTCCCACTCTGTTTGAATTGGTCATATGCATTCCACTCAATAGGCTTTATCAATTTTCTCTCATAGTTTATTTTTATTTTCCAAAAATCCCACATGTGACACAGAACACAAAACTCAGGAAACCACTGCAGAGTTTCCGATCAATAACAACTATTTTATTCTTTGAGGTTACAGGACAAAAAATAATAATAAAAACTTTTACCACATCCACTGTGTTAGTTGTAATAAGTTTAACCGACTAACATTTCTGCGGCAACATCGAATCAACTATTCTACTTCAACTACCACTAATCGCACAAGTCTCTCCTAGCTGATGTTAGCAATATTAGCAAAGTTAGCCCTGCAGCTAGTGGTCCTATTAGCTGACTGGCTCAGCAGCCTCCCAGTGAACACAGCTGGATCGGGACTGAACACAACCTGACAACAGGGAATAACGGTGTCAAGGTGACCAAGACCACAACTCCAAGTCCAAGAAGACATGGCAGGCAGGGACAGGACAGAAGAGACATGGACCGGGAACAGTGTATAAAACAATGTGGAAGATTTTCACATGTGAATCGATGAATTAGGGAGATCTATGAAACCAGATGTGGCTGGTGGAACATTGGTTGGTCAAACAAAGACCCATTTGGTAAGTTTTATTTTGTTTCTGTAGACTTTCAACGAACCCACTGGCTACCATCTGATAAAGATCAGACCCCTTGGGGGGGTAATAGCCAATGTTTTGGGACTTCCGGTGTAACTAAGGGATATCTTGATAACAGAAAACTGATTGTGCGTACATCTGTTTATCTAAGATACGAGTCGAGGGTTATCTTTGCCAGATCCATCAGTTCGTTTCTCAAAGCATTTTCTTTTGTGATTTAAAACTCAAACGCTATTTGTAAATAGCAAAATAAAGCATCAGTAGAAAACACTGCCATTTGTTGCTTATCAAAGTACGCAAGTGAGCTATGCAGCCAAACTAGCCAAGCTAATTAACTCTGCACTGAA
Organism: Lagodon rhomboides; assembly: GCA_039737535.1. NCBI lineage: Eukaryota > Metazoa > Chordata > Actinopteri > Spariformes > Sparidae > Lagodon > Lagodon rhomboides. The sequence goes on from CM077786.1 coordinate 14,563,951, forward strand.
AAACAGTGCTTTCAAAGAACTAATGTAGCAAATATCAGCTTAATTAGTTAGCTAGTTACAACTAACCTGCTCTACAGCTCTAACCTGTTAGTAAGAGCTGGCAAAATCAACAATCACAGAATGGAAATGAGAAGCCTGCCTTTGTCTACATCGTTCTGAAACAAGAGGCCTGTTGCTTCAAAAATTGTTGAGAATTTCAGATGCCACCATTAGTTTAAACTACATTCAACCTCAACAGATGCAGCAACAGTAACCAAGGAGGGCAGGGCCTAGCAATCAGGTGAACTCTACTATTCTATTCATAGAGTCATTGTTTAGATCACCTGGGCTGACAGATAGAGGGTCTCTCTCCACCTTATATTTAACTGAGCAGCTATTTCTGGTTGAAGCTTTATCCAATAAGCTGCTGCTGATCCCAGCTTCACAGAAGAACATGAATCTGTCTCTCTCACTTCTCGCTACCTGGCTGACCACTGTAAACGACTTAACAAGCCTCTCTCACCTTGATGTAAAAGAAAAAGTCTAATAATTCAAGGGATTGTGCAAATAACTGTCCGATGCAAAATCAAGGTTTATTTATAATCACTCGGCTATCGTTTTTGTTCATATGTAATTAGGCCACATCTTTTTTACGCTAACTCCCGCCATCCCAAAGTCAACTGCTACCAGATCTTATTTACTTTTCTGAGAGAAGAGCATTGTAAACTTAACCTGAAACAGCCAGAGATCTGGTGAATTTTCCTCTGCATGCCAGGGACTTATTTTCATTTCAGGTTCAACAGGTGATTTACCTCAGCCTGCCTAGAGAAGGAGTGTAGGGTTAGCTTGAATGGTTATGTAACATGTTTAGCCTCTTCATGACTTCAGGCCCTTATATAGCAGCTATGGCCTAAATGCCAAAATCCTGACATAGGACAAACACCTCTGCACTAAACCAAGTGTCACCTCAGGCCGTGACATTACCTCATTTTTTACACTGTGTACTGGATATATAGAGAGAGGACACCTTCATATCAAAGTCATTTTTGCACGTTGCATTTTCTCTAGTTTCCTGTATGTATGATGGTCCCAGAGAGTCCAGAGAGCACCTGCACCTGAAGCCAGTAAAAAACCCTGAAACCTAATTCTCTATGCAGAATTCTTTTTAAAAGACGCAACTGTTTCTTGAAGCTAATGGAGATTTTAAGTGGTCTTGACAGTCAGAGACTGACTGGAAGCCATCAAGAGCAGCATTTTGCCTGTGAGGGAAAGTTAACGGCCCACACCATTAAGTATGCTCCTGTTTAATTGGATCTGAACGGTAGGAGGTGAGAAACAATAGGTAGGTCTGGTTGGACTTAATCCCAGCAGGGTTGTTTGGCATATGGTCTTTTTTTTCTCACTCTCCTATATATCCATCTTTCAAATAATTTTGAAAGTTAATTATTTAATTGTTGAATTCAAAAGTCTTCTTTGTCTAATTTTCCTGTGGGATGAGATCATATATGTTTGTTTTTTACCTATTTTGATTAAATAACACTACAGTTGTCCAATCTTCTCTCTCTCTCTCTCTCTCTCTCTCTCTCTCTCTCTCTCTCTCTCTCTCTCTCTCTCTCACACACACACACACACACACACACACAAACACACACATATAAGCACACATTGCTTTAGAAGTGGTGCTATGTAACTGACATGCTACGTAACAGAATAGGTCACATTTGAACTCACCTTCAGGTGGCAACTTAAGCTTACAGTTCTCTTGTGTAAAGCCTGACCTGACTTGAAGTGTGCACATGCACCACACACACACACACACACACACAGAGAGAGAGAGAGAGAGTTGCTCAATCATGTTTTTGTTGCACTCTAAGAAATTATTTTATACATATTTGTACATATAACTTATTTGATACCTTATGTCAGTTATATGTAAAATAAGGGGGAGGGAGAGAGAGAGAGAGAGAGAGAGAGAGAGAGAGAGTTTATGTTACAGCCGATATTGGCCTATCACAGATAGATCGGTATCGGCGTATATGTATTAACCTTTTTTTTATTTTTACAGAAAAGGTTTACTGTTTCAGTGTTCTGATGCAATTTGAGATAATAAAGTTAATGTTAAATACTGTATATTGTAAAATATCCTGCCTCCATTACCTGCAAATTTTAGATATATAGATACCCACATATGAGGGATCATTCCAAAATATGTGTTTATGTGTATATTCTGTGGATATGAAAATATCCTGCCTAAATATCAGTATCAGTAAAATGTTTTAACTCTCCAATATCAGCATCAATATCAGCCCCAAAACTCCAGTGATGATATCATACAAATCAAAGATGCAGACTCTCTTAAGAGAAGATGTTGCACACAAAGCCAATTACATATTTTTGTTTATATCATTATACATACATATTTATGTTCTCTGCTGCAATTTTATTCCCCAAAAAACGAAAAGGACACATTCATAGTCATAAAGAAAATGTATATATTGAGAGAAAATCTGTACAAAAGTATCCATAAATGCAAAAGCATGCCAGAAGTTGATTTTCAAAAAACATGTAAAAATTTCTTTTATCAATCCAAGTTTGACACCTTGATCTAAAAGTTAGAAAGCTGCTGCAGTGTGTTACGTCACAGAGCTATGGGATCACTTTTCAAGGGCTTTGAGAACAGCACTACGATCTGATGGTACAATAGGCTTCAGTCCCATCGAGCTGTAAGCTCCTTGTGTAGGACATTTGCCTTGGTGTGGGGATGGGAAAAAATTATACAAGGCACCATGGAGAGAGAGGGAGAGAGAAAGCGAGAGAGGGCAAGGAGGGTAAAGGTAGGAGGTAAGATGGAGTGAAGCAGGGAAGGAGGGAAGCAGTGTCAGAGAGGGGAGGAACATTGAGAGGGAGGGAGGAGTCCTTGGTTCATCGGCTTCTGACCTGCTGTCTTGGAGCTGCACTTTGGCTGAGGGAAGAAAATCTCACTGAGGATTTACTGCCCGGACCTTCAGCCCTCTGGAACTTCCCCTTTGGGATTCAAATTAGTGGAATATTCAATCAGAAACTTAGGACGTGCTGGAGTGCTTCCTGCTGCAGAGGAGATTTCCAAGAGTGGTATGAGAAAATTATAAAATGTTGTGCTTTTTGTGTGTTGCTGTGGTGTGTCTCTGCTCTAATGTCCTGATGTAGTCAAGCCTGGTTCTAAAATGCTACTTGCAGAGTTCACAGTTGGTTTTGAAGCTGTTAAGTGAATGTTTTACAACGATGACTTGATGTTGCATGGCAGGTTGTAGAAGACCAGACATTGTTTAGGACTTATGAGATGAAGGTGCACCATTGCAGTGTGTCCCAGTGCAGCTGTTTCAGTGCTCAACAATGTTAATGTTCAGCAGCTTTTATTTGTCCCTCAAATTCACAAATCATTTTGTTGGTTTCTTACTTTTTGACTTTGTGCAGTGGCATTGGAGTGCAGCACCTGAGGCTAATCTAAGTATATCTTCTCAGGGATTAAATAGCTTCCTAATGAGCTTTCACTAATGTCTTCACTTAAAGGAGAGATCTCACTGCATGTTCTCAGTACAATGTCAAGAAGGCCACAGCAAGGTAACAGAATTGCTGTTAGTACATACTGTAATCCCACCTGCAAGAAAATGAAAGAATTTCAGATCAAAATAATTCAGATTTTCAAATATGTTATATATTTCGGTCATATATTTGTGGTATGTTCACATAAACATAATAGTAGTAATAATAATGATAATAAAAGACTTCTGCAATCATCAACTTTATCACCCTTTTCCCTTTGAGCGCCAAAACTGAAACTTGGTTGTTCAATACAGTCATTGTATTGTCAAGATGCAAAATGGTGCTTGGGTCCCAAGTTCCATTAATTCACTGACTTTGTGCGCAAAGTGTTGCTCTGCCTGTTGTGCTTAGATTAGAAAAATAGTTAATAATTAGGAATCCTAAATATTCAAAGAACATTTTTTCACTACAAACAGCTGACAGCCACACCAAACCATATAGCGCACCAACTTTGGCCCTCAGGCCTCACTTTGGGCAGCCGTACTCTGCAGAGAATAACTTGTCCAGCAGTTACTATTCAATCTGAATCTTCTAAAATAATCAACATGAATCTAAAGTTACATTTGTGAATCTGTCGGTGGCAGAACCAAATATAAACCTTAAAGTTCTCGAAAGCTCAGTAGCAAACCATCATCTGCAAAGTCACTAGTAAAAGCAGTTGTTATTTACCTTTTGTAAAATAATGTAGTGGAGGAGTAGTAGAAAGCAGCAAGAAAAAGAATTACTCAGGTAAATATATAAGTTTAAAAATATTCACCTAGCTACACTACTTGAGTAAATGTACTTACAGTTACTTTGCACTACTGCCAGCAAGGCCTGTAAGATGTGCTTATGCACAGAATCCAGTGGGAGAAACACAAAGCATTGTGAGTGTCACAGCATGCTTTAAACAATCTCAATGTCCACATATCTTGGATAAATAATGGATGTAATAATTACTCACTTAGTAATTTTGTCTGGTTAGAAACAGTCTGGTTAGAAACAGATATGTAGCCTAATTGTTGTCAAATCTATAAAAGGCATCAATGACAGGAAAACATGGAACATACAACATGGCTGATCCTGCATGACTGGAAGATATGGCAAAACATGCAAGCTTGTTTTTCAGAGAGCGTGTTGATCTGTTTGGTTCAGAGTGCAGAGTGCAGGCTTCTGCTTCCCCAAACAAATATTGCTATATGTATTGCATGTTGGAATCATGTTGGAGCGAGAAACTCAACAATAAAAGCCACTCCAGTTCACATCCATGTTATTTCCACCCTGGGGTTGTGGCCACCAGTACCTCAGTCGGAGATAGATTGGGGACGGAGATGGTTAATTGGGGACGTTTCTGATTATAAATGGACCTGAACAGAAGTTAGAACCTTTTCTACACAATGTTGACAAATGAGTGCTCAGGAGTTGAAAGAAGTTAGAAAGAGGGCAACATATTCATCAACATATATGCTATCACTAAAACTATCACTTTTTTGTCTTGCAGTGAGTAATATGAGGAACCCTTTAAATGGGCTGGATCCAGGAATTAGACTGCAGGGCGTCCATTGTGTTTAGACCGGGGAGCAGCATGCACACAAATCGGTAAACCATTGCGGCCTGTCAAACCCCCGGCCTAGCAGCCATCAGCACCACCAACCCAGCTTTGGGGGGGATTCCTGAAACTTCCACTCAACCTGCGCCAAACACCATGGATTTCATGCTACCCATAAGAAGGAGTCAACACGCAATGGCTTCCTCCAGCTCTGCGCCTCTTCTGGGCCCTGACAGCAGCTGCTCCAGGCACCGCTACCAGGGAGCCAGAAGAAAGCTGCGACCCGGACGAATTCTGGGATTCATCATCAGTATGGTGGCGGTCAGCATATTCTGCTCATGGAGTGCCTTGTCAGTGGCCACAACGGTGGCCAAGGAGCTGGAATCGACCTTCGAGGGCTCAGCAGGAGGCGGCAGTGCCCCAAAGAACACTTCTACAGCACCACAACATGTCAGCAGCGGCGGAGGACACACCGGTGGCCATGAGATCATCTGATATAGAGATGAATCACGGTGACTACCCAACAGACTACTTCAGCGTGGAGGACAGACGCCAAGGCTATGTGGCGTTTCATATGTTTGGCATGTTGTACATGTTCATAGCCTTAGCCATCGTCTGCGATGAGTTCTTTGTTCCTGCGCTCACTGTCATCACAGAGAAGCTGGAGATCTCTGATGATGTAGCAGGAGCCACCTTCATGGCGGCAGGTGGCTCAGCCCCAGAGCTCTTCACCTCAGTCATAGGAGTGTTTGTCTCCCACAGTAACGTCGGTATTGGTACCATCGTGGGCTCCGCCGTATTCAACATCCTGTTTGTGATCGGGATGTGCGCCCTGTTCTCCAAAGAGGTGCTGAACCTCACCTGGTGGCCTCTGTTCAGAGACGTCTCGTTCTATATCATTGGCTTGCTCATGCTCATCTATTTCTTTCTGGATAACCAAATCACGTTGGGGGAAAGTTTCAGCCTGCTGATGTGCTACACCTGCTATGTCACATTCATGAAGTTCAATGCCAAAGTAGAAGTTTTCATAAAGGGCCTTCTGGGCAGCAACCAGGTGGACGAGCTGGAGACTGCACCAAAGGTGAGCCTGACCCTGTCCGTTCGTCATCCATCCATCCATCCATCCATCCATCCATCCATCCATCCATCCATCCATCCATCCATCCATCCATCCATCCATCCATCCATCCATCCATCCATCGTCCCCTATTCCATTTCTTTTCTCTTTTCTCTTCCCATTTCACACTGAACAGCACCCATATTTCACCCCATCTTCGGTCCTAATGAGAACACAAGGGTAAATGTACAGGTGGTACATTTACCCTTGTGTTCTCATTCACTGATTGACCCTCCGTCCGCTGAAGGACCACCCCCATCATAAACAACCATCAAGAGGTTTCTGGTTCTCTATGTGTTTTTTTTTTAGCTTGAGAACAAGAAAATAAAGTGAAAATCTCAGAAAAGTAAAAAAAAAAAAAAAATCCAACAAAGATTCAGACTGTCAAAGAACAAAGAGCGAACATCTGTGATTCTTGACATGAGTCTCTGATGTCTTTGTGATTGTTTTTTGTCAGCGTACCTTACATAAAATCTGAGCACTTTTCTGAGAATTGTTTGTATTTTCACACTGAATGAGATCACAGCGCGAGTATAGCAGCCCTGTTCTGGGAATCTGGGTCGGTGTCATACAGGAAGGAGGTAGGGTGTTACAACAGAGTGCTGAACAGACAGCACTCTGTCAGGCAGCCAAACCGTCCTCAATACCCCTCTGGAAGGAAAAGATTTGTCTTAACCTGCCACCTGTGCAGCTCGGACACTGACAGACACAGAGACAGCCTCTTCGTGCTGACTAAGTTTAGGAACACGCCTCTTCTTCAGACGCTACTTTTAGTAACCGAGTCCAGAGAGGCACTCAGAATAGGACTGATGTAACAGAGCGTGTCCCCAAATGTTCAACTAGATGAAAACACAAAGACATTTCACTTTAGAACACATTAGAAATTTAAGTAATAGATTATTTGCCATGGATTTCTGTATTTCAAAATAAGGTATTGCTCAACTTTTAACCGTTATTCTCGTCTACCATTTAAGTCAATTCACTTCTGAGAGGCTGTATCTAAACTGATACTACACTTTTAAGCATACCTAGGCCCTTTGAATGCTCTGAATTAAACAACTCTGAAATTATATGTACAAAAAAAAAAATTCCAAACAAAATGCTGTTTATCTTTTATTCATGCAATCTGGGGAAAACAAATCCTGCTTCTGACAATGGAAACTCCTTATAGTTTTGTCAATGGAAACTGCTCCCCAGCCAGTCAGAACATTGTTAGTAACAATGTAAAATAGCAAAATATCACATGCATAACTTTATTTCTGAGTTCCATGCTTGGATTAAGTCATTTCAGAGTCTTTTGTAGGTCATTTTCCAAGTCCAATCAGACAGATTATACTGAGATGTTTGAGACATTTTGCTTGTTTTCGCTTAATGGTGAGTTGTAATGTACAGATATTTAAAGATTGTAGACAGTTGACAGTCATCAAATGGATGGAGTTTTGAGATGACTATATGATACAATTGAAAGCAGAAGAAACAGACAAATTAGACCAGAAATCTTTGTAGCATCTCTTCAACCTCATCAGCATGCTCCCTCCTTTAGCTCCCCACTTCTTTGTCCTGACATTGGTATAAAGAGGTCTCTCGACACTGGAGTAGTGCCATTTGCTCTCTATTTCTACTCATAATTTCAGAGCATCTGTAATTATCATCCTAATATGGATTACACAGAGATCCCGTAATAATAAGCAATCATGAAACAATAAAAAGTATTTTTCTTTTCCCTGAAAGGCTCTTGCACAGAGTGACTCATACTCAGGATGTTGACCCCCTGAAAACACTCACAATAGCAATCACTTCACAACCACTAAACCAATCACTTCATGTCAGCTGGGACACGAAGATTAGCTTTGAGTGCTCATTGTGCTTGTTGCCTCCTTGTTTATGAAGCTCATGTAGATAGATGTATGATGACGCACGAACACAAGATTCAAGACAGAGTGGGCATGATTCAACACACACACACACACACACACACACACACACACACACAAAGAAGTTATTTTGTTTTTCACGTTTGTCTCTCCGTCTTTTGTTCTGTCTGTGTGTGCAGTTGGAGTCAGATCTGTTGCTCTCTGATGTTGTAATCTCATACGGCGCTCAGGTGACAAATACTAAAACTACTGTACTTAGAGCAGCTTGCCCGTAGCCTAGACCGACAGCACCCATCACCAGCTCTTCAGGGGCGTATACAGCGCACTGCTGCACATTCTTGGAGACGTTATGAAACATGAGATTATGTACATTTAAATTTAATTCTAGGCAAATAAAGTGAGGTCTTGTGCCAAAATATGTATTCATAAGGAACTGTTAAGACACAACAGTGGCTGAAAACACTTGATAGAAGGAGGCAGCTATTTTTATGGTAGTGATCCAGGCCAGTAGAAGCTCTCACGTTTGAGGCAACAGATGAGCTCATGATCACCAGTCGTATCTGCTTTAAAGCTCCTCCCTTTAAATGCTAATTGTAATCAAGAAAAATAACTGCTTCCAAGGAAGCATGACTTGCTTTTATTTTGGAGTTTTATAAAGCAATCACTTATATGAAAACAAACAGCTGGTAGCTTGTTTTCTTTCCGTCTTACACATCTATCACCTGAACTATCTATTTTATCTTAAATGTGATCCATTATTGTATATTTAACATTTTTATTTTAAACCTGTGAGCACACGCAGTGTTTCTGGACACTCATCATCCTCTGTTCCCGTCAGTGTTGTTGCAGAAGCTCTGTTTGACATTTGTGCCCTTCTGGGAATCAGCTGTTCCCCAGGCTGTCTCACCTCAACCCAAGAACAGCTTTTCTCTTTCTGTCTCTCAGGCACTTTATGTCCAACTGCCTTGCCCTCATGTGTCGGTAGCTGCTTAATAATCCCTCGGGTTAATGCCCTCTAATCCCATTAGAGCCGCTAATAATAGTCAGATGCTCCTTGTGGGAGCAGGAATCATCAGATCACTGCGAGAAAAAAACTGAACGTTACTTCCACAGCCTGCAGTCGTCCTCACAACATGGTGTTGTTTTTATTTTGTGCATAGTTGAGTGCCTGTTTTAGGTGGTTTTGCACTGCAGACACAGTGCCTACAGTGTCCATGTTGAGCAAGAGAAGATCTGCAGGTTTGCTAAGTGATGGCACTAAAGACGACAATCCTCTCTGATCCCCTTATCAACTGCTTACCTGCAGTGACGACAGCAAACATACAGCCCTGCACAGTGCCACTCTGTTTCTGCGCAGCTTTCATGAAACGTTAAAATTCTCCTTGCAGTCATTGATATCAGACCTCGATCGTAACGCAGCAGTGTTGTGCATCTGTAACCTCACAAACTATTAAACTGAAGAGTTATTTGCAGTTATAACTTGTCAAATGTCCCAGAGTGTGGATACAATTGCCTTTTTATATATATATATCTTCTTTTTAACAATAGTAGCTCTTTTCCCCACACGGTCTGCTCTGGGGTCAGCACAACGCCCTACCGATCAATTTTACACATGCAGCTGTTTGCTTCAGTTACACAGCAGGTCTGACTTTATCATGTCAGATCACCGTGATCATGATCAAAACGCAGCAGCTGTTCAGTTGAATAACTGTTGGCACTGCAGGGGAATCTAAAGTCTGTGCAGCTGTAGGTGATAAAATAAAATAAAAAGAAGATAGCTGGGTTTTGCTGACGGATGAGAGAGAACTGTTTTGACAGCATGGTGACCTGTGAAGGTTGCTGCAGGACCTCACATGCAGGCTTGAAAATCACCAGTCTAAAAGGGGTGATCTCTGCCGATTAATCCTGGTTAAGTCCCACAGCTCGGACAGTCAGGTGGATCCTGGAGAGAGAGAGAGCGAGCGAGAGAGAGACATGGTGATCTAATAGTGCCTCACTGATGACAGTGATGATGAGTGATTGGGATGAAGGGAACGTTTTGTGCAATCTTTAGGATTTTAGGATTTAAGAGTATTCCAGTGTCTGGACCGGGGATGAGACCACTGAAGTGGAACAGCAGCTCGGTCAATCTCTCTTCTTTTTCTTCTTCTTCTTCTTCTACTACTATCATAAACATATAAATAGATCACCTTTGCATCTTAAACACCTCTATGTTTTAGCATTACACAAGCCCTGACAGATTTTGTGATTATTTGCAAGTTTACCCCAAAGAGAAAGTTTAACGTAGATAAAATTAAAGTTAGACTTGTTCATGAACAGTTGTGATAAACATGTGAGTGGTGGGAAATGACTCAAGTCGAGACAAATTATTTTTGCTCATCTATTTGATTTGGTCACGTTGGCTTACATTATCATTCAGCGAAAAGAGATGTACTCAGGCAGCCAATGAGATGAAGCTGAGATCATTGATTCTCTATAACTGCATCAAATATTGAGCTCAGACAATAATGACATGGAAATGACATCATGTTGCTTCATAATGGAGGCAAATTGTGGCAAAACACTTTCTTCTTCATATTGATAATCTAATCTGTATATGAATTATGATGTCTATCAAATTATAAATGGTTGTAAATGACCTAATGTCCTAACAAGGCATTTTGACATCTTATTATGGAATAGTTCTCCTCAGACCTGTCTAATGTAGCAGTTACAGATTATACTGTCTGTAACTAATTTCAAACTGCTGGAATGACAAACAAAATTAAAATTAGGTACTGAAGGATGTTCAGATTTCAATGACTTAAAACTGTCTGGAATGGATTTGAGACAGATCTATGGTGATTAGTCACTGGGGATTCATTCATCAGAGTGGAGGTGAGACCTGAGTTAAATAAGAGCAAGTTATGAAGTCAAAATACAACATTTATCCGAGTGTACTGTGGAAGAATAAGGCTACTGACTCTAGTAAGATCACATGTCCAGTCACCTTTCCAAGAATTGAAAAAAAATATATTTTAAATAAAGCTTGAAATTGTTTCAGGAGACTGAGGGATGTATAACTTTAAACACGAAAACGACCTTAATTGGATTCATACATTAAGGGCAACCATTAGAATCCAGTCTCAGCAGATCCTGCAGCTGGTTATAAGTATCTTTTGTCATCAGGCAGCTCTCACAAGGAGCCATGTGAGCACTAAACAGCATGAACTAATTCCAAGCTGGCCTCTGCCGTTAGAGCAGAGGGCACGCATAGCATTCACATGGATACAGACAGGTGTCCGCAGCATATACACAATGAATATATCAAAAAGCAGCAACATGAAATTGCTTAATCTAAAGTAAAAGAAAACCGCTTTGTGTAAGATGTGAAAAAAATGTTGATATATGATAAATGCTATCCTGTGTTTGAGCTGATTTTAATGAGTTGAGGTGAATCTTACAGTATGTAAACCAGCACCAGCTTCATTCAGGGGATCATCATGCAACTGAAGCAATTACTGCCTACTAAAATGAAAATGGATTGAACAAACATGTAAACAAGTCTAAAGGAGCGATATCTCTTTATAAACAGGAAGAAAAGCACGATCTTTGTAACAGCAGCATGACAGCAGCAGGTGTTGTCAGATGCAAGCTAAAGGGATTATGTGCTCAAACTCTGAGGCCTCCATCATCAACAACAAAACCCTCCACCCCTCTGCGTGGTACTGGTGATTGTCTGTAGTCGTTGTGGGAAAATTGTACTCACATAAAGATGAGGCATACAAGGAGAATTTACATCAGACGAAGTGATGCCATTGTATTACTTAGCATATTCATCTGCATCCATCATTTCTATTGATTAAATACAGAGCATAGTGTACACAAACCTGTGATGAACAATACCTCTGCGGTCTTGAGCAGCTCTTGAGCAGCTCTTGAGCAGGTAGACAAAGAAAACGTTGTTTTATTGATTGCTTTGGAGTTTAATGAATTGCCATTCTGAATTACAAAAGCTTGATAGAATCATCTTGATCTTTTCTTGATCTTTTCATCTTCATCCTTTAATATGCATTAAAAATCACTGGTTATATCAAAAGTAACTGATTTTTTGCTCCTTGATTTTTTAACGTGTCCTCACTCCTCAAATTTCTCAACTGACCTAACAAATATTTTTTTTGACTTAATTTGGTTAGAAATTAAGTAAATAAAAAAAATTAAAAAATGGACTTCTAATGAAGTTTTTATATTGAAAGACCTGTCAGTTTCAGTTTAACAGGGACGTGCCAGATTTCTTCATCTTCGCTTTATTCCAGTCCAGTTTTCATGGAGCCTCTGGTTCATGCCATCTAAACATTCTGGAACAGCTTCTTGCTGTGCTTCTGTATTGAGCTTGTCTTTGGAGGATTATGAGAACTTTTCCCAGGGCAGAACATCATAGTGTGATTTATGCCTCCTGTACTGCAGAGCTACAGACCCCACTTAATAGTCCATATGGTACGAGTACGAGTCGAGTAATATGTTTCACAATGTATAATATGATACATATTTACACATATATATTTATATGTGTAAATATGTATCTATTATATAATATATATAATAAAAACGTTATGCTTCTATCTGTTGTCTTGAACATCTCCAAACCCCTGATTCCCACACTAAACCCTCCCTACTGCTCTGTATTTTCACACACCACCACCACCACAGTCCCTTATCTGCCCCAGCCGCTGGACTGTGTGTGTGTATTTCTGTACAGTATGTGGTGACACAGCTGTGCTGTATATGTCCTCTGAAGAAATGGCTGGGGTCGAGATCAGTGTTCGTCCTCCCTTGTAATCCTCATGTTGGAACAAGACCCCAAACCTCTGCACTGGTTCACTCCCACTGTTGCCCTTTTTCTGTTCCTGTTCGTCTACCTGCATTGAAACCTTTCAGAGCATTTTGATCGATAAGAAATTGGATTGGAACACAAGTAGTTGGTTTCCAGCTGAAAAAATAATTTTAAAAAATTGCAGGTTTTCTTTGATCTGAAGTATGAACTGAAGTGGGGTTGTCATCTTCTACTGGTTGTTGTGCCTTATGCAGTGCCATCCATCGTCAATTATTACAGTGGTGGTTCTGCTCAAAACAAGTGGATACATCTTTAGAAGCAGCAAGTTTTGAAGAATCTTGAACAGAACCGGTTTAAGAACCAGAGCTAGTTCATGGGAAATGGATGTGTGAGGAGGAAAGACTCACAGTGTATGTGTGTGTGTGTGTGTGTGTGTGTGTGTGTGTGTGTGTGTGTGTGTGTGTGTGTGTGTGTGTGTGTGTTCATAAAGACTGTTCCACTTCAAATCAAAGAAAACCTGTACCAATTTTATCGGAGTTCATGTGTGTTTTTCTTGTTAATTTCTTTTCTGAGTCAACAGGATGTAAGGGGTTGAAGACGTTTTCAGTTTGAACATTGTGTTCCTCACCATTGTAATCTAACAATGTCCGACAGATCTCGAATAATACGGAATTATGTAATACATACTGCAGGTCTAATGTAGTGGATTGCATGTAGTCCATGTGTTTGTGTTATTGTGTCCACACCCTGCATATGTCTGTGTATGTAATAAAACCTATAGTGTGTATATATTATGTTTTTCTCTGTTTTTCCTTAAAGGTACCTGCACCAGATGATGAGAACAAGCTGATGGTGAGTTTTTTTGTGCATTTGTAAACTTGCAGAGTCTGGTCATGTTATAAGAAGGCCAGTATATATCTATAAAAAAATATATAAACATATATAGTAAGCTGTACGCATCAAATTCAGCCATATTTACAAAAAATGGGTTTATACATATATATTCTCCATGTACATGGAGAGAAGATGCAGATGCCGATACTGGCATGTTTTGCTAAATATATATGGACTTCCATATATTAAAATGCATTTAGTATATGAAATATTGGATTATATTTTTCAGTATATGTCAATATATGCTTGACATTTGACAAGTGATCAAATGATGTCACGACTGAGGCTAGGAGGGTGACAGGAGTACAGAGTAAGGGCCTAGATGAAGAGGTCAGAGGCAGATTTGGTGGAGTTTAGTCTTTTAAAAAACAAAATGAGCTACAAAGGCTTCTGTATTGGATGACGGTGAGGAAGTCGACAGTCAAATCCAGAGAAGCAGTCCAACACAGGCTGAGAGATCCAATAAGGAGGCGGGAATTCAAAGTCCAAAGTCCAAATGTCTGACATGCAGGTGAGACAGGCAGAAACAGGTTCAAGATACAAGTTCCAGGCAAACAGGATACAGATACAGGCTGGAGAACCACGACATAAAGAACATGAAGAATGAATTAATGATCTGGCAGGGATCGAAGCACGTGATCTGGGATATGTAGAGGAGAATGATGTAGATAGGGAGGAGGAGGGAGGTTACTGCAGGGGTGATGAGGTGGGAGCAGGCGTGTGGATGGTCGGGGCAGTCAGGCGATGAGTAAAGGAAAGTCTGAGGATCTGGTGGAGAGTTAGATGTTGACTGGTTGGAAGACAGGGACCGAGGAATGAGATATCGTTTAAAAAGTGACTGAGCAGCAGACTGTGATGAATGCCAGACGTGTTCTTTCTATATTCGTTATTGTGAAACTTTCTATATCTGTGTTTGTATATCCGTAGGCCAAACCCAGGCTGCAGAGGGAAGGCAGCTGTGCCTCTCTACACAACTCACTGATGAGGAACAGCATCTTCCAGCTCATGATCCACACCCTGGACCCCCTCAGTGATGAAGGCATGAGTAAAACACAAACAATTATATTTATTTCATTCTTGGTTTGGTTGATTTGGTTGTGTGTGTCTTGTTATAGTTTACACGAATTAATTATTGAGGCGGTTTTTGGTTCGACCATGCTGGACTGACTGAGCTTCTTGTTTTAGGCCAATTCAAAGAGAAGGCGTCAATCCTTCACAAAATGGCCAAGCACAAGTGTAAAGAGGAGGCTGCAAATGCCAACGGCGTAGGTGAGTAACGCCGCTGTTTGAAACTGTGGGGGTCCATTTGTTTCCATCAACAAATCAACTGATAAATCAAGTGACATTAAATCATGAATCAATTAACACTACATAGGTGATGGATTGGTTCAGCCCAGTCACCAGCAAAAATGCTGGTATTGTATTTTTGTGCAAACCGGGGATATGTTCACATTTGTACATTTCATACGTATCATATCAACATTTTTATAATATATATCGTCACATGCAGATTACATGTTTATGAGCTGACCTTCATGTCAGGCTGAGGAGGGGATTGTGACGGTGGCGTGACAGCTAGGCACGAGGCTACCATTCACTTCCCGCTTCAACGAACATATTTAAGAAATTTTCCAGCCATGTTTGTGGCGACCAAAGCAGATATTTTAAGCCAAAACACGATCTTTTCCAAACTCTAACCAAGTGTTTTTTGTGCTTACACGAGCATAAAGTTTAATTCGAATGTAAATGTTAAAATGTGAGGTTTCAATGTATCCGTGGTTTGCAGGAATGTAAAATAAAAACATTTATTCTGGCGATGGGTTGACAGGTTAGAGACGTTAATCAAATAACAGAATTAAGAACAAACTAAAATTTAAAAAAAGCTATAATGAGAAGACTAGGTTTTTTATTTGCCTTTTTATTTTAAAATGTACACACAGCTGTCAGTTGTTACCTGGATGTTACGAGAGCTGTCAAAGCTAAAGTTATCACAAACCCTCCTCCACTTTTAGCTTGAAACTAAGTATGAGACAGTGTGGTGTGGAGTTTGGAAAATTAACAAGCATATTTTGTTTCTCGACATAGGAGGGATCTCCCAGATACTACCTCCAAGAAAAGAAAATTGTACTGAGTTTCAGCTCTTCTCTTTAGTGTCATTAGACCAGCACTTTTCATTTCAAATTCATACTGACATTGAGAACATGTCTTTAAACTCTTTTTTAACTCCATCTCTTCTTTTTCTTTTTCTTTCCTCAAGCTGATAAAAACATCCCCAACAGTTCGAATGTTGCCGTGGAAGTCACGCCACCCATGAACGGTGTTGTGGGAGGAGATGAGGTACGACTTTCATCTTCCACAAAGTGCTGTTACAGCGTCAGGTTTAACTTAGTGATACACAGCATTACCATGATGGGAAATGTCTAAATATTGAAATGAGAACATAGAGGTGATGTAAAGTAATGCAACGCCCCTTCACAGGGAGAGGGAGAGGAAGAGGAGGATGAAGACCAGCCTCTGAGCCTCGCCTGGCCCGACACCCTCAGGAAACAGATCACCTACCTCATCATCATGCCCATCGTCTTTCCACTGTGGCTCACGCTGCCTGACGTCAGGAGAGAGGTGACAATACACACACATCGCTTTCTCAACTGATGATGATTAAAAAAACAGACTTGTTTTACTGCTATTTTGTTCTTTACAACTTTTTGAAACATGAGAAAACTTGGAATCACTTAGATTAAAGGGTAGTTTCAACACTTTGACACATTAAAGTGTGTTTACAGGTCTTGGGGAGTACTGATGCGTATGTGAAAAATTGTAGTACAGAGCATTTCGTGGCTCCAGAGGAAGCTGCGTGTGATTTCTTGTGACAAATGTAGTTGCGATGCAATTTAGCCCCTGAGTGACATCACTGGAGGCAATTTATCAGATAACATGCAGCTTGTGTGAAAGTGGTGGAGTTAAGTATGTCTCTATTTTATAGTCTGCTTAATACATTTGGCCATAAGAGCAGGTTCCAGTCTTGTTTTCTATCTTTTAATGTTTTTGAATTAAAAACTGTGAATGTTGACTTTGCTCTTACATGATGTATCAGATATCAGATCGGTGTATCAGGTTTTTGCCTGAACCCAGACCAGAGTTTGACTGAGTGGACGAAAAACTAAACTGTGTTTTAACTGTGTGTTTTTTTCAGTCTTCAGCAAGGTTCTTCCCCATCACTTTCCTCGGCGCCATTTCTTGGATTGCTTTCTTCTCCTACCTGATGGTGTGGTGGGCTCACCAGGTACGCACACACAGAGAGAGAGAGAGAAAGAGAGACTAGTTTTCTCTATTTGTTGTCTTCTCTGTTCTATTTCTGATGCCTTTCTTATGAAGGTGCAGCAGTCAGGGTGTTGAATATGTGACCTAAACAGCTAATCCCAGCTAATCTGCCTTGATCCACAGCCAGATCAACCTGTAACGCTCTATTTAAACAGCACAAATGCAAAGACAGACATGAAGCAGCAGGAGTGCGTGTGTGCAAGGTCACTCTGCAGAGGACTCTGTGGAAGAGGGTTACTTGTGGTGGATCATACATCAAATAAGATTTAAAAAAAATAAATAAAAATGAAATAAAGAGTGTGTGATGATGACTAAACATCATTACTGTACACCTACCTTTTAAAGTGCTGTATCAAACACAGTGGAGCCCGACAGAAAAAGCTCTGAGCCATTATGAGCCATGTCATTTGGGCTGCAGCTAACGATTATTTTCATTAGAGATTCATCGGCTGAATATTTTTAGCACTGACTGATTAAACATTTAGTCTACAAAATGTCAAAAGATTTTGAAAAGAATGCTCAGCACAATTTCCGAGAGCCCTGAGTGACGTCTTCAATTTGCTTCCTTTGTCCAACCAACAGTCCAAAACCCAAAGACTCTTCATCTACTGTCATCAGTGACAAAGAAAAACAGTAAATCTTCACATTTAAGAAGTTGGAGCCAGAATATATTTGACATTTTTGCTTGAAAAAAGACTGAAACTATTAATCCATTCCATTACAACAGTTGGCAACTAATTTTCATTTGATAGATTTATCCTTAAGTCGATTAATCGTGATGGTGGATTGTATATGATTAATGGACTAATCGACTGATTCTTGCAGCCTGTTGTATTCTGTTGTATTGTATCAGTGGAATGCTTTATAAACCATTTATTAATGGAACCTTTTTGTTATGTTGCCACTGATGTTTACAATACTAATTACTAACGTGTTAATGATAGATACATACTGTGTCATTCATCTACGAACATTATATGGATGGCAATTATACAGTTGTAACTGATGTTCATAAACCTTTACAATTCCTTAATAGGTGGTTTATACAATATTCCAGTGTTTGTTGACAAGGAAATAAACTATAAACTTTCCATTTATTATTGATGTTTTGACGTCAGTTATCGCTTCCTGTCCTGTCCTTCACTGAAACTTTGTCCATCAGCCATTCTACTTATTCAAAAAATCATGACGTCAAAACAATTTCCTAAACAAAAACTTTTTTTTTCAAGCAAAGCCAGAAAGAATGTTTGGAGCGATATAAAGAATTATTTAAGTTTCTTTAGTTTTCTAAGGTGTGCAGCTGCAACATGAAGCTCCTTATTCCTCCTTTCAGGTTGGAGAAACCTTCTGGATCACAGAAGAGATAATGGGTCTGACCATACTAGCAGCTGGCACTTCAATCCCTGACCTCATCACCAGTGTGATTGTGGCACGAAAAGGTCTCGGTGACATGGCCGTGTCCAGCTCTGTGGGCTCCAACATCTTTGATATCACTGTGGGGTGAGTCCTGCAAACAACAACGACAAAAAACAAGTGTACCAATAACTTTTGAATGAGAGCTCAGGCTCAGAAATAACCTGAACAACTCTTTTCTGTGGTGCTTCCTCCAGTCTGCCCTTCCCCTGGCTCATCTACAATGTCATCAACGACTTCAAGCCGGTGCAGGTGAGCAGCAACGGCCTGTTCTGTGCTATCGTCCTACTTTTCCTCATGCTCCTCTTCGTCATCGCATCCATCGCGGCTTGCAAGTGGAGGATGAGCAAGTTCCTGGGCTTCCTCATGTTCCTGCTCTACTTCGTCTTCCTCATCATCAGCGTCATGCTGGAGGACAAAGTCATCGTCTGCCCAATCACCATCTGAGAAAGAGTGGCTCCCGGAAAGCAGAACTGAACTCACGTGAGCGAGGATTTACTTTAGGAGTGGAAAAAAATGCTCGCACAGACTCAGACTGTCTCTTATCTGTCACACATACACACACAGTAGACGGCTGCACACACTCAGTATCATGTGAACAAACCAGACACACAAACGCAGGTTGTGGATGCCACTTAGGCAGAGGCACTGTCTTGAATCAATGCTGCAAAAAGCCTTCCAGCCCGTCCAGCAGTGTCACACAACCCTGTGCATCATTTTGCCACCCAATCGGAGGAACTCCCCTCTCTGTGTACCACATGGCTACAATCTGTAGCCGCCACTGGTTGAAACCTGCTGAAACGCCACCCAGGATAGAAACTTCAACTGAAGATCACCAGAGATGTTTTTGTTTTTTGTTTTTCAGCTAACGGACAGTGCAGCAGTATAAAGAAGTGCTTCCGCTCCTCATGCAAGCAGCCAAGTGAAGAGTATGAACTGATTATGGAGGCTCAAAGCTTTTTTTTTTTTTTTAAAGAGCAGCGAAGCTCCGGAGAGATTCTGTATGTCATGGAATAAAAACAAAAAAAAAAGAAGCGTGATAGCAGATTTGAACTGTGTCCATCTCACCACCTGTATGGCTACGTGATGTCATCTTCGCAGGAAATATCCACTGTTAAGAACTTTATGGTATTTACAAATAAAGTACATTGCATTTGAGGACATATTATGCAGAAATTCATACTGTAAAAGTCCTATGTCTAAGAAAAGATGATTTTGGAGTCTCATTCCCAACTCGTCAAATACTGACACTTTGGGATGGTCAATTAACTTTTCTTACATGCAAGACCTTTAAATCCTAGTCCTGGATATCTATAATAGGATACATTTAATGCTAAATAGTTCCATTAGAATGTGAACAGATAGAATGGACACTGATTAAACTGGCTAAAGTTTTGTCATGCTCAATACTTCTGCTTATATCTATCTCATTTTGACTTTTCACATAATAAGCTTCAGAGTGACTTCTTCTGTTCCATCTGCCTTGACATGCACCACTTTAGAGAGAGATTATTTCGGTATCCTGGACGATATTTGAATGGAAATGTAATAAACAGTTCAATGTCAGATTGCCCAGTAGATGATGCAGTATGGACAACAAGTGGTGGACTAAAGGTTAGCGTTCTCAGTTTTTTTTTTTTTTCCCAATTATGTATTTATAAGAAAGGATCAATAATCACCGGGTTTCTTCTGTAATGTTTTCATGTGAAACAACTCATGTACTGTAAAACATATATGTGTATATTTATGAATGCAAATGGTAGCAATGTTTTGTCCTGGACATTATTTCCTCACTCTCCACTGCCGCAGGCCTTTTGTATTGTTTCAGATGAAACAGGTCTGAGATCAGGCCATTGTTGTCGTGGTCACATACTACTCCCCCGCGTTCAGTGTGTGACATGAAGGGTGAAATCTGAGGATGAATTTGTGAAAAGAAACATCAAGCAGGCCCATACTTTTAATCTATAGCACAAGAGGGACCGCTGAGAAGTCTCAGTTTCTGATAGTCATGTATTTCGGCAATTTTGTTTTCCTCTAATCCCAAAGTCACATCCCTAGAGTCCTGCTGTTGTAGAATATGAACATGTTTCCATTCAAGTTAATGCAAATATTCTTAAGAGGTTGCAATAAGATTAAACAATTCAAGTATATCACAATAAAGTCGTCTATAACTCTAAAAATCTGTTTATGTTACTGTTATTGCATTTGCTCTCATTGATTCTGTAAAAAGGTAGGTGCTTGTTCTTTTTTTTTTTTTAAAGAAGTTTTTAAAAGTTTTTATGAGCAAAGTCACACCGCCATCAAAACAGGCAGAGGAAACATGCTTTGATTAGAGGCAGACGGCCTCACTGTGCCACCAAATATGCTATCAATGTCGCACATCATTATGTATCAATCACTGATATCCATTATGTCGCCTGCTCTCTTTGTCAGATATGTGGATGAGACTTGAACGTGGGTGATATCTCATATTTTATTCTCCCAGCAATGTTCAACATGCCCTGTCAGTGTTGGATAAATACTCAATAAAAGTACTCTAGACATGACATCCTCCCCTGCTTTGTATTCCTTACAGTAATATTAAAAGGTTGTTACAGTACTTCCTCATAACAAGACAAACATGCTAATTTTACATATCTGTTTCCCAAAAACATTCAGGTATACTCAGGTGTGAATCTGAATTTGTGTGTGTCTTTTTTTCTGTCTGTTTAACATAGATATTTTTCTTTTTGAGACAAACGGATCTGATTTTCCTGTTTAGATAGCCATGGGAATATCAGTACAGCGCTCCGAAAGGGTTAAATACCAACTTTTGTGTCACCGTGTTAACCCTCCCATTTTTTAAAATCTTTTCATAAATTGTAACATTTTTTTGTCCAAATGAATATGAAAATAATTTCTATAAAACTGACCCCAACGATTCATTATATTGCAGTGTTAAAATATTTTATTGTGTGTTTCCGTGTATAAAAACATTTGAATATAAACGCCTGTGTGTAATCATAGTCCTCCTCGGTACAGCTTTTATCCCCAGACTCCAGACGTAGCCTGTCCTCTGCAGTGTCATTTCTAAATTCTTTTCTCGCTTTTATGGATCACGTGAGTGTGAGAAATGTGTGTGTACGAATGAGTGTGTTTAGAAGCAACTGTCAGAATCCATCAAATGCTTTTGTATTTCCCTTGTACGCTAAGTATGGAATCATATTCATGTGCTACTTGAATCGTGTATTATACTGTAAAAAACATATATCGTTCAACTCTGTATAAAGTGTTATATGATGAAATAAATTAAAACTTAAATTTTCAGTGTTGGTGTTTGCAGTTGATGGTCAGAGAGGAAGATCTGCTGCACCCGACAGACGGATTATCCTGACTCCTGTAGCTGCTCTTTGACCAGTTTGGTAGTTTTATTCCAACAACGGTTAAAGCAGAGTAACTAATATATTGATATTAGTTTATTGTATTTTGAATTAATAATCATTTTGGATCCATTGGCACCACCTTCCACCATCTTAGAAGTACAAATCAAACTTACTTACTTAACTATTGTGTAATTGTACAGACATCTAACAAACCACTTTAAAACATCAGCTCACGTAACCTCATTGCGCCAATCAGATTTGCAGTGTCATCTATCAGGATGTGATCTGCTTTACTTTGACACAAGCCTCTTACAGCAGCGTGCACTGCCCGCTGCCACGATCAGCGTGATGCAACAGGGATTCACTGTACACCTGAGGACGGCCAATAAAGGACATGCCTGTCTGCTTCTGTTTACTGGCAACCGAGGATATCAACTCACTTAACTGACTGTACCTGCCTGCCAACAAACAAGCACGACGCGGCCTTAAGTGACCAACCACTGGGCCGAGCCAACACTGGGAGAGAACGCCACCATGCAGGTGTAGATTCTCAGAAATGCAGGCTACAGCTTCTTCTTCTTACAAGTAACATCGACTGTACAAAAACATGGACTTGGTCTCCACCACCATGTACCATGTATGGAGGACTGCCAAAATCTGAAATAAATATATATATATATACATATATACATATATATATATATATATATATACATATATATATATATATATATATATATATATATATATATATATATATATATATATATACACCATTAAATGCCCCAAAAATAATATTGGAAACAAAAGCAACCATTAATATATAAAATGTGACATAAATTCATATTTCTGCTTTAATTTGTCACTGTATTTATTTGCCTTTGTATTAATTCGACTATTTATATATTCCTGGATTATTTTCCCTTTTAGTTCCAAACTTATTTAAATACACAAATCTATAAATAAATATACGTGTTTATGAGCTTTTTGTTTCTTTTGTCACTTCTGATTTTGTTAAGTTTAACCAACAAAAAGGGGATGCAATCTGATTTTAGGATGTATAAACTCTGAAAGACTAACCCTGTCTGTAGGAATTGTTACATTTTAGCAGAAATGAGTCTCTTCCTGTGAAGACTTTTAGGTTCTAAGATCACATTTGAGAATGTTTTCAATGTAGATGGTAAATGGCAGCATTAGTGCCTGTAGATAACAGATACACACAGTTCATCTGATCGACCAAAACTGAATAATTCCAGACTTAAAATAATGCATGTTCAGATACACAGGGTACAGTGTGTATTATATTACAGTATGATATACAATACCACTTCTATACAGAAAATACTGACGATATACCATATATAGAATCTGCTGTGACATTGAGTGCTTAGTTCAACACCAAAGTACTGCTGCATAGAGATAGAAAACACCAAGGAGGGAATATGGACAACATTTTATTTGGAGGCTTCATCTTTTCAGAACATCTTTGATTTCAACAGAGAACGTGATCATCTTTCATCCTGAAAGCACAATTACAACCTGTTGGTGACAAACAGGAGTCGATTTTGTGACAATAACAGATTATTTGTGTGTGGGCACAAGGAAGTGCTTGCAAAACAATGAAAAATGCAGACACGTGGCTTTATACATTTGTTGCAGACAGTCTATGCAACTTCAAGTTTTATGCATCTGGCTCCAGTAATCTTTTTCTCATAAAGAAGCTGCGCCTGCCTGACACCACAAACTTTGATTACTGAAGACATCGTGGCACTGGGTGACAATCATGACAGCTCAGTGGTACAAGATGAGTCCACTGACTGTTTGGCAAACAGGCTCTGTGGTCTCACGGTTGTGTCTATGGTGCAAAGAGTGTTCAGTCAGTTAACAGTAACAACTGGACATGTGCTGACCACAGAGCTGAAAGTACTGCTGAGCCTCTTGTTAGATCATGGTAGGTTTATCAAAGAGCCTGTTTGCCAAAAAAGTTAGTGTATTATGTTAAGGCAGCTTTTGGGACATTAAATATACTTTGGCAAAGAGGAACAAATGAGTAATTTGAGCAAAAGAATTATGTTTGAACAGCTGTTACAGACTGAAACTCTCAGACTATTTCATGTCAAATTTATGCAACGAGTTCTGATCTTCCGTGACTTCAATGTCAGAAATCTCACCAGCACTGAAACAAAAATTACCAGGACCCTCCTGCCTGTGTCACATTAAGCTCCATCTGAATTATCCCCAGAGGAGTCGATTTAATCTCCTCTGACATTAAGTGCCTTTTTCGTGACTCATTGTGAAACTCTCCGCCCTCCTCAGCACTTGGCCTTCTTGCCGTAGCTGTCCACCACCTCTGGCGTGACGCTCTCGTCCTCCTCCACGTCCTCCGTCACCTTCTTACCGACCAGCTGAAAGATGTCCTCGGCAAAGACGCCCATGGGCTCGGCCACTTTTACTGTCAACATGTCCAGAGTCAGGACAGTCCCTTTGGGGATCTTGACCTTGGCCACCACTGACTTACCGAGCTGGAAGAGAAAGAAAGAAGGGACTGACCTTATTACTGTTCTCATCGCTCAAAGCTGAAACAAACGACTGCCTTTCTAAACGGGGAAATGTCACTTCAGTACGATAAAAACAGAACTTTTTAACATTCTGTGTATTTTCTTGTGGAGGGAGGATATCTCACCTTATCATGGCACGGCTTCTCACAGGGTAACATCTGCTTGAGGCCGCTCCCCAGCGCCCTCTCCACCAGTCGGATGGAGCGAACCAGCTCGGTCAGGTCAGAGGGCTCCAGCGAGGCCGAGTGGTCACTTCCTTTCCACGTCTTGTCCAAGGTCACATGACGCTCGATGACCTTTGCCCCCAGAGCAACGGCAGCAACTGAAATACTGATCCCAGACTCGTGGCCGGAATACCCAATGGGAATATCTGGAAATTCCTTCTGGTATTCCTGTAGTTGACAAGTGGGAGAGGTAAGTGTTACTCTTAAAGGAACAGTTTGACATTTTGGGAAATATGCTTGTTTGCTTTCTTGACTGCCATATTTGATTTGAATCAGCCGCTGGTGAGCTTAGCCTCACATAAAAACAGGATATAGCCTGGCTCCGGTCTGATGTAAGGAAATCCCAGTGATGGGATGATGATATACTTCACAGTACAGCACATTCACTCAAATACCACTGTATACTCAAGTGCAATTTTGAGGTACTTGTGAACTTGAGTATTTCCATTTTCTGCTGTTGTACACTTTTACTCCACAAAATTTTGGAGGCAAATTTTGTACTTTGTGCTCTCCCGCTATTTGTCTGTGTGACCTCCTCTTTTACTAGAGTAATATATCAACACATTATCTTAACTTTTATTCAAGTATGACTCTGTGGTACTTTTTATATTACTGCAAAATCCATCAGATATTCAACAAAACAGGAAGTTTAATGTTAATCATCTAAAGTGCAGTTAAGGGAAACATATTTGACATTCTAAAAACACGAACTGTAACAAAACGTGTATGTGTGGATCCCTTGGAAACGCAACACTACTATGAAATCTATAAACATCGACTGTATTCTAATCCAACCTTCTGATATACTCTGTTTATTCCTCTCACCGTTATCACTCTGAGGTTGACATCTTCAGCTTCCAGAGGGTAGGCGCTGGTGCACTGCAGGATGGCGAAGTTCTGGTTGTGCTCCTTCACCGTTTTGTAGACCCGACGCATCGTCTCCATGGACTGCATCCCGCTGGACACCACCATGGGACGTCCTGACACAGACAACAGCCTGATAAACATCTTGTCCGACATGGGCAGAGGGCAAAATGCAACACTGCTCTTTACTCTTAAGGCAGGAACACACTGGCCCAAATGTCGGACATCTGAAACATTTGGGGGAGACTTGGACGAGTTCGGGAACAAATCTGTTCTGTGTTTTCAGCTGTGTTGGAAGCTTTTGGAACAGCGCGGACGACGTCTGGTCAGATTCAACTTGCAAAGTCTGAGAGAGTTGGCGGTCTGAGGATTGGACGTCATCGGATACTCTGATTGGCAGTGTGTTAGCAAATCAGCGCGGTGTGTGGGAGGGGCGGAAGTGACGATGGTCTGCACTCCGTTCCGTCATTTCCTGTTTTCATGTCTTGGATTACTGGCACGAGGCTGAGGGCAAACCGATTTGTGCCTTTCTTCTTCTTTTGTTTACTGCACATTAGTATGTGTTTTGTACACTTTGCATAATATTGTATCACTGTGTTACAGTTTTTACAAGTTATAGAACTGCTTTATCCCTTGTTTATCTAACATAAAATACATCTCATACATCAATCTCATCCTTAAACTGCCCTCCCAGATATCTATGATATATATATGTCCACTCTCACCTTTCTTGGCAGTCTTCTCCAGGTAGGGGAAGTTGTTGGTATCTCCAGAGCCCACTTTGAAAAAAGGCACATTGAGCTCATGGAGGAACTCCACTGCCATCTGCAGACAGAAGAAGTTCAGGTTAAACTTAAACCCGATACAAACACCATTAAGCCTTCATCAGAAGTCTTTCTCTTACCTCATCCATGCCCGAGGCGGTGAAGAAGATCCCCACCTCCTCGGCGTATTTCTGCAGCTCCCTGTACTGCTCATGGCTGAACTCCAGGTGGCGCTTGTGTTCACCATAAGTTTTGCCCCAGGAGTGTTTGGAGGTGTATGGACGCTCCAAAGCTCGCTTGCTGAATTTGTACTCTAATTCACTCTTCTGGAATTTGGCACAATCAGCACCACAGTCCTGTGAAGGAGGAGATACGTGAGGTTGGACAAAGATGGGAAGCTTGGAAAACATATTGAGTATTAATGATTTATTCTATGATTTATTTTAGAGGTCCTAAAGACTCAAATAGTTTTACAAGTTATAGTTTATGTTAATAAATAGTTTGACATGTTTATTATGTGCATCTAGTTTAACTCACTGTCTTAGGCACCAGTATAGACCATAAGCCCCTGCAGCTGACAAATACCCTAAAATATAATGACTAAGGAATGCAATAATCCCATTTTACTGAAGTGAAGTCAGATTAAATGATTACTGTCTCTTGTGTAGCCCCGGGCCATAACATACTGCAGCTTTGTATGATCAAACATGGTTTTACATCACAAGACATAGTCAGCAGCACAGGGGCTTAGGTGGAAATCAGAAATATTTGCTTTATTATAGAAAAAAATAACAACATAAATAGTATCAAATATAACACAGATATGTGTATGTCTTCCTTAGATGTCTGCGGGGTGGTTGAACCGAATAATGTCTTCAGGAGTGATAGAGTATCCTATTACAGCCACTATGTGCCAGACGTGAATAAGAACACCAAACTCCATTCACAAATCTGGCAATTTAACATTAGACAACATGCCTGAACGTCTTTTTACAAAAATCCTATGGCGCCTCTTGCATGTTAACAAGCAGCTCATATCCGAACTCTCAGTTCAGGCATTCTGACCGATAAACACACAGTAGCTCAGTGTATATTTCATTCAGAGTAATGAATGAGAAGAGGGCGGTGCGGCGACAAGAATGTTGAATTGGCACATTTTTTAATTGAGTTCTGAGTACAAACATTCCTGCGCGTGTGTGCTGTCAAAGAAAAAGAAACACGTACTTACTCACGTTGAGAAGAATCTCATACGTGTCAAGTTTATTACCTTTGCCATTTTGATCATCTTCTTGGCAATCTCAATGTCTCCCTGGTGGTTTTGTCCAATTTCGGCGATGATGAAGCACGGGTGGTTCCCTCCGATCATTCGACCGGGACACAGCTCAAACTTTAAAGGCATGTTTAACAAAGAAAAGGAAACAAGAAACCCTCGGTGGATGCAATTATTTTGCAGAGGAGTGGACGGAGGGACAGCGGAGAGTTGTGCCTGGAGAAGCCGACAGGACTCGCTAACGTGCTGAACAACCAGGATGTGCAAAGACTTCCGGTTTGTAGTTCGACGTAATAGCCGGATTCACTTTAAAAATAAAAGCATAAATTAAAGTTAATGTTCGACAGTCAGGTGAAGGAGTGGGTGAAGAGAAGACATTTCAGCCTTTGAAATGCAACCAGAAAGCAAATATATATATATATATAATAAAGGCGATTGCAGCCTGACTAGGGTGACCAGGTGTCCCACTTTATGTGGGAGTGCACACCATTCTTATCCCTTATTATGTGTCCTTTATAATGTGTAGAGATGTTGTCCCACAATGTTATAGACTGCGACTGTCTTGGCTGCCATTGCTACACCACATAGGGTTTCGGTGGAATAAGATGGAACAATACTGGGAACAGCAGCCCAAATACCTAGCATTTAACACACTGTGCAGCAGTGGCAGACTCAGGAGGTTTGAGGGGCAGGGCTGTATGCAGTTGGGCACCGGTGCATAGAAAGGGCACTGCAGGCACTCTAGAGCACACTTCACCACGTTTAGTCTACTGGAAGGGCACCCTAAAGGGCGCTTTATCATGTTTTATCCACCACAGGGGCATCCAAGACGGCACCTTCGCTGCATTTTTTGGAACATGGGAGTGCTAGTGAAGACGATCCACATTTGGTCTGTTGGGACCTGGTCAACCTAAGCCACACTTGTGAACTATCCATCACTTTCGTATTTGTTACTGCTACTATTGAACTATGAAATTAAGACAAAAATACAGAAATGAAAGACTTTTTCCACATTCTTTTAATTCACAAGATTAACATTTGAGAAGCACCAATTGCTATTTAAGTGCCACATGTGGCTCCATGAACAGAAGAATATAATCCTACCACCATTATCATTCCCCACAAATACAGGTACTGCATATAATTACAGTGTGACCTATTCAAACACATATGTAACCAAACATCCCACTTTTTTATGATTAACTGCTGGGAAAATCAGGCAGGGACACATCATTGTAGATAGCGACTACTTTCACAAGACTGCCACGGGGCATTTCTTAATTTGGACAGGGCCTGTGGCACACAGTAAGCAAACAGTGCAGGGGTGGAAACACAGTTGACACCACCTGCTAATATTTGCATGCATCTGCATTACAGCTGTGATATGTGAATGGGAGATAGAGCTCAGAAGCTGAAATGACAGTGTTGGATGATTTAACAAGCTTTGACGTCACATCATGGAGAATCCACATCCCACATATGTCATGCCGGAGGCCACACCCTGCAATTACAGGCTGTTGTAACATTTCTCACCAACATAACCTCATCAGATTATCGTCATGTGGAGTTATTTTGAGACCTATTCAGATATGTTCATCCTCAATGTAATTTAGCTTTCTCTAACTGCCTTTTTCCTCCCTATTTGTCTAACCCTCTTGTCTTTCTCTTCTACTCTAACATGGAGGCTTAAACTTCTGTTCCTCCCTTTCATTGCTTTTCATTTTCTTTTCTGTATCTCATTCTGTTTCACACACTGCAACACTCTCTGTTCGCCTAATACCTGTCTGCCTCTCTCACTCTGCTCTCTTTCCTTCTCTCTCCCTCTCCATCTGCCTCCATCTCCCAGCCTTTGTTGAGGATCCGTTATTCTATCATGTCCACCAAGATGCTGTCATCATCCTCCACGTCTGTTCTTATCTTCTTGCCCACCAGTTTCGGCATGTCCTCTGGAGGGATGCCCTTTGGCTCGCCGACCTTCACTGCAAACATGTCCAGGCTCAGCACCGTGCCTTTCAGAATGGCTCCCTTAGCCACCACCGACTTGCCCAACTGGAACAAAAAAAAAGAGAAGAAAGAAACAAGAAACATCCATCAGTGATGGATGAATAAAAAAAGACAGACTGAGAAAGAAAACTGTTTAACAAGTTAATATGTTCCCATTTCATCATTATATCATCTCAGTTATTGTCAAGCTGACTGCGACACAGTTTCATTTTGGAACAGAACCTGAATGTTTCAGTTGGACATGTGACAAAACATTAAAGGAGCAATATGTAAGAAAATTGGCTATGTACTCGAAAACAAACAGGGGGCAGCATATCGTCAGAGTACCCGCTAACTGCTGCTAACTGTAGCTGCTGCCAGCTAGTAAGCTTAGTTAGCAATGCAGCTATTAGCTGCATCTAGACGGACCGGGAGCTCAGAGCATCGGTAGTGAAGTCGCTAGGGGCTAGCCGGTTAGCACGCTAACACTTCACATTCTCTTTATCATGTCTTAAACATGGCGGTTAGTGTGCACATGCAGAAAACAGCAGTTGAGAAACAATATCAACTTTATTCATAGCAGCACCTTTAAAAACAGAGATACAAAGTGCTTTGACATACAAAGCAACAGCAGGAAACTCAGGAAGAAAAAGTGACAGGATAAGTGCGATTAAAGGACAATGAGAATGAAACACTCCCCCAGAGTCACAGCATAAATTGTTTTCACAGGCTGAGTAGTACTCCTTGCATGAAAATATTGGCGTGTCCCTTTAATCAAGGAGCTCATACATTTTTACAATCATACAAGATAACGACTGGATCCTTATCTCATGGAGATAAACTCGACAACTAGACAATGACTTGCTTGTGATATGATGAAAATGAGTCAAACACACCTTATCATGGCAGTTCTTCTCGCAGGGTAACATCTGCTTGACAGGTGATCCCATCGCCATCTCCACCAGTCGGATGGCTCTGACCAGCTCTGCCAGCTCAGAGGGCTCCAGGGATGCCTCGTGGTCATTTCCCTTCAAGGTCTTGTCCAAGGTCACATGACGCTCCACGACCTTTGCTCCCATCGCCACAGCTGCTACAGTTATGTAGATTCCCTGTTCATGCCCGGAATATCCAATGGGAATGTCGGGGAATTCTTTCTGATATTCCTTCAGGAGAAGAGAGGGAAAGAAGAGAGGAGGAAGTGAATATATAAATATGTGAACCCAAAAGCACGACACTGACACAGGAAAAATGCAGTCAAGTTCAGCTACTGGGTAATCCTGACAGCTGATACTTGTTTTTATAAGTATACAACACACACA
Organism: Lagodon rhomboides; assembly: GCA_039737535.1. Taxonomy (NCBI): domain Eukaryota; kingdom Metazoa; phylum Chordata; class Actinopteri; order Spariformes; family Sparidae; genus Lagodon; species Lagodon rhomboides. The sequence continues at coordinate 14,594,816 of CM077786.1, forward strand.
CATAGTTGGCTACAGTATGTCTACCTTGTCCAGGTGACTTTTCTCTTGACAACAGAGCCTAATAAGCATTTTTGTAGTGTTTTGTAATATTGTGATAGCTCATGAACATTCAGGCCCTGGATTTAATGGCAAGCAGTCCCTGTTTAGACCATCACATACTGTAATCATGCTAAGGTGGACGTCTTTTGGGTCCAGAGGGTAGGCGCTGGTGCACTGCAGGATAGTGAAGTTCTGGTTGTGCTCCTTCACAGTTTTGTAGACTCGACGCATAGTCTCCATAGACTGCATCCCGCTGGACACCACCATGGGACGTCCTGACATAGAGAGATCGGTACATTGGACAAAGATAGACGGACAAACGAATCAGTCACGACTTCTTTTTTCTTTCACTGTGTTCGGGACTTTTCTCTGTGTCAGCCTTTGGGCAGTGGTGTATAGCATGAGGTCAGCAATCTCAGTCTTTCTCATCTGCACTTGGTTTGTTGTGGATGTATAGAGAACAGTGGCCCCTACTGGGCTGAGTAGGAGCCTGAGTGGCATGTGTGTTGTCCAAAATTCCCAAACCAGAGTAAAAAGCAATGGCAGATATGTCATATTTTGGTTGGCAACAGTCATATAAGTAAATACAAACATGTAAAGAATCTTAGAAATTCATATTCAACATTTCTACGGCGAAAAGCTCAAAACATGCACAAAATGATGCTGGTTGAGCAGAGTGAAACAGCAGTGCGAAAGCCAATGTCTGTGTCCTGAATCCTGTTAAACCCTTGGCACTGCACCCAAATATCTGAAAAGTAATCAAGCTCTGTTTAAAGGGCGCCGACAGACAGTTGAACTGTTTACCTTTCAGCTAAAATTACAAAGGGATGACACATGCAACACGCCCAGGACAACAACTGGTTTGATAACTTTTCAGGCTGGTGTGTGTAAAAGCCATTTGAGGTCACATGCTACACAGTCTCATACCTTTTTTAGCAGTTTTCTCCAAATAAGGGAAGTTGTTAGCATCGCAAGAGGCAACTTTGAAGAAAGGCACATCCAGCTCATGGAGGAACTCCACAGCCATCTGTGGAAATCAAATTAGAGCAGAAGAGTATGTGTACATGTGCTGCATCATTCAGTCAGCTACGGGTTTTCTACTTTTCTACTTTTTAATTGTAGGTTTTCTTTTTTATTTTAAGGAATACAGTAATATCAATGTCTATTTTTGATAGAGTTTATTCCAGATACGTGGCACATAATAACTGAACGCTGCTTCTCCATGTTCAGTTCTGACTTTAGGGACTAAAAGCAGACCTGTACCTGAAGACCTCAGAGGTCTGGATGTCTCATAATTCCATTACCATTCAGTGCTTTATAAACCAATAGCAGGATTTTGAAATCTATTCTTTGACAGACAAGAAGCCAGTGTAAAGATCTAAGAACCGGAGTGATGTGATCTACTTTTCTGGTTCTCGTAAGGACTCGAGCAGCAGCATTTTGAATCAGCTGTAGCTGTCTGATGGATTTTTTAGAGTCCTGTAAAGACACCGTTACAGTAGTCGTGTCTGCTGAAGATAAATGCATGGACAAGTTTTTCCAAATCCTGCCGAGACATAAGTCCTTTTATCCTGGATATATTCTTAAGGGTGATAGTAGGCTGACTTTGTAATCATCTTAGTGTGGCTGCTGAAATTCTGGTCTGAGTGCATGATTACTCAACGTTACAGACTGAAGCTGAGCCGAGACTTTTAGTCGTTCTTCCTTGGCTCCAAAAACAATTATTTCAGTCTTATCTTTGTTTAACTGAAGAAACTCTGACACATCCAATCGTTGATTTGTTCAATGCATCTACTCAGCATTTGTATGGGATTAGTCCCCTGGCGATATGGTTATATAAATTTGTGTGTCATCTACATAACTATGGTAACATATCTTGTTGTTTTCCAGTAGAGTAAAAATGTAAACTCCTGACCTGGATGTTACCTGGAACATTGATTGAAATGATTGTTTCTTTACCTCGTCCATTCCAGAGGCGGTGAGAAAGATATTAATTTCTGCTGCATACTTCTTCAGTTCCCAGTACTGCTCATGGCTGAACTCCAAGTGACGCTTGTGGTCACCGTACGTTTTCCCCCAGGAGTGCTTTGAGTTGTAGGGGCGTTCCAAGGCTTTCTTGCTGAATTTGAACTCTAATTCACTCTTCTGGAATTTGGCACAATCAGCACCACAGTCCTGAGAAGACAGAAGATAAGAGGGGCAGAAGAGAAGCAGTGCAAAGTGATATTTTCAACCATTGCTATTGGCACAGTTTTACCTCCTTTATTTACCTTTGCCATCTTGATCATTTTCTTAGCAATCTCAATGTCTCCCTGATGGTTCTGTCCAATTTCAGCAATGATGAAGCACGGATGGGAGTCCCCGATCATCCTACCGGGACAGAGTTCAAACTGCAGAGGCATTTTGGTGTTGAGTAAAAGCCGGAGTCGGGAGATGTCAGATAGATGTAAGCAAATGGCAAATGTCAGGCGATGCCTTTTTATAGTATGATTTGGGATCCCTTCTCAGGTTTCAGGTACATACACACACATGGCGGCCCCACCCAAAACATTTCAATGGCCCATCCCATCGTCTCTTCCAAGAATTTGTAGGTGAATTAACTGAATTTGACACATAACACAACAGAAACATAACTGCTGTTGGGCCTCATGCCACATGGCTTAAACAAAGAGAAGGCCTGTAGGAGAAATCAGAAGCCTAACTACTAGGGTGAAGAAACTGAGCAAAGAAACTGAGCCGACGAACGAAAGGTGTGAAAAACTGTGTTTCAAGGTACAACCCGCCCCCAAAACTGTTACTTGTCTCCTATTGGATCAAAGTGGCCACAGGCCATGAAACTCGCGACAGGATCATAGATATCTATAAGACACTTTCTTGTGCTTTATGCCTTTCATATAGATATCTATGGACAGGATGACCATGACGTCGCGGAGAGCTTAAAGGTCAGGAGACCCCTCTGCACGTCGCATTTCCCAAGTAAGGTGAGTTTGGTGAGGAGAGTCCGGTTTCACCCAACAGTTACCAAAAGGGTGTATTTTGAGAAACGTTTGTCACTTCGACCTAGGCTTCAGCTCCCTCCTTGCTGGACGAGACAGAGACTGTTTTTGTTTTACTTTCATTTTTGTTAGAATACTCGCCATTATTGTTTTGGATCCATAGAGGAACACTGCACAACCCAGTCGTTCCTCACTGCCTTGAGAAGGAAGAGATTATCTTCAGAAGGAGACGGAACCACCGAGGTCCGGTCCTTCCATCTGATTGATAAGCTGTTGATAACAGCCTGCATCATCATCAGCTGTTAGGACGCTACAGCTGATCCCGTGCTCGTAACCGAGCGACAAGTTCCGAGTTGGACGGGACCCACACTAGTCGCAATGAGCGACCCAAGTAAGAGGCTTTTGTTGAGGCAGAAACAGATAGTATAGCATGTTTTTTGTTGTTGTGCTTATTTGTTCTGAAGGGACTGCTGAGTCCTACTTATGGTTCATTGTACTGTGTGCTAACCGTGTTATTACGCTCGCTAGGAGCTCATTCATGCTGATCCACTCAGTGTATAGCTTGTGTGTAAAACAAAGACGACGTAACCGTCGTCTTTGTTTTAAAAATTTGCACGCGCATGTAGTGGTCGCCTTGGGCCGACACATTCACTGCCGCCATTTTTGAATTCCAGGTATATGATTTAGTTGAATTCGAATCATCACCTCGGAATTCATGTTCTCACGTGACTTTGCCAAGTCACATTCGATGTTTCCTGTGGTCTCTCAGACGAGATTTCCTAAGTCACGCCCCTCAAATTTGTAGTCCAGCGAACGTGACTTCCTAAGCCACGTTCGACCATCTTTGTAGTCTTTAAAGGGAACTTCCTGCCACAGACACACACAGACACACACATACACCTCTACCCATTTATATGTATTGGTTTGCTTATGTTCTTGTGTTGCTAGCTGTAAAAAGCAACTGTTGTTTATTAAAGTAGGTGGTTTGTGTTTTTAACAAAATAACTACGCAGTCAGATATTAAGTCAAACTTGATTGGTGATAAGTCATTATCAGTATCCTCAATATAATTTCACCCCACCCACCCAATAGTGTAAGAACGGTAAAACCAAGACAAGAAGCTGAAAGAAGCTAAACTAATTTGTAGAGTTGAAGTGAACTGCAGTCAGTTGATGAGTCATTGTGGGTTTGTCACTACTCTTTCAAATTACTCTCATATGAATGACTGTTGATAGAAAATGAGTGCAGCTATAAATCAACTCCATTATTCTAATATTCAACACACTCAACACTACCCAGCAGCAAAAGGCAACAATAGCAATTAAATGCTCGGAATATCACAGGTTGCAAGCTAATAATCCAAATACTGGTGGTGGTGGTGGCGGTGACCTGAACAGAGTAAAAGAACATAAAACTTACATTAGTCAGGTGACTAAATGTCAGACAATGGGCTCAGAGCTGTGTCGGTAAGCCTGTTGAGGAGGTACTCTACCTCTTTGTGGGCTCAAATCAATTAAGTCACATTTTATTGTTTTATACACTTTGAGTTAACTGATGGCAGCCACATTCCTGAACCACAGATAAACATTGAATATCCAGTTGAAGAATGACAAGACCACAACTTTCATTCACTTTTTACTGATATTGAAATCAAATGGACAATGAACACGCATGGTCAAGCAACAGCTGGCTAATATCTAGTTCTTTAAAACCACAACTGTCTAATTTCAGTGACATAAACGTTTTATATACTGTATATATATTGCCTTCTGTATATGTACATTAGGTACACGCATAGAGTACGTACACACACGCTGTTGATGTTTAAACGCACACACAAATGGGTCACATTTATTGAAATGACCGGACTTCGTTCAGTTCCTGACTTGAAAGGGGAGAGGTTTTTCGAAAGGAAATGCATAGATTGGAATAATGTAACGCAATATGCCACAAGCAGGCTCTACACACACAGTTCAAAGTACACACACTGAATTTGGAGTTTGTCTTCGAGATTGGTCCTTAAAAAAAAACAACAATAAAGAAAAAAATTCTCAAGTGACTTTTTGGAAGGATGGGGAAACATGAGGCGATATGTTGGAGGGCAAGAGGTGAATAAAACAAACATCAATCAACCAGTTTGACAGATTAAGAGTACAGCATCAGGAGAATCATATTGTCTGGGGGCCATGTGAAGCAGGCTGTAGTGTAGCTGTAGGCCCACACAATCAACCCTTCCCTTTTAGTGTCTCACCACCCTTACAAGTGTTACACAGCACCACAGAACATCAGACCTGGTGTTGATGTCAGTATGTTAACCAATGCAAAAGAGGATTTACGAGGACTCGATTGGTCTGTGGAAGAGGTGCACACAGGGGAAAACCTTTCAGGGGGCAGAAAATGGTGAGCTGGTGCTTCAAGATTAATCTCTACAGCCCTGCCAGGAGGATATAGATGAAGGTAGGACTGCTGGCTATATTCATCCACGGGGCTGTGCATGGCAAACAGATACGGACAGAAGGGTTTTGAGTCCCCTTGTCTTCAGAATATAGATGTTTGGACATGGGGACTTGGGTTGGATTGGTATGTGGTGACAGGGGTTGATATGGAATGACACCTTGGGCAGCCTTGGCTGTCTAGCGGACTAGCGGGGACTGCTTCAGGGAGATGAGGACGGAGCGCATGCGGGACACGTCTTTGGCCTGCTTGCTGGACTTGGGGTTGAAGTCGCAGAGCCGAGCCACCCGCTCCCACTCCGTGCCGGGGTTGTTCTCATCCAAATCCGAAACCATGGCCTCCTCAGCCGCCCTACGTGTGAAAGGGAAGAGGAGAAGCAAAGGACATGGAATAGAAAACAATTAATGGAGGAAAAGGTAAGATATACCACGGTACACATACAGCCCTGAGAAAGTCCTCTGCTGATCCCCAACACACTCAAGTTCTGGTGGAAAATGTAGTCGCGCTTCTTTGAGCTCCACAGTGTCGACTCTGGCATGACTGATGCATTCATAAAAGAGATTACAGTTCAGAAAAATACTCCCTAAATCTATTAAATATAAATCTCTTCATGCCAGAAAAGTCTGTTTTTCTTCTTTTCTTTTGGGCCTTGGTGTTGGTTCAGCAGAGTCTACCTCAGGGCAGGACAGTCCAATCACTACATACATAATGGACATCCATCTGTCTTTACAACCACAAAGATGAACAAGCTACAGTTTCATTACGTGTGGCATGCCCCCAACTCAGCTTAAACAATACAGTACAGTCACCTGTTTTTGACTCTCCACAACAATAAAGGGAGGTACATACAAAACACTGATGAGAAATCCAAAGAAGGAAAACAAACCAAAGCTAAACAAAGTAATTGTAAGATCTGACAAGCGTATTTTGGTTGGTTAAAAATGCAGTTCTGTACAGAACTGGGGGAGGGGAGTTTGCCCACACCCTCGCACTTCCACTTGCCCAGCGGTTGCATTTTTACAATGTTCTCTTTAAACAGCAAGAACCACGTATAGGGATGATGAGCTCATCTATATACTTGTCCTTGATTTAAAAAAGGAACAATAACGGCAAGTTCTGTTTTTTTAACCAAACCCAAAAGAGCTGGAAGCACTGCTGGGCCTTAGCCATGCATTGTGCTGCGGCTGAGAAGCAGGCTATTTGGAGGTGTGGCAAACAATGAGTTTATTTTGATTTCATGTGTCGTAATTGTGGAACAGATCAATTAACGTCTTTCTTGGTGAAGGCTGAGGTGTTTTTTAACCATCTATCAAACAAAACAAAGGAGAAAAAAAATGGACATTTACACTACAAGGCTTGCTACAAAACACTTGAAGTTAAAACACAAAAGTAAAGAAAAGACAACTTAAAACTGAAAATGGATCAGTGCCACTATCACAAGACATTTGGAGATGCAAGCCACATATTATGGCTAAACAAAAGTAAGCCCTGTTCACACCCCACCCACGATCTTAGTAACAATTCCACTGCCATGGTACTTTTCCAGTTCTCTTTTATATTCCCCACCCAGCCTGCAGGCACAAACTCTGCTACTGACTACAACACAGTACACAAAGCAAAATGGGGATGAGAAGCCAATGAACATTCACTGTCACAACCAACTACAAATACACAAAAGGGACTGGAAGGACCACAACATCACAGGAGGGACATTTTAACAAACCTGTCTAGGCAGTGGTTTAAACTGTTGGGATAGTAAACTGGGCATCTGTACAACGTATAATTTTCTAAGACACACACGCGCACACACACAAAGAACTGCATCTATCCCCTGTCAAGAATATAAAGTGTTTGGAAGTTTCTGGGGTTTTGTATTTTTACTTAACTGGTCTAGGCGGTAGCAAGGATGGTTAATGTGTGTGCTTTAAGGTGCATAGGAAAAGAAAACAGGGAGAAACAGTTTCACAAGTCAGAATTTAGAAGAGAGAGAGAGAGAAGGGAGGGGACGAAATGAAAGACAACAAAAATGAGCCAAATGCAGATGTTGAAAGCCAGCATGCAAAAAGCGACATTTTAAAAAAAATATTATTTTTTTTGGTCTTCAAAAGTGTTCTACAAAATGATTACTGTGCAGCCTTTGGTTTGATGTATTTATCTGTGAATTCTGCCTCGTGCCATTATAAATAATGTGCAGGGGTCTCATTTATAAAACTGTAAATCATTTTCTAACAAATTAAGCTGAAACGCACACGCATTATTACATAAAACTTCTAATTCATCTCACTACATTTGCAAACAATGTGGCCAGCTCCCACTTTTTCCAGATCTTTATAGGCACTGTTAAGAGATTAGTTCATTCTCTTGTGACATTTTTTAATCCGTACCATTTGTGTGGGAAGTGGTTTTCACATCACTCATGCCCATTTGTTCTTACTGAATGCTAATAAATGAGGCCCCTGGTGTCCCCCGTCACAGACTCACACTGACGAGATAAAGGAGGACAAAGTGGTGTGAATCGTTGTCATTCTACACCAACAATACATCTATAATACTGAGTCAATCCCACATATCATAAGCTGCATTTAGGTGTGCACATAAAAAAAAAATTCTATCAAAAAACACAACAAAATATCTCATTCCCCAATCGTGAGAGAAAAGCATTTTACACTAGAGCACCTTTAACATTAAATTCCAAATCAAATCAAAATAGAAATGTAATCTTTATTTTCAAAAGGAGAGCAGCTCAACATAAACAAAGGACAACTAAAAAGAAGAAAATGTCACTATGTTTATCAAGTCTGATAGATATTTTTAAATTAATAACTGAACACTGATAACTAGTGTTACAGTGACCTTTAAAATCAAAGTGGATGAATAAGAAGAAACAAATAAAACATGTGCACACCACAGTGCAGGCCAACAGCCTTTCCCACGTAATCTGATAGCATAACCAAAGGCTGCACGGCTCAGGCTACTGGATAGCTAGCTGGGCAAATTAGCATGTCATCCTGAAGGACAGCAGGAGCTACAGAGCAGCTAACAATCTAACAAAGCATGAACACAGTTTAGTTTGAAGCAGTTGTGTATCTGTGATATGACCAGTGTTGTTATTGATGGAAATCTGTGAATCTTTGATTTTTGAAAGGAAGAAGAGAAGACAGACAGTGGGGGCAGTGAGTGCTGGACTCAATATTGCACGTCGGGACATCTGCAGGTTTAAGAAAACTGAACAGTAAACGGTTAGATACCGCCCTAAAACTATTTATGATATCCCTGTATATAATGACATCTGCAATAAAAACTACAGTCAGTCTAGCTCAGTTTCACATGTAGTGGGGTTAGTTTGGCTCTATCCAATCATGTACATTTCCCTGGTCTTTACTGTATATCAGTGAGTGGCTAGAGCTGGGAATGTGGGAAGTCAGTGTGAGGACTTAGGAAGTTTGACTTGCAAAGATTCAGAGGAAGGAACCGGCCCCAAGAACAATGTCGACTATGCACATTGTGCAGTGGAATCAAATCTTATTTTATAAACACCACCTAAGACTTTAAAAAAGAAGGTTTAGGTGAAACTGACGCAAACACCCAGGTCCAATTATACACACACAATTGCTTCAAACAAATCTAAAAGCATCCTACTACTAAGAAACATTTTCTAGGTTGATCAAATTTGGGGGAAATTCACATTAATAAACATGTCAAGCAGAAACAAAACACTTTCTTTGAGAATCTTACAATTGATTTAAGCACGTGTTAATTGTTGGAAATGTGTGTGATGTATTTGCAAAATGTTTCGCTGAAATGACTTGAAGGGAAACAGTTTATAAAGTGAGTAATGGAGGAGAAATCAACACAGGCAGTTATGACAGAGTGAATTTGATTCCCATGGATATGACTGTGAAAATTTAGCTCTGTGTGTGTGTGTGTGTGTGTGTGTGTGTGTGTGTGTGTGTGTGTGTGTGTGTGTGTGTGTGTGGTGGCTAGTGTTGTCAAAAATATAAATTATTCGATACAAGATATTGCGTTTGAATATCTGAAAAGCTTTGGTACCAGCTGCGCTCTCTCCATCCCTCTTCTCTCCAACAGCGAGCTGACGCATGCATTATTTTTAAAGGCCTGATTAAAAGAGTAAAACAATTCTAAAAAGGTTTGATAAGTGAGGTTTCCAACAGTCATTGTGCTCCTCTCTGCTACGAGCCATGAAAAGAAAAGTTGTACACCATTTTTACATGTTATAGCCTTGTTATATTTGTCCTTTAATAAAAATCTCAAATTTGATGCCCTCACTTTTGTGTCAATTTTTCCCCATGGTATCGTATATCGATATATTCAAAAGTATCGAAGTTTAAAATTCCAGTATTATGACAACACTAGTAGTGCCATGCAGTCATTCTCTTTAGTGAAGTATCTTGAGGCATCCACTCATTAATGACATGCAGATTAAGAGGTGAAAATGATTATTGCAGTTTATGTTTGAAAAAAACAAACAATCAAGCTGGATGCCGTGTTTATCAGTTAGAAATCAAAATATTTAAAAATGAATTAAAACATGGCAACACAAGGGGGGGGCAACTCCTGCCCTAACTGATGAGATGAATATGGTGTCAATGTATGGATTCTGGGAGTTGATGATAATGGAGGAAACAAAAGCGAAGGAAGATGAAAAGGGAGGATGTTAGTTGGAGCAACATACACATAACCAATGAGCTCAGAGAAGGGCTGCTTGTAGAAGTCTTCATCCAGCACCCTGGACAAACATCCGCCCCAACGACAGAGCAGCAAGAAGGCAGGAGAGAAGAGAGACAGCGATAAAAGGGAGAAGAGGATGGAAACACAAGCATTATAGGTTACCACACAATAATGAGCTGAGGCATATAATCAAAGGCTCAGGTTTTTGGAATGTCTTTCTGAATACAGTGTCAGGGTTTCAAATACTTAGGGAGGCTCACACTGTCCTCCCTGGACACAGCTCTGCTGATCAGTTCTTCATAATTGAAAAAGGTGAGAAAACAACAGCAAAATACTGTTGGTCATGCAAAGCATGCAATCCTAATATACCGATGTGATCTCTGGATAAGGACCTGCCGTTTCTATACGTTTTACAGTGTAAACTATGTGATTAATTGATTAGTTTGGAAAAGAAGAAAAATATTAATAATGGAAGTAATTGTTAGTTGCAGCCCTAAATCATCTCATACTTTTAAATTTCTATGTAATTTATTTACATGTACCATCCATTCATCCCAACAACGGGTCTCCACAGGAGTCATGTCTGCAGGTAGTTTATTATTAATAGGGCGGCAGGGTGACATTACAGTGTGGGAGAAACTGAGACAGAAACTTTGCCAATTAAGCTCAAATTGATGAGTTACCTGAAGTCTGGAGGAGGACACAAATGTGTCAACCACGCAGCATTTTATAGATCCTTAAATAACATTACATGTTTATTAAGCATATGAGAAAACACACTGGTCTTATCATAAACCAGATCAATGCACGGAATTCCCACAACATCAAAATTTGATGCACACTCCATAAACGTGTTAATAAAACTAAAAAAATAAAAGTATAAAACTATTTTTAAAACCACATAAAAATGTTCTTGTTTAAATCAGTCTACATATTTATTTGTCTGAAGATATTCTTAGATGCTTCTCTTGAGCCATTGTGTGACACTAAAAATAGCAGGAAACCAAACCCACATTGGAGTGGAGGAGCCCTGTGTATCGTCTCTCACACTCTGTAGTCAGTGGGCTGCACTGTCAGGAGATCCGACTACTTAAAAATCAATCTGGCACACAGATTACACAGGTTATTCTTCCATTTCTGCCATTCGACAATAAGAACACACTACACAACTATGAGTAAATCCAATGTCAATGTACAGTACAATTGAACTTTTAAAAGTCGAGAGACTTTAAACTGAATGCTGTGTGCTAGATGAGAAGACACTTCTATTACTTCGACTATTATCTTTTTCTAAGCAGATCCACTGCAGCTCCTTCGGTAGCCGCCTTTAAGAAAAAGGTATAATTTCACATTATTGTCCACAACCATGACTGAACAAATTCTAACTGGAGGGTTCACACCAACAATGTACAGGAACAGTGATCTGCCGCGACACTTTCTTTTTGAAATCTCAAGTGTTAGATGGACCCAGCTTTAGCTTAACCTTAGTATTTAGTGATATGCTCACCTGTGACTTCTGCCATTATTTCAGAATTGTTAATACCCTTTTTAAAATATTGCAACATCTTACATGATGCAGATCGCTCTCCTTCATCTATACTGTTACTTGTGTCCCGTTTTTACCCCTTGATGAAGCCAGTACCTGTTATTGGTTTTGGTTTTCTCCAGCTGCTCGTTCTGCCTGGCATGCCACTCCTCCAGCTCCACCTTGGCCTTCTCCTTCCACTCCGACTCCTGCTTGCGAGAGTTATCATCTAGGGAGGGAAAGGAGTGGGGAGAGGAATGATTAAAGAAAATGAAGATGATAGAACACAATGGAGGAAAATTAGGAATTATGGAAGGCTGAATACAGACACACAGGCCCAAATACTATGAAAAATGAACCCAGGAGAGTTTGAATCTCCAGCACTTGGCAAAGAGCTCATGACATCAACCCTTACCTGTCACATCTCTGACAGCAGTGGTTGGTTCTGTTTTCTTATAAATAAATTTAAAAAAATACCCTGAACTGTGCTTACCTAGCAACTCCAGCCTCTCACTTTGCTCCTCCCTCCACTTGCGTAGGCTTTCGGGTTCGGCCTGCAGCCTGTCTGCACTGGAGATTGCTGCATAGGCATCTGATGGACCGTTGCTTTCCTGAGAAATAAGGGAGGTGACGTTAGGCGGAGATAATTGTGTTACTTTTACCAATGTAATTTACAGAAATATGGTGAAGACACATTCAATCTCTCATCCTGAATTATTCATCTTAAAAGTTAGCTGTGTGCTGTTTGAGAGGCTTTATTAAAACCACATTTGGTTGTATTGAGTTTTATCAGCTTAGCTCCTCTAACTGACAGAAAGAAGTCCTGACAGGGCAAAAGACAGCAATGTTGCAACGACAGCAGAGGAAAAGGAAGCTGGAACGGAACTAGAAGACAGATATTTAAGCCACTGCGGTCGCTTGCACTGAAATCACACCGCTACAAAATGATTCTTGTTTTGGCCATCATGCCTATCAGTAATTATAATGTTGCACTTTAAGATCAAGAAGCACAAGCAGTTGCACAATCAGACAGGTTTAAACAAACCATAAGATTACCAAACTTTTTAGACAGAAAATCACAGACAAATGGTTTGTTACCCATACTGTCTGATCTAAACATAACAATTTACAGAGCACCTTCCTGGTTCAATGTTTACCTGTCGTACTTCATGTAATTATGCTCGCACAATGTTTATTCTGTGCAAGGAGGGTTATTACCAGCATTTTAGGTGGGCTAACTTTCAGTTTGACATCCATATAAAGAAGTTTAGATGATCTGGATTGGCCACTGGCTTGTTTGTAACCTGACTACTTGTGTTCAGGAATGATGACCGAGAATCCAAACTGAACTAGTTGTTAATCGCTTGCGACCACTAGCAGCCAGCTGGTTAAGAGGAGTTAAAGTGGTCAATGATGGTAAAAAAAAGAAAAAAAAAATCACTGTAACCACAAGAGGTAATTCAGCATGGAGTCATAAATGTGAGCAAATAATATTAGTTTGATGGGTTTAGTCATGTCTGAGATTGACTGTGGACAGATACACCCACGTACACAACAAAGCACACAATCCCCTTCAGACTTACGCCTGGCCGAGATAATAACGCAGAATTATTCTTTAAGCGTTGTGCTTGCTTGCCACACAAAACCAACAATATGTGACTTTTCACAGGGCAATGTTAAGGCAAATGTGCGACATGTATGCAACACAACATTACCGAAAACAATAACACAGATGTATTGATAACAAGCCTGAGAGGAGTTTGCAGAGACAAAAGCACACAGCTCTGAAGAGGCCGCATGTAAAAGCTCTAATTTAGAGATGAAAAGATCAGGGATGTTTGGTTTGGAGAATGTGGCATGTGTGTACACTGTGAGGCCATCTATGTCCCCTTATTCACACTTAAAATACATAGAAACAAACTAGAAGACAGGAGAGAAGGTGAAATACATTATGAAGAAAAACAATGTGAAGAAGTATTACCCCATGAAGCTCTCCATTGACAGCACCATCTACAGATATACAAGGAAAACATCTGTTAGAAATGAAGCTATAAAAGAAAAGAAAAAAAACAACAGACACGATTCATTAAGTCTGAGAAAAAAGCAACAGAAACCTTCTAATCATGACAAGAACTAGGCAAACTGGGAGTCTTACAGTCTTGCTGATTCAAGGTTTTCATTCACACACATTTCATAATGTGACATGTCAGCACCTCTGACTAAATACTATTGCTAAACCTTAACGAAGTTGCAGCTTCGAGGAAATGAGGCAGTGTTGGTCAAAGGTCATTTAGCTCCGTCAATTTCCTCTTGTGGCTGTCAGGTTAGCTGGCAAACACAGATTAACAAGATGTCGAGACGCCAGCAAGCAAGTTAGCTAGGAAGCAATGAATGAGACGGCAGCAGACTGCAGAGCTGATGTTATCAGACAGCTTCATTCATTTTGAAAACGTTATTTAAGGCCTGAGCCGTCACATACACATGTACTTATCTTCCTGAGCTTTTGTTTTACGTGATTGTGTTCTTATGTCAATTTTAGTTATCACTGACACAGGTTAATGTCAACGTTAGCTAAGCCCGCTTGGCTAATATGTTAGCTACGCTAGCCTAGCTAGCCAACTAAAACATTATCAACTCCAGTGTCCATTTATGAACAAACTGAGGTTTCACAGAGCAGCTGTCGTTAAAGGGATACACAACCCGGTAAAATAAAAGCTGATTAGATAGACAGTGTTATCAATGAACTGAGGCAAACTGTCTCTAACGTTACTCGACCCCAGCAGTCACCCACCGTTCGAGTCTGTCAGCGACGAGGGAACCTCTCCGCTGTCCAGGATGCTGAAGCCTTCGTCGTTCTCAATCCCCGCGATCTCGCTCTCCTGCTGGGCCAAGAAAGCGGCGGCGGGATCCTCCTCCGAGCCGACACCGTTTCCAGCGGCGGGCGCGTTCAGCATGTCAAAATCATCCATGTTGAGTGTTTTTGCGTGAGGATAAATGTGAGAAACGCTGAGCAGGTGTAGCAGTTGATCGAAATTGATTAGCTCAACGGGAAGAAGGACGACAAAAAAGAGAAATCCTACAAGCTAGAGAAGCGGAAACGGACGAATAACCAATCACAGACCGGGATAGGTGAGTGACAGGAGGGAGCACCAATCGCAAGACAGCTGCCTCAAAATTGGACCAATCAAGTCTATAAACCCGCCTGCATACGGGTCCCGTGATCTGCTACGTGCTGTCAGAGATGTGGAAAAGAAATATCCGCAGTCTGCGATTAGGGGAGATTTAACTGCTACACGTTTGACCTGATACCACTGTCAGACCCTTAATCTATTATTTTATAATGTCTCAGTTACTAAACTTAACATGCAGAAGAAAAAAACAAAATAATTTATAAACATGTGTATACTCAGTAGGTGATTCGTAAATTTTTAACAGGGGGATGGCCCAATGGGACCTAATTGTCTTTTTATAACTGAATTAACTTTACACATGAAGTATATAGGTTGGACTCATCCACCTGGTGAAGGCAATATTCTCACAGGTTTGAGAATGTGTATCTAAATAAAAAAATGTTTTTCATTGTCTTACACTTACACACTTACAAAAATGTACACAAAATGATGTTGTCAGGGCTGAATTCCACAAAAGAAAAGTAAGGGGCAAAGATGAGCTCAAGTCTAAGACAAGAATAAGATGTACCAGATAAGGCAGAGCAAAGACCAGGAAGAGATCTGTATCTGTAGATCTGCATCTGAACAGGTTTAGGCTGTATACCATAATGAGTCACTGCATATTTGTCTGTTAGAGGACATAAATAAACCTACAAGACCTGATTGAATTGTTATCTGATTATTCCCACACACCATCAGAATGGGGAAATAAAGAGACTACACCTAAACCGCAGAGCCTCTCCCTGGTCTGATGTAAATTTTCCATCAGCTGGTTTGTAGATTGTCATCACCGATTATTAACAACTTTAACAGCATCTTTATCCATATTCGTTACATATTTGCACATTTTTAACAGGGGGGATGGCCCAATGGGAGCACCACTCTGCCCCAACACACCTATGTACACCTCCCAAAGGACATTGTTGCAGGACGCCTTAACCATAACTGTGATATTTCTAATTCTACAATTTCATTCTCTCCAGTTATCTTCCATCTCTACCTACTACAATTGTCTTTTTTATAACTGAATTAAAGTAATGAATAAATATACCTTTAAATTGTTTCAGTGGACTGAGTTTATTATTTACAGTAATGTCAGGTTAACAAGGGGGATGGCTTTTTGGTAATTTTGCTAACAAGAAGGACGGCATTCCCCCTCAAATCACCTACTGTGTATACTGTAATAAATGTTAAGGTATATGGATTTCTCTTCTTGTGCAAATCCAAGGACACAAGTACATATTCAATACTTTTTGTCTTTGTATTGTTATCATGATAAAATAATCAGTTTTACTTTATTATTATAGACTGCAGCAGGGTTTAATCTTATATAGTTCCACTTTGTTTCAGTCTTACAAAAGTTCCCTCATCAACACTCTACTATAAGGCTGGTGAAGCACCCTGGCAACATGTGTAATGTCCAGCCCAAGTATAATGTCATGGCGGTTAATTATTAACAGCTTTGACAGTCTCAAAGGGCTCAGGTGACAGGTTAGCTCTCACCTGACTTAAGGGTATGCAGGCAGGAGCAAATAAATTGGTTTTAAATCATCAGACACAGACAGTGCTACAGTATTTCAAAGATAGAACTTACAATTTAAAAACTGGAAGCTCTCGTCTTTTGCTTTGAGCTGAACAGGTGTTGCTGAATGTTTACAACCACAGGGAGAAAAGCATACATCCAAAAGTCATGAAAGGCAAAGGTGTGCCTTCTCACTGATACAGGACATTTGTTAAAAAAAACTGTAACATTTCATTTGACTTTGGACTTATGCGAGGATGTAGGATGGGACTGTGACCTTGTTCCAAATTCCCCTGCGATATAATCTCGAGAAAATTAAATTATAGGATTGAATGCTTTAAGAGAAGACGGAAAACAAAATCTAAATGTTATTTTTTGTGTCTTTTTATGATGATGACAATTCAGTTAGTTATTATAAAACGTCATGATGATTGACTGATGATTGTAATTCAAGCATACAAATCCAGAAAAAAACATTTTAAAAAGTCACTCTACATAAAACATGACTGAACATGGTTGCACAGACTGACCCACTCGGCATAAATATTAATAAATGATGAGTGAGTGGCACAATACTGAGTTTTGAATGAAGTGGACTTACAGGGAACGATAGTGTAGGATTCAGATGCTGCAACTGTTTGAGCTCCAATCTGTAAGTGATATGATGTATATAATACAGAGATCAGCCAAGGTTTCTAAAGTTACGATCCCATTTATAATACTTTCCCACTGCAATATGATTTAATTCAAATTAAAGGAGCAATATGTAGGAATTGGCCACCTCTAAAATTCATACTCCAAACAGGAGGCAGCATAACAGAGCAACCGCTAACTGCTGCTACCTGTGGCTGCTGTTAGCTAGTTAGCTTAGTAAACCATGCACTCTGACTGGACTGGGATCTCAGAGCTTTTTGGGGAGTGTTGGTGTTGTTTACTATCGGACTATCACATTTTAATGTACAAAATAGCTAGGGGATAGCTGGGTAGCATGCCAACTTCAATAAACATTTCTGCAACACAAAACATATACATCTTTGACATTACATCAAAACTTCCTATTCTTTTTATAATTTTTTGAACACTTCAACAAAAATCCTTGCACCTTTAAATATTCAGGAGACTCATTTGGGAAAGTCAGTCAACCTCTTTGCTCTGCTGGACCCATGGAGCTTTTTAGTCTTTCTCATTCTTTTCCATAAAGCTCCTTTTTTCAAACTGCATGACATTTATGTGGGGTTGTTTACAACTGAACATGTGTTTTTACATGTATTTCAAGCCTATAGATGCTGAAGTTAAGAATTTTATTGTTTTCAACTGCAATACATTGCAATAGTTGCACTTTTCTGGGTGGACATTAAACTAAGAAGCTGCATAAACACTACTAAATAGAAAAAAATATCATGGACTATATTGTAGTTTAAAGAGAGTCAATTTCTTGTGTATTTCTAAAACGAAAGAGTGGATTTATTTGGACATTAAACAAAAGAATTACAAAGAAATGAATCTTAAAATTCCAAGAAGCATGTCATGTACAATACTGTATGTAATAGTACATACAAACCGTGTAAATATTTTGATATGTCTTCAGAAGGCATGAAGAAAACTTAAAAATCAGTTCAAATCTTCATAAGGGCTGTGGTAATGACATGTTAAAAACAAAACAAAAAGAAAAACCCCACTTGATTCAGGCAAAATATTGCTGGCCCTCATCATACTGTAGCAGCTATTAGACTAAAGCAGCTGCTGCCTTAACATTTCATTAATATATACAGTATGTCAGTATAACATTTTAACGGTTATCTCATTGACTATTCATTACCCTTTAAGCTTTAAAGACTATCAACGACTCAAACATCATCTTAAAGCACTAACATTTTCTTCTTAAATAATTTAAATTATAACAATACATGGAAATGTAACATAATATCGTGGTAGTTCCTCATGTCTCATAAACAGATCAACATAAAGAATGACAACTTCAAATGATATGTCCAGTAATATTTTGGTCACATTTGAATCAAGCTTTCTATTCTGTCAGTTTTCCCACCCATCCACATCACATGTAGTAGAGTGGAGTGGAGTCCTACCCTGTGTGCGGGTAATTTTGGCATAATGATGGCTTTGAGGTTTACTCAAAAGCTGATGCTTGACTATGTAGATATAAAAAGAATGGCGGGATTTCTGGCCCATGCATTGGACCCACTTTACACATGAAGTATCAAGGTTGGACTCATCCACCTGGTGAAGGCAATATCCTCACAGGTTTGAGAATGTGTATCTAAATAAAAAAATGTCTTTCATTGTCTTTCACTTTAGCCCTAAAAATGTATCCCCTAGATATGCTTATGTACATGCTAATCTGGGCAGAAGAGCCACTACTTTCAGTTTTGCACTCTGTTGGAAGCAGTTCTTATTAAATCAGGATGATATCCTTCAATATATCCTTCTGGTTGCATAGTTTAACACCATGCTAGCTGCTCCGAGTAAAGCTGGTTCCTCCAAGTCCGATGTGACAACCTTGATGCTCTGTGCAGAGATGAGGGCTCTCTCAGAGATGATGCGCTGCACTGGGGCCTGGTAGTAAGAGGCCAAAACTCCAGATAGAATCACCAGCGAGGGGTTCACTATGTGGAGGATGTTAATGATGCCAACACCAAGTGCTGTAGAGGCTGTGGAGACGAGAAGATAAAGAATGAAACAAATTATATTAACCATATTGTGTAGTTTGAATTTCTCTCACATATTTGTGAGTGTGTGCTTGCTTTGTGTTCTAACCCTTGTTCAGAATGGCGTCGGCTTTGGAGTTCCCCAGTCTGGCTGCGTTGATGAGGTGGGCAGCGGTGATTGGCTCAGAGAGCTTCATATCCATCCCCTCCACCTTCAGCAGGTCCTCTAAGAGACATAAAACACACAGGTCAGATGTACGTATGTATTTAATGATGAATTATGGATTCATGGATAGGAATATGCTAATTATGCTCCATCCTGTTAGATTTCAACAAAGTTAAGTCATAAATTCTAATACCACTTCAACAGCAGTCAGAAAAAACAATCAGGCTCGTGCATAAAGTTGTTTTCAGGGTGTCAAACATAGGTGTAACTGGGTCTCAGCACACACACACAAAGACAAACTCTCACCATCATGCAGCCTTTTGGCCTCTCTCTGCAGGGCCATGCCGGATGCGTAGGCTTCGATGCATCCACTGCTGCCACAGGAACACTCAGGGCCGTCTAATGAAACCATGATGTGACCCAGCTCCGCAGCGCAGAAGGTACTGCCATGGACCAGCTCATTTTGATGGATGATCCCTCCTCCAATACCTACACAAGATAGTTACTTCAGATCGTCAATGCAATTAAGGATAATGAGCATTTAATTAAGGCTACTGTGATAATCACAATAGGCTCACTGGCCAATACACTCACAACACAGTTAGTAGGACATAAAATATATTTTGACAGTAGGACATTTTATATTTATTCCTCCTTGGGCTAGTCACTGAAGAATTTAAAAAAATGCTTTGATAAACTTAAATATGTCCCCAGAAAGACCAGATCTACACCTTGTTGAACTTAGATCAACACAAAATGCAACTTACAAAGTAAATGTAGAGAATGCTGCCCTTCAATTTACAGTATTTTAAGGTAATTATATTTTTCCATCAGAGCTGTCAAAACATCTGCTGGTTCCAACTTTTTCTTTGTTAATTATGATAGCAAATTAAGAGCCTTTGGGTTTTCGACTGTTGTTTGGACAAAAGAAGCAATTCGAAGACATCTGTTTTGGCTCTGTGGTATATAACTGAAGATAATTCAAAAAATATATTGATGGTTGCAGCTCTAGGTGAGAGACAACAGCGATGCTCTGGCACTAAAAGAAGGCACTCCACTGCATTACTGCTCACGAGGCAATATGAATTTTGCAGCCAACATCAGAACATGTTTAGAAACTTAAAAATGATTCTAAATTGAAGAATTATTATCATTATACAATCATTTGGATTATGACAGTTTGAAGACATGTAATAACTTGCACCAACCCCTCTTGCATTGATAATGAATGTAAATCCTGACATCTCACCTGTCCCAGTGATGACAGTAGCAAAGTTTTCCACTCCTTTGCCGTGGCCGAACTTCCTCTCAGCCAATGCTGCACAGTTTCCGTCATTGTCGACCCAGACGGGTAGGTGCAGGGCGTCGGAGATGGGTGTCCTCAGGTCCACCGAGGACCACTCCTGGATCAGCTTTGTGGAGTGCAGGACAACGCCTTCCTGTGGGTTTACTCGCCCGCCCGTGGACACTCCTTAGATTTAGACAAAGCTGTGAGATGATAGTTCTATAATGCTGTTATTCATTAACAAATGTGAGTGTGTTTTGTCTTTTTTCTTACCAACACCAAGTATTCTACAGTTGAGGCACACTGCGTCCTGTGTCGCATCTACACACATCCTCAGTAACAACTGCATCCTGTCCTCAAATGTCTTAGGATTGGCCTGAGTATACTTCTTCACTATGTTACCCTGGACAGAGGAGGATATAGTGAAGAGAGAGGAGAGAGAGAAGTGGTGGAGAGGAAATCAAAAGGTACATTAAGAGAGGGTAAAAGCAATGTATCGCCAATGTTAATCAAAAAATAAATCGTTAAAATGTATGGTCAACTAATAATGATTGGTACAAAATTGAAGCAGGAATTGAATCACAATGAAGCCACATTACATGATATAGTAGTACATTTGTGCCTATAGATGGTATTTATCCCCCTTTTGAATTTTGGTTTAATTTAAATCATAGCTTTAATGAAACCCATTTAACAGAAAAGTAAAACCAAATCTTCATGAGCAGGACCGTGATGACCACTTTAGGCTCATAAAAATGGAGTCCCGGCTAAATCAAAAGGATAACGCAGCCTACCCTCATGCAGACGATGGCCACTCTGAGGTTGGTCCCTCCCAGGTCAACTGCCAGAGCGCTCTGTGTCTCCAAGATGTGATCGATGTCCTGGGAAATGGAATCTTTCACCGGAGGGAAACAGAAAGTCTTCTGGAGGGGCTCATCCAGGTCGATGGTACGTAAAAACTTGAGAATTCGAGGGACTGCGCTGCCATCACCATAAATCTTAGAGCTGATGGGAAGAAGAAATACACCTTTGTTCATATGGTTCTATATCATCTAGTTTTTAAAAACGAAGGGTGATCCATTTTCAAAAAACAGATCCATAACCCTAATACAGAACCCAATAACGACCCCAAAACACGAATGAAGGCTAACAAAGAGAATCAGCAAGACAGGTGGCCCACTTATCAGAGTAATGCAACTGGCTTCCTTTTAGGGAAAACTGGACACCTTTCATATCCTTAGAATCATTTATATTTAATTTATTTCTCAAACTTTAAGAGAACACACATGCTGCATTCACTGCCGGCCAACCAATTTCAGTCAAAAAAGCAAAACCAGCAGCCATGCAACATTAATTTATGTGTCTATTGTAGGTTTATGTAATCTAAATTATATTCTCCAGTGTTATGGAAAGGTGTACTGTGAAATCTGCATTTTAAATTGTATGCAACAAACACCGCTGAGGTGATGCTTATTATACAAAAATATCACTGAATATAGCAATTAAAATAGTTCTGGAGATAAAACAAGATGCCATTTTTTGGCATTCACAATGTGCTTAACAGATTTCTGGACTTAAAAAAAATACTAGTCCTGGTACAACGATGCTAAAAAATGTCCACTTGTCAGTTTTCGACAGGGTAATCAGGAAGGAAATGCCAACCTGTGCCTGATACAGTTGACAGATATAAGAAATATTATTTCTCAGCACAAACTGGAAGACAAAGACCCAAAGACACAGACAGACAGCATTTTGTCCATACCAGGGGTATCTCTTTCCGAACTGCAGCTCCAGAGCGTGGTAGATCTTATTGTGAGTGTCGGCATCTCTGACATGAAGAACATTTTCACCTGGCAGAGAATGAAATGTCACCAACACAGATGCTGAGAAAAGCAGATTAATCTCACAGTTGTTTGCTGTTTGCATGTTTGCTTTGGATTGCTAATGTGAGGAACTTGTTTTTTACACTTTGGCAGCACTTTTGCTCAACATTACAAATTCCAAGTTTTTGATGTTAATCAACAGTGGCAACGGTCACGTATACATAGTGAAATGTCCTGGTGTTGAAATGAAAATGAAGTTCCAGAAGAACCAACCTTATAAAAACATTTTTTAAAATCTAAACAAACTCCGCAACCAAACTGTTTTGCATAGCTGAACTACATGTGTGATGCTTCATTGGTGATTTAATGTAACTGTTAACCTTCACCTTGCTTTCTCAGAGAGGATATCAGCACAACAGGTACAGCAAAGGCAGCAGGTAACCATAACCTTGTTTTCTGTCCTACCTACCCGTTTCTCTGCCAGTTTGCCTTGTTCCCAGGTTGATGACAGGGGTGCCGAAGGCCCCAGCCTCTCGGACCCCACAACTACTGTTTCCGATCATGCAGCCAGCGTGGCACACCAGCTGGATGAACTGCTCAAAGGGAATGTGCTTCACTGCCCGGAAGTTAGCGTGCTGCTCGATCCCCTTCTTTCGCATCACCCGCACCATCTCCTTACTTCCTGTTTACATAGGAAAGGGCTGGTCAAGCACTGTATACCCGTTTATTCATTCGATTAACTAGCTTTATTGTTGTTATCATAGTTTTACTTTGACAAACACTTCCAAATAAACAAAAACATGCAAGGAAATTAAAGGATCAGTTAGTGAAACTAACCGGCGTCAATGTTGGGGAAGAGGATAAGGGTCTTTTTGTTGAAGGAGATCAGAGCATCCAGCATCAGCCCATAGATCTTAATGGATTGCTGGATGTCAGTGGTAACTGGGTGCTGCAGAGCCACTATGTAGTCATGCTCCCCCACATTGTCACCTGCAAAAATTAAGAAAAAAATCACACCACGCGCGACATACAAACATACTCTAATCACACGCACATTTTTTCTGTTCCATGACGGTATCTCCGCGTACCCATCCAGCTCTTGATGATATCCATGTAGTCCTCTCTGTGGTGACTTGACAGCAGCTTATCATAAGAAGGGCAGCCAGCCAGCAGAATGCGAGAGTGGTCTTCACACATGGCAATGAGGTGCTGCTCTGCCATGCGTGTGCAGCAGGCATGGTAATGGGCTAGTTTACTGATGGCGTGGCGGATTGAGTCATCAATCGTACCACTCACCTGGGAAAAGGAGCAAAGTAGAGAAGAGATGCTGTATATCATTTGGTAAAAATTACTACAAAGTTCTTGTACACCATTAAGTCTTACAGATTGGGGCATGTCTGCGTTGATGATTTGTCATTTCCATCCTTTATGCACTAGGTTTGTAGTGGAAGCACTAGGTTTACTTTCACTACCTCTTTAAAGGTGAAAGCAAGAAAAGAAACATATACACTGTACAAGAAAGTATTTTTTTTTTTTTTACTAATATACTCTTGAGCCAAGACTCCTTACCTCTCCTCCCTCCAGGTGAAGTATTCTAATGTTCATGAGTGCTGCAGCGGTTGCAAGAGCCAGCGCGTCGAAACGGTCGCCATGGACGACCAGGATGTCGGGGTGCAGCCTCTGTAGTACATCAGGAAGCTTCACAAGTGCCAGCCCAACGCTCTCCACCATAGCTGCTTCATCCTCCCCTCTCACAATGGTGTGGAGCTTGGAGCCAATGTCAAAATCATCCTGCTCGATCATACGAAAAGTGTTCCTGCAGAGCGGAGATGGAAAAAAAGTACAAGACAAGTTCAAGGAAAACCTTGAATAATAGAGTAGAGGTCAATACTGAACACAGGTCTAAACCCAACCCAACACCTGTGGCCAATAAAGGATTATGTTATGTTTGTAATAATTTATATACAACTTCACTGTTTTACAATGAGCTGCATGCTGTTATGCCTTACCCGTAGTCATCAATGAGATGGGAGCCAAGCACCACAACTTCCAGTTCAAACTCGTCTGGGTGGGCTTTGAGCCCAAACATGATAGGGGCCAGTTTGGAGTAGTCTGCTCTGTTGCATGTCGCCACACACACCCTCAATCTCTTCTCACGCTGCATCGAATGGAGGTGAAACGACACAAATGACAAAAGTTTAATTTATTGTGCACAACTAATATATACACAGCCCTCTCTACATAAGATGCCTGATATGTTTAATTATTCCACAACTGGATCCGCAGGAATATTACCATCTTTGTGTATCAAGACTTCAGATATTAATTTCTTCTCCAACAACTACAACATTAAAATAAACTCTCATTTCAGAGTCAAAGTCATACCTGATTCTGTTCTTCTGTCCTTTTTCTTTCCATCTTTCCTCTGCCCCTTTGCATTCTCATATAGTAAAGCTCCTGGAAAACAAAGACAAAAGAGAGGGTGAGATTTTGTAAAGCATAACATGATCCATTATTTTTAATACCCTAACCCACCCACAGGTCATACTCACTTGGGCCTTCCAAATGCTCAGATGCTGTAGCATGAAACACAACAAAACTACACTAAAAATGTTTTGTATTTTACATGGAGAACACATATGACACATTTCTCCAGAGGTGGGAAACATGCTGTGAGACAGTGCTTTGCATGGTGAGGCAAAAGTCAAAGTTTGACTGGTGCAGAAGTTTTCAGTGAACATGGCTTCCTTCATGTTTTTAATAGCTGCTGCCATCTGCTGCTGTGAATGCATCATGACAAGCACTTTCCCAATCAAGCAAAGCCTTGTTCTTAAATATAACACAGCACCAGTTCTCGGGATACATTACCAGATAACATGCAGAGTTTCTGTATATATTCGAGCCAATGTGGTAAATCACAGGGACCACAAATTCCAGAGTGGATTTAGTGCTTGGAATTCACAAACTTAGATTAGATTCAGCCACTAACTGTTAAACTCCTTTGCACTTCTGGGAACAGGAACATACAAGGTCACTGACTTCAGAACGAGCTAACAAACAAGAGGGAAAGAAAAAAAAAAGGGTTCCCACTGTGGCACAAATGTTAAATTCCATCATGTTTTCCATGCTGTGATTCATGGCTTACCAGAGACCATGCTGCTTGTAATATTGTCCAGCCAATGCTGTTACGAGAACCACTGCAAGTGCCTTACTGCCTTATATTCTGATAATAAATTTTACTGGTGAAAATATGTAGATGAATGGTAAATGTAGAGTCATTAACTACTGTGGATCGTTAACTCTTTGCAATTGCCTAATGGGATCAAATTGATCCAACCCTGCAAAGTAGCCAAATCAAAAGTCAAGGTAATGGGTACTATTTAGAAAGAAAACTACAAAACAAAACAAACTAGAATGGCACTCAGAAGACCGTACACCTCCGCCAATGCCCATCAGTTCACTTTCATTCAATCAAGCCTAATCCAAAATCAAACTTGATAGCCCTGTATCACTGTAAATTTTAGGCCAGCCAAAACTGCTTAACCATAATTTAATCTCACGCCATATTTTTTTCTCCATCAAGATCCATGCAATATTTCCTGAGAAAGTAATTAAAATGTGAAATATGCCCCATCTCTCAATTCTAAATAAAGTCAGAAAAACATCCTGGATTCGTCCCCCAGAATCCGCACCAAAAGTTAATGGGGTCAATCCTGGGCCTAAAACACGAAGGTCAAGGGGTAGGAATCACAAAAGATGCCCGATGCCAATACCGAAATTCTGCTATCGATATATATCAGAAGATATTCACACATTTTTATGCAATGATCTCTCAAATGTGGTTATTTCTAAATAAATCTTGTGTCCGAGATTTAAAGCAGAGGCAGGATTTAATACAATCATAACACTTATGTCTTCAAGAAACTGCAACAACTCCAGTTGCCTCCGATATAGCACTAAGAATTAAGTCACAATACTATATCATTGCAAGTTGTGTTATGTTGTGATTTATTACCCATTTTCAACTGCAAATCATGTCCCCAAAGGAAAACTAATATGATAATGTCTTCAGTCTGTTCGTCTTGACAAACAATATTTCAATACTATGGTGTACTGATTTTTTTCCTCACCTCTACTGAGATCAGGACATTATTTAATTGCTGACATGACATAACTGAGCACTCTCATCAGTATTAGCCACCAAAGTAATCCAGCATGTGAGTCAAAGTTCCTGACTCGAGCTGGACTGCGAGGAGAATATCTCATGGTGTGTTACACATGAACTATTTTTGAGCAGGTGACAGATACACCTGAATGCTGCTCAATCTAATCAAACTTGACAAACTTGTTCAAAGTAAGCAGGAGGAATCTACACAAAGACGGGCTATGGCAACTGTACCAAGCTCAGCTAGCATGAAAGCAGTTGAACAGGGCAGGTCCCTGGTTGGCCCGTAATCGACGTATCGCTCAGATCCCAAAGTTGAGAATTTAAAGGAGACAAAATTATGCGAAACTCAACTTAATGGAGTAAAATTACAGAAGAGCAAAGTCATTATATTATTAACTTATAACAGGATTTCTGGTCACGCAAAAGCTTTAAATAAATAACGTGCTTTCACACATAACTTTAACTAGTATTATGCAGGTTTATGAATGAGCTGACACTGCAGTCCACCTTCCTCCAAGTAGGATTCTTCAGTCCCTTTGCAAACACTGTGTCCTTGGCTGACGCACAATTGTCAGTAGTTTGTTTACATTACCAAGCTAACTGTCAGCAGTCAGTACCACCGGACCCATTAAAATCTGTCTTAATAGGCTTTATATTTTCTATTCAATAACCTTTTTATCAATTACTGACTGTAAACATCAATGTGATTTGCGACTTCAGCAGGGCTTAACTTCGTCCCTCTGCGTCCACTCTCTCACTCACACACACACTTGTAAATGTAATTAAAATGGTTAATGCATCACCATGTGTCAGCCTGCCTTTCATTTAGTGTGAGGGCTGATGTTTTCCACTATCATCACTTTGACGAAACAACGCTGTTTAGTTTAAGTTCTGTTAAATCATTATTTTTGTTAATCGCTCCTGCTAAATGTTTTTCTTTTTCCATCTTTATCATCATCTTACTTTTACAAATATCCGGCTATAGTCAGACACAAACACTCAGATGAGCACCAGGAAGTTAAGGACACTATTTGAACAGCCTATTATAAAAGATGGAAATTCAAATACAGCCCCAAATCAACAGCCTCACCCTCAGAGGTGGCACAGCACCAAGTGGCTTCCAAATGAAAAAACCTTGCTGTTGTGCCTTACCTCAATTCTCATGTGTCGGGTCACACAAAAGACCCACTTGGACTAAATCCTGTGATTTACCCTGAATCTCATTCAGCACACCGTGACTTCTACTCAAGCATCACAAGACAGCATCAGCAGCCAGAGTTATGGTATGGGGGCAGGGACGCATGCAGAAAGCGAAGGCAGTGATGACATGGCAACAGAAGAAGACAGACATACTGTACAGACATAATTTAAATAGAAGTAGTGACAGACAGTGAGGAAGGAAAGGAAGGATGTGAGGATAAAGATGGAAAATATGAGAGAGGGAGGAAGGAGGAAAAAAAAGGCCATCTGACTCACATGTGGGTTTATGAATAAAGACCCCGGATGCGCTTCCATCCCACGACTCTGTGGATTCTCAGCTAAAATCACTCTTTGCTCTTTTTTTCAATCCTTCTTTTTTTTTAATTTCCCTCTTTAGCCCAGCCGCATTATTCAATGGGGGGAGGGAGGACATGCGCGAGCCAGCGAGCAGCAGAGGAAGAGAAAAAGGAAGAGAGAGAGAGGTGGGGTGACACAGACATACAGCTGGGGGAGGGGCTGTGTGAGAATGGGGCTGGGTTGATATGGATTAAAGCTTGTGATTGGCTGCGAGGAGAGAAGAAAGACCATGTGGCATCCTGCCACACATACAGCACACTAGATCGTCTTCGGAGTCCCTGAGTTAGGGACCCTGACTAATAAATAGAGTCTCCATATCCATCTGAAATGACAGATGTCAGAAACAATATGCTTCAGATCAGAAAATCTGATGATCATCTTAAAGGTTCCTTCCTGTATGCCAACCCAAAATTCTGTTTTAAAACGGGGCAAGCACCTTAAAGTTACAGGAAACAGTTTCTGCCAGATCTATCCGAAGGAAATGACATGACACACTGTGTAAATTTAAAACATCAGATAACAACTAAAAATCACCATTGATTTTTATGACTTTAGTCAAGAAAGTCTAGATAGCAATTATCTATAGTTCTGAGGAAATACAAACAGATCTTAGGTTGCTATTGCTACACATGGTAACAGAGGGATACAGCTCAGTGTGTTTGTATCCATTTCTGTAACTTCTAAAAATGCAATTTGTGAATCGGTAATTTCTGAAATTCACACTGCACAAAAATAATCTTTATAGTATAACAGTCCATCTCACCATTTAATCCCATGTGATGAATTTGAGGGGTGTCACAATTCTCCAAATCCACGGTTCGATTTGACTTTTAATTTTAGGGTCATGATTTGATTCAATTTAACCAATTTTTCCAGTGCTGGCAGCTATGCCTTTGTTAGACTAATGGATCTGGATTTATAAAGATCAACATCATATTGGGTTTATGCCCTGACAACTGGGATTTATAATTTCTTTTAAAAGATAGGGAGTATTTCACAGTAACTTCAGGTTAGGGTGAGGCAAATTCAAACAATATTCATCAGAAATTAAGATTTCACAGTTCAACAAAAAACACCCATCAGGGATTCAACAACAGCAAAATATAGAAATTCAGTTAAGGAGTAATCCAGGTGTGGAAGGAGAAAATGAGAAACTCAGGGAGGATTGCTGATCCTGCTTTAGATTTCAATAATCAAAATCAAAACCATATTTCTATCGATTTTCAATACAAAACTGTTCTAATCACCCGACCTGGAAATAAAGGTAAAAACATCTACTTAAAAAACAAACAAAAGGGCGCTGTTTAGCTCAGTTGGTAGAGCGGGCGGCCGATGTACAGAGACTTTGTCCTCGCTGAGGTGGGCCTGGGTTCGAGTCCCGGCCCGGGGACTATTTGCTGCGTGTCACTTCCCCTCTCTCTCATCCTGTTTCCTGTCACATCTTAAGCCTGTTCTGTCAATAAAGCCATATAAAGGCCAAAAAAACAGGAGCCATTTACGACATTCATATGAGCTCATGGAGAGACAGCACCTATTCTACCAATTAAGTGACAACTTCAGAATTTTGAGTTTTATTTATCCTTCTACAACCTGAAAAAACACTAGTGAAAGGTATTGCTCGACGAATGTTCATATAGAAAAGTATTGGCCACATATTTTATAGAGTTGGCGAGCGCTCATCCTTTTGGTTTTGTTAATCATCCCAGCTACAATCAGTCTTTGTCCAGACCTGTGCACACCCACCAGCACAGATAAGCCTGCAGAGTGTCAGCTGAACTCTGGTCTTCCCTGTACTAACAGACTGCACCACCTGCGTGCCTTCGCCTCATTGGTCCTAAATGATCTACCTCAATCAGACCTTGCTGTGGTCAGAAGTCAATATATAACAAAGCCATAAAACCAATGCACCTACTGCAGTCTGCCACGTCTCTGTTTCACAGGACTGTTTACTGACTGTTACCATGGGTCTCTATTTATTTTAGAAGTAAGAGGACTTACAGGCTTCTGCTTTGCTCAATTTACGGAAAGAGAAACATTAAATTATAAATTAAAATTACAATTAAAAAAGTCACACTTACAATTGTATTAATGCAAATAACAAAGTAATGCAGCTGTGAAAGCCTTACGGTACAGGGAGACTGTTTCCATGTCTGGAGGGCAAGTCTTTCTGCTGAGCGCTCTATGCAATCATGTAAAAGAGGGGGAGTCTTTAAGGGTGCCCTCAGGCCAAATTCTAAATTCACTTTGAAGTAAAGCCAGGAGCCACTTGACTACTTCCGTGTGGCTTTCTTAAGAGTGCTACTGTTTTTACTCTTAACTCAAAAATGAAAAATAAACATTAATTGCAGCCCTAATCCTAACTAATGAGGGGCAGTGGAGATGCCTCAGTGACAATGCATATTATTGCCAAACATAATGTACTGTAGCACAGACGAATATTAGCACACATACTGCATAATTCCCTGCATTTGTAATGAGGGAATGGCATTGCTGGCACTGATTCAATGAACTGGCTGTAAAAATGAACTAGCCTGTGATGAAGAGAATGAAGTGTTGACACAGTTGTGACATCCTGGTTCACAAAGGACACAAACTATACTACATCAAACTAAACATTGACCTCACAGAGTTTGTTTAATGTAGATTCACTCTAACGAAGCAGAAGAGCAAACAAAGCAATGGGCCATGAACTTTGCCTTCAAGCTGTACCATCAAATGAGACTAAAAAGTATGCAGGGTACTTACTTGTTGACGAACATGAGTTTCAGACCTCCTCATATTGTCTTATAAAAAACAGCTAGCCAATGTATAAATATTCTTTAAAACCAATTTCCCCTTTTAACTAGATATGATTTTCATTACTCTTATCTCAGAGAAGTTAAAGCTATCACTTCCTTTCTTCATATAACATTTCTGACTTTGAGAACCGATATGTGCTGTAGCAAACTTATGAAGGCATGACTTTAAGATAACAATCGAGCATCATAAAAATTATCTTTTTACGGTGTTACTATTGAGGCTTTGTAAATGGTAGACACCAGGTACAGATACCACGTCATACATCTCTGTTGATGAGATACTGCCATCTAATGTCCTTTATAAGGAAACAAACAGTTGTCCTGCAGGTGTTTGCACATTCCAATATTTTGATGTGAAAACCCACCTGGATCTGTTGTCCATACCCAACTAATCAAATTACATAAAGTAAACTTATAACATTATTCTGGATTAACTGAAAACGATGTTGCTGTGGCTTGCACTTAATGACACTTCATAACAGTCAGATAAGAGGAACACACACTGTATTATTTTGGCAGATTGGTAAAACAGTTAAGCCCCCCTTTATAAAAAATGAAGTCAATGTATTTTAATATCCCTGCAGTATAAAGGCACCTTTGTGAAGTTAGAAAAGTTCAGCAAGAGGTTCAGTTGGCTGCCATTTTGACTAAAACCAGGTTCAGATTCAGCAGTTTATGACAAGCACCTGATGGCAGCACAAGTCAATTCTACACTGATATTTTTACTCGGGTGTTTTTGGTTTAAAAATATCATCATCAACATTATATTTACTTGAAGAAGACCCACAAGAAGCGAACAAGTCGCGCGACATTGCTTCTACTGCCCCCCGCTCCCAGCGGTGGACGTGTCAACTCTCGCAAACTAGCGAGTAGCTGGCTGATGAGCAAGCTTGTCACTTCTGCCAACACTTTCCGTGAGGCTGTGCCACACAGCACTTCTGTTTTGTTTACATCTGTGATCCTCGAGGCCAGGGACACAGAAAAAGGGGTACCGGAAGGTGCAAATAAGAGTTTCTCCTCCGGAAACATTCATCCACCACAGGTAACACTTGCGACTTCGTGTCTTCCCGCTCCGTCACTTTTCCTTTATCACTTATGCGGAAAATTTCAACGAAAACTGCAGGCGAATTTATGTGCATCACGTTAAAAGCTCAACTTAATTCAAAAATACTCTTTTCTTCTCGCTGGTCAGTTCCGCGTCGCCTGGTATCCCACAATGCCTTGCGAAGCTATTCACTCTGGTCCCATATAAAATAAATGGGGGCGAACTTCGCTTCGCGTCCTACCGCCCGCCGTCGGTATTTACCGTTAACGTTACTGCGGTCTGGCTGTAGCTACAAAGTTATCCTAGGGAGAGCTAGCCCGCTGACAAGTCTGGTAAGGAGTAATATGCCCTCACTAACACCGCCATATAAACATCAATGCAGTGTTATATTGCTAGTGTTTGGGAAACTTTGCCCAAATTATCCTCAATGAACGTTTCGCAGTGGCGTAGCACCTAAAGTTAGCTAACGTTAACGCTAGCTGGTGAACTCAACCTCACAGTTAGCTGAAGTTATCAGCCCACAGCATTTTATCGCATTGCTGCGGATTTCCATGTGATGACAGTTACCTTTAGTTATCCAGAGACGCCGTTTTCATCTCATGCTGAAACTGTCGGTTGTTGCAGTCACTTATTTCTCTTCTGCTTTGGGTTTCCAGTGGTTGCCAGCCTACGGGCATCTGGGGCACTCACACGAGGGGGGCTCACAGTCAAACGAGTGCGGACTGACCGCGAGAACAAAACCGGATGTGCGCGATTTGGATCTTCACAATAAAACCCTTTACAATACAAAAAAATCAGCTAAAAGAGGGGAGCCCATAATTACTTCTCTTTCCTTCTTCTTCTTCAACTTCTATCAGGAAGTATTTTAAAACAGAGCCAATCAAATTCCCTAAATCCATTCCTGAGAGGGGCTGATACATGAGCCAACATGCCCCTATAGATAGTTCAGTTCAGGTCAGGTCTTTATTGTCATTGAGGGGAAATTTGATTTACAGTAGAGGGCAAAAAGAAAAAACAAAGACAACATAAAGAGGACATGGGCCAATAATCACAGTTATAGCAAACAATTAAAAGTATTCAGTCTACGCAAAAAAATAAAGTCTCTGCAGACCCCTTTTTCAGATTGCAGATGGTTCAAGTTCTTATCGGCCACTGTTCCCAGGTACTTGTAGCACTCAACCGTCTCAACAAGTGAGCCCTTGAACTTCAGGAGATGCCTACCATTGTAGTTACTCCTACAGTCATGGAATATACAATAATGGGGACAGGACACACCCCTAGGGTGAGCCTGTGGATGACAACCACTTCTGGGATAGAGCCCCATTAGCCCTGACTGCCTGGGGCCTACATGTTAAGAAGTCCAGTTCCCATTTCACAATGCCAGCATCAAGATTAAAAGTGGACAGTAGTTTACTAGCTAAAATGTGTGGTTGGATTGTACTAAAAGCAGAGGATAAATCTACAAATAGCCTTACATGAGTTTTTTTTTACCCTCAAGACACTTGTACAGATAATTAAATAAAGTGATAGTGGCATCATCCAACCCTCTATTAACCCGACATGCAAATTGCATCGGGTCAAGCAGGCCCTGAACCTTATCAGTCAAGATTTGTTTAACCAGTCGCTCAAAAGTCTTCATCACTAGTGAGGTCAGAGCCACAGGCCTCAGGTCATTGAGCTCTTTTGGGGATTTGTACTTGGCCATGGGTACGACAACAGATTCTTTCCACAGTTTCAGGACTTTGTGCTGGGTAAGTGACGAGTTAAAAAGATCAGTAAAAATATCACATAACTGATCTGCACAAACTTTAAGAAATCTGCCAGTGATCATGTCAGGCCCAGGGCTCTTCCTAATATTACATTTATGAAACATGGATCTGACAGAAAGCGCACTGATTGTAGGCTGAGAGGTGGCAGCCTCTAGAGTCCCAGCATCAACATGCTGAGTTAATGTGTCAGTATTAATAAGCCACAAATATAATATGCCATATGTAATAATATAACATTCTGAAAGGGTGCATTATGCAAAACAAGTGCTTTTTTTTACTTAAATTGCTCATACTCCTGCTCTTTTACTTAAGTAACAGTTTGAATCTATGCCATTTATTGCACCGTAACATTTGCTTTATTTGTTGTGTTTTGCTTAAACTAGGCTTATGATATGAATATCACAGGCCATCTGAGGTATATACAAATAAATATAAATTCTCAGTTGTATCAGGTTGTTGCAACAGTATAAATAGCAGTAAAAAAAGTAAACATGCCTTCTTCTTGTGAAAATTATGCATTAAAAGTCTGGCTTGGTTCGGCAAGCATTTATTATCTTGAACAATTGATGGAACTAGTTTTATTTTGGCAAGCTTTTTACTGATGCAGACCAGCACTTACTACTTCTGGAAATGTGTGTGTGTGTGTGTGTTGTATGAGCTGGGAGTAAATTAACACTTTGATTCTATAAACGGACTCTTAACTGTTGTATTACCAGCTGTTCTCAATTTTAGAGGTGCTCTAACTTGTTATATTTTAATGTAGAGTAAATAACTCTGTATTGTCACAGTCTTGCCACCAGGTTGCACTGATTTGACCTTGAAGAAAAGCAATCTTTTTTGGTCATGAACCCGTCCTGCCAAAGAGAAACATTATAATTACAGGGGAGTGTTCCTAAACAGCACCTGTGCAGAGCAGTAACCACACAGCAGTGGTGAAAGTGGCAGCATTTTGTCTCAGTTGCAGGCCCCATACTGGCTGCTGTGATTTTATAACTGTGCTGCATTGCAGGGCTATTTCCCCCACAACCATGGGTGCGGTTGCATAAGAACTGACGGCATCATGGTGGGTTTTTGAGGAGTCCTCAGAGGGAGCTGGGTGGAGGAGGCTTGGGTGGGATTTGTCTGAAGAAAGGAAGAAACGTCCTTAAAGAATGAGGAAAGTTTGTGGAAGGAATTATTGTTGAGGTGGAGAGTGAAGCAGAAAGAGAGAAAGAAAGAATGGGAGGGGCAGATAGCAGAGCACTGACAGTTTGATTGTTGGCTGTGCGTGGAGGTTTAGCAGACATGGGGTAAGGGGGTTGGGGGGGTAGCCTGAGGGATGAGTCACGGTGAAGGAGTGTGAGTGTGTGTGTGTGTGTGTGTGTAGAGAGAGAGAGAGAGAGAGAGAGAGAGAGAGAGAGAGACGCAGTAGGACGTGCACAGAGACTGAAATGCATTACTTTATCTCTCCTCTTCCTTCCACTTAACCCCAAAAATATCAAGAACATTGCTATATATTATTGTGTGTTTGTGTTTATGTGAGTGTGTGTGTGTGTGTGTGTGTGTGTGTGTGTTTTGTGTGTGTCTCTGGAGGGAAACTCGCTGCCTGGTCAGTGCAGTTTCTGTGCCACAGCTTTTAACAGTGACGTTGCACTGTAGGTCTGGCCACTGTCTCTGCTAAAATGTTCACTTCCTGGAAACTGCACGTCCCGACAGTCCACGTGACAGATGCTATTCAACCAAAACAGCTTTTTCTTATGCAGCACACTAACAGATATGAGTAGTTATGAAAGGAGGGATTTTCTACTGCCTATGAACTCTATGAACCCTGTAAACCCACAGTATCATACTTCAGTCTTTATTATTTCTCAGAGTGGTTTTTAATTCTGTGATTATTTAAGCATGACATGTTCATGTAACTCACCAATTTAGCGACACAGTTATTCAACCACATTAAGATGTGTCTAATATGTTTTTTCTGAGATTATATTTTTCATGTCCCTCCATCATGTGTACATGTGGGTACGTTTACTTTAACCACAGTTTCCCAGTTGATAGATTACATTTTGTAACATTTCTCTGTAAAAAAACATTGTTAAAACAAGTACTCCCAACAAACACTCTTAAATGTGTTAAGATTGCGCCCATATGGAATTACAAAAGCATTATTACCGGATATAACCCTCACAAGCACATAGATAATCAAGTTTTTCCCCATGTTCTTTTGTTTTAACTCGGTCTGTGCTATAGTCCTTCAAAGCATTGTGCTGTGCTGTCCTTTATCAGCTCATGCCTAGCACATGCTACATGTTCCTGCAATGGATTAAATGAATGAAACATGGGCCTATCTTCCCCTTATATTATGTCAATTGAATCAGTTTCATAGTGGCTGTGGAGGGACAGTGAAGGAAGTGAGCCATTCTGATGCTTTAAAAAGAAAACGTATCCAGAGGGCTCGGCTGCCCTGAATGGGCTGCACTCCACTGCAGTCCCAGTGTCTGACTTGCAGTTACAAACAACACATGGCAAAAGGTATCTGTAACTCACGTGATTATTGTGAGAAATTTGACAAAAAATACATACGTATAGAATGCTTAAAGAATCTATGACATAAAACTGCTATGTGATTCAATATGAATATATTTAATGTGATGAAAAAAATATTTATTTATTTACTTACTTATCAATAACCACATTTGATGCAACAATCTGGTCAAGAGAGAAAACAGTGTTACAGATTCAACCCCTCCCCCGATCCCTTACAATACAAGAAAATGTCAACAATGAAACTGTATCTGTAAGTTTAACAGCTAAAGAGATAAAGACAATTCAAAGACATACAGGGAAAAGGTAAACATATAAGAAAATAATACAAGAAAAAGCGCAATAAAAATAAATAAGTAGATATATAAAGTTAAGTAAATCTACATGACAAGCTGATCTTAAACACTGTAAAAACACTTTTAACTTATATTGGAATGGAAACATATTGCCACTTGCCAATGTTTTGACATAAGCATCAAACATGGAGCAACATCTGCTGTAAAATGATGGGAAAGAGAGGGAAAAAAGGTTTTTAAATGTGTAACACAAAATGTATGCACTCGAGAGTCAACAACTTGTGACCAAGTCATGGGGTTTTGTGTCATAAAAGTCCACTGCGTCATTTTTTATAATCCAGGTTTAAGAAGGGTTTTGGTGACTTTTTCTGTTTTATGGAATAAATACAGGAACAACAAATGTCAATTTCATTATTCCTATGGCATTTGTAAAGATTTCTAGACCACAACTGCTATTAATACTATTAGTTTATTTACCAGCAGCTCACAACAACTAATGAAACCCTGTCCAAGCTGTGCGAGCTTATCAAAAGGGACCAAACATGACCAAACATTATTCATCTCAATTGCAAAATGGAGGACAGACCTTTGCATATCACCAGCAATGACTTCTGGATCATTCACAATGACAGTTGAACCTAACCTCCAGCTACAGTATATCAATCATGGAATGCACATAACACTTTAAAAAATGCACCAGATGTGTCTTGTCTCATCACTTGTTAAGACTTGCTTCACAAACACAAAAAGGAAGAAAAAAGAGAAAGAAATATAAAATCATCCGGTTGGGAATATTGGTCCTCATGTATTGTTTTTCCATTTTCTGATATGGCTTCAAAATGACTTTCTCTGCGTCACAAAGATAAAAACTTCGACATCAAATCCACAAGGCATTTCTCTTTCTTCCTCCTTCTCAGATGCAGACATGCACCTGGACGTTGCAGCAGGATAAAGAATCCCCCAGTTGTAGTTTTTTTTTTTTTTTTTTTTTAACCAGCCAGGTTTGGGTACAGAGAGCACCTTATCACAGCAGCTGTGAGAGATAAGAACCAGGAGCACAGAATTTCCCTGCCTGAACAAGAGCACAACGACAACAGCAAACAAACACAGCAGATAAACAAAATCCCATCCAGACACACAGATTATCAATTGTTAACTGCTCAGCAATGGCTTTATCTGCCTTCCTTTTAATGTACTGTCCTCTGTTCTTTTCTTTGGTCTCCACTTTCTTTAACACTGTTCCTGCTGCATTATTGATGAAGAGATAATGAGGAGGGAAACTGAAAGGAATTGGCAATAAAAGGAAACACTGACATTCAAACGGCCTATTTTCTGAAGGAGAAATGATGATTTTGTTCCTCCCTCAGAATCTTATTCTCATCAGGAGATGCAAACATGTTCATTATCACATTTGATTATCAGATGGGTCAAGTACGAAAACTGCTAACTCAGTATTACTATCAGACATTTTTAAAGGTGAATAGCATCTCTGCAACCCTGGCATAGAATGGGCTGCGACTGCTTTCAGTATCAGATTCATTAAATTTAGAAGAGAAAATAAACTTTAATGATCCTTCAGGGGAAAACTGATAAAGTTTCACAATACAAAGTAAGACAGACTGCAGATAGCAACGTTTTTGTCCCTCTGGAGCAGTTTGGCATTTGGGTGTAAATTATGTTACACAATGACATTTCAGTAAGCTGTTTTTCAGTGGGGAGTTTTGCTGTGGAGAGACTTCAGATGCCACAATTTTCCAAGACTCAATGCTATGAAAAAATCACAATACTGTTCAGTTCGGGGCTGAACATTTTGTATGGGATTGGCCACATGCATAAAGGATATACAGCACCAAATATCTTGTACCACAAGTTAGTAAAAGTTTCAGACCTCACCATGACTCCCTCCCATGCCCTAAATGTAAATGTATGCTTAATTATTTGAGCCTTCTAGTAAATTTGGCAAATGTTATACATGGATCATATACAGTATCACACAGATTAGCCTGTTTGTCTCTGTTAACAGAGACCACAGTCTGCAGTGTAGGTCATACACTTGACTGATGAACCAGAGAACTGTCATAAGGTTACATAAGGCGTCATGATCATTTTAACTCACGTGGACAATCAATAGAACTTATTCACACAGCAGCCATTTTCCTCCAACATCACGCTCAGGGTGGGGAGCTTGAAAGCTGGGTAACATAATGCTGCTGTGTTCCCTGGTTACAAGTTGTATAAACGTAGATAATATAACAAATTGTTGTCATTTCACAGCTTCCCAGGTGATTTTTTAAGGGGGTGCTGCAGCCCACTCAGCACCCCTCCTTCCCATGTACATGTCTGACCCCATCTTATTTTTTAGGCTTACACAGAGTTTTCTAGTTCTAGTATCAGACCGGGACAGTTATGAAGATATGAAACTGGCCATTTAAAAACCAACCCAGTGTGTGTTTCACTTCTTTATTGAAGGATGCCATCTGTATTACCATGAATAGTTTTTTGTACATCAGTTCCTCATTCAGAGACAGTTTTTCATTGCAGACTGACAGTTTAAACAGCCTGTATACCACCATATCTAGAGCCACTAACTGATGATTTATAATTTACAACATCATCTCTCTGGGAATTCCCTCCGCCCATATGAACAGACTGTATTTCCAACATACCATGCAAAGAACTCGATGCACTCCTGCATGTTGTCCACAGGGGGGCAGCAGTGTGACCAGAGTGCTGCTCGCATTGCCATGACTGCAATGCAAGCCAAGGTCTCTTTCAAGGGCACACATCATATCTGCAAAGTCACATGTAAAGCGGGGAGAGGCTGTATGGGCGTTTTCAGCCGGAGCAGATGGAGTAACACAGAGCAGGAGAAAAACACATTCGTTAAATAGATGAAACACTGACACAGTAGTTCACCTGTAGTTGCAAATGTTTGAGGTTGAAACTTTAAATATGAGCAGGAAGAAATTATAAAAACAGACGAGTATAGCCAAGGGTGTTTAGCAAAACTGCTGACTTGAATGAGCTGTTTAACCAGCGGACCTAATGGCTGCTGCTTGTTTCGTCGTATATGTTTTTCGGCCAGGGAATTGGCCGAATTCGTATTGTAATTAAAATTTGTGGGCTGTTAGAAAATGGTGCACAGTTTTCTCAGGTAGAGAGTGTACTGTACTGGGAATGAGCAAGAGGGCCATCATAACTCTCCCCCAGCCTTACCTTTTTATAGTCATCAAATATGCATGGACCCTCTGAGAGAACGTATAATGTATTCGCAGATCTCCACTGCACTGGAAAGCATGCTATCAGCAGTTTGTGTGTGTGTGTTTGCGTGTGAGTGTGTGTTTCTGTGTGTGGGTGCGTCTACAGGATGAGACACAAAACATAATCAATAAACACTGAATCATTGTCTTCTGGAAGAAGGGAGTTACAGAGGAGATACGGAGAGAGTCTGCCCGGCATTTTCTCGTCTGTCCACAATATTGTGTTTTTAGCTCAATTAAGCCGGCACTAGACACGTTTTTTGTTTCGACGTATCATTATGAAGGAATAAAAGGCTTCAGAGTCATGACACGAGCGGCGTTTAGATTGGTTCCCTATAAACCTTGCTTTCACTATGTTGTCTGCACTGGGCAAGAAATCTCGTGGGGAAAAAAAAAATGAAGGCTGACTGGAAGCACTTCTATCTGCCCCCAGGTCTCCTTTAAGACTAAATGAATGAATAAACTCATGTTTTGTCCTGTGTTGGTGCTAGTTGCTACTCTGAGGAAAATGCAGCTGCCTTTGCGATAGCAGCACCAGCACAAAAGGTTATTTTCAGATTGCTACCTCAAAGCTATTATAGTCACAATCATTGTTGGTATTTTTGGTAGTGAGTGTTTCTCTCCCCATAAAACCTGCTGTTTCTTGTTTCCCCAGGGTCCAACATACATCCAGAGTGACGAAGCACAGATGTGATTTTTTTTCCCAGCCGTCTATTCAGTCACCGTGTTTGACCATCTGCCAGCCCCAGCAGTGGAGGAAATGTAAAGATCTTTTCAATAAAAGTGGTAAGAACAC
Organism: Lagodon rhomboides; assembly: GCA_039737535.1. Lineage (NCBI taxonomy): Eukaryota > Metazoa > Chordata > Actinopteri > Spariformes > Sparidae > Lagodon > Lagodon rhomboides. The sequence continues at coordinate 14,635,363 of CM077786.1, forward strand.
AAGGCAAAAAAACTCAATTTCAAGTAAAAATCATGAATTAAAAGCTTACTTAATACAACTGGATGTATTACTTACATTTCCAAAGCACTGAGATAAGGGTTTCCAGTTTGAATTGTGTAACACTGTCTTTGCAACCTCAGTGCCAACAGTAATACCACAGGGAAACACCAGAAGGACGGAAAATCAGAAAGTCTGCTTTGGTATAGTATAGAAGAAGAATGGACAACGCTAAAATGCTTTTTGTGACTAGAAGTAACTTAGACCTAAGTGGTCTATTTTAAGTTTAGTTTAATTATTTAACCTTATCTAAGAGGTCACAACCTCAGCTTTGACTGCTGTAGTTGCCCCAAAGGGTTACACTGCAGCTGTGTCGTCGCTGCCTGCCGAGGCAATCTACTGGACGCCTCCAAACCTTTTTGTAGGTATAATTCATTTTCACACCAAAACATGTAAATATAGGGCTCAAAGGGGCTGTAAACATACAGGAATTCCCCCTTAAGTTCCCGATTGCATCACTGTTTATTAAATCAAAATGGTGCCTCCATCCAACCTCACTTCAGATTTTTTTTGAGAGAATTGTCAGATTCTTTTGTTTCATTTGCGCTTCAACGCTCTATATGGCGAGAAATCAGATGCTTTCCCGTGCTCACTCACTCCCTCTCTTTCATCCTATGGCAATGGACATATGGGACACACACACACACATCACACACACATGGCCACACATTGACACACCCTTTCTCATTGGACACGAGCCATTGGTGGTTACTGTAAGACTGCTCTGTCAGCACAATCTTTATCACCAAGGGATGAAAAGGCCTTGGGGTGGCTGCGCCTCATGAAGCTACTAACTGTGACCCGCTGAATATTGATCACTGCACCGAGGTCTAATTTGATCAGCACCACACACACAGACACAGTTATCTGCGCCCATTATGTGTATTGCAGAGCCTCCTTCTCACTATTATATAAGAGCCTGCAGCTCCAGTTAGATAGATAGATAGATAGATAGATAGATAGATAGATAGATAGATAGATAGATAGATAGATAGATAGATAGATAGATAGATAGATAGATAGATAGATAGATAGATAGACTGCGTTTGTTGTAAATAATTACCGTATAAAATAAAATTTTCATTGTTGCGTGTTCTTTTCATGAATAGTAATTTGTATCATTTTGTTTATGAAAGCACTCTGCAAGGATATTTAACATCTCATTATTATGAGTCTCAGGAATATGGGTGCTAATGTGACTAGTTTACCCAGCCAAGTTGGACAACAGAGGGTTTTCTAATTTAAGGAACACCGCTTTCAGCCAAACACTCTCGGCTATTAATTAGGATGACTTCACAGAACAGCCAACAAACGTTCACGCGCACACAAACACACACACACACACACACACAGACACACTTTCCTGTGTCTCTTTTCTGTGCTCTTTCTAAACTTGCTGGCTCTCTCTTTGACGCTCCCTTGGTCATAAGAGGACACGCACGCACACACACACACATAGTCATATAGGCTTACATGCACACATTTGCACACACACACAGACATAAAAACACACATACACAAACACGAGTATGCACTCTAAAAGCTGGCGGTGTTGGGTCTCATATCTCATGCATCACTCTCCAGACTGGCTCTTCTACGTTTTCTTTTCTCACCTAAATCAGAAGTCTGTTCAGCTCTGCAGTCAGTCCAGCTTTTCTACTCCACCATCAGTTCAGACAAAACCAGGTTGGACACTTCAAGTGTGCTTTTATTTTAGGTAGGGGATAAAAAATCTGGGTTTTAAATCTTGTCTAATTTGTCTCCATTGAATAGTCATGAAAGATGAGATTTGGGCTCAAATGCTAATAGTCATCTTTCCTTTTTTCTGCCAGGCTTCCAGTTGCTCTGCAGAATTAACAGAACGGCAAAGCTTCCCTCTAATAGGACAGATTTACTGTCAACAAACCTCGCAACAATATCACAAGATGTGTCTTATTTTCACGCTTTTAGCTTTTATCACTGATTGTACAAAATTGTCTTGTGGAATAAAAGCGCGGACAGCCTTGATCTGTTCAGCACCTTGTGTGCAAACGACAGTCACCTCTGCTCGTTTACCTCAAAGGAGCATCTGTTTGGACAGGGCCGACCCATCAGAGGTGCTCCGCAGGAAACTGCCTCCAGTGCATTTTGTCTCCACAGGCGAACACGACACTTTGGTCCAGGTCCAACTCTCCATGCTTCCTTTGTTGCTCAATGGGGGGTGCGTGAGAAGAGTGTACCATTTTATGACGATAAGCTAAAGTAAGCATTCACAGCTGAGCGATCTTAGATGGATTGTGATTTGACAAAACTTAATTTCTAATTTGTGACACAATTTTGTCATTTGAGCTGGTTAAAGCTTTGTTCCAAAACCACTGATGATGTGATTTATTGTTGTTGTTATTGTATATTGTATGTTTAGTAGTAGAAGTCATCACAGAGAGTGCTGGAATTAGGAGCTTTCCCTGTGCGACCACCTCCACACTGTAATGAATTGCTACAATCTACAGTATCTCCTAATGATTGTAAAATACTGTTTAATATTCATCCTTTGCAGGTAAAAAAATAACAGTTAATGCAGTGTAGTGTAATCCAATATGCAGTAATATGCAGGAAAAAAAATAATTACAGTAAAAAAAAAGGAAATTCTTTACAATGCAATGTGACGACAAAAGGTCACCTGACAATGGATCTGCTCTACACAGAGGTTAATGGGAAGAATTGGAAAATGCACAGTCTATTTGTTTGAAGACTGAAGAGAGCCAGTGTATTGTTCAGTCTGCCTCTGCATTTTATTGTGTCCAATAAAAATGCCATCATGTCTCTGTGAAAGAATTATTAGAGCTATATTCAGGGGAACAATCTAGGGACTGATTACATGAGTTCTTGAAATGTGTGTCTTTAGTCTTCCTTCAGATGGGTACAGAGGAGTGAGTTTAATCTGTTCATCAGTCACATTAGCGTTTTCTTTTTGTCAGCTACGTTGGGTTACTAGAGCAGAGCAGTCCCATCTGTTTCAAGGCTGCAGGTTTTATACAAAAACTGTATCTTAGATCTGGTCAGAGAAATCCAAATCACTGCTGCTGCCATCCACTGCACTACCTTCATGCTCATATTTGCTTGTGTGGTGGGCGTGAATCCAGCTCCCAGTTCTGTCACGTTCCTCTCTTCCCTGCATTGCTCCGTGACAGTTCTACTGCACAAGCTTTCTAGGGCACGATGCGCTCCGCTCTGGATGCTTTCCAAGTGTTTTTGTAGAGGAGAGTGGGGGGCCCAGCCTCCTGCAGTATTTTATTCCTAATTCAGACAGGTACAGGGGGAAGAGGAGAGTGAAGGCAGAGCGAGGATGAGTACTGCTCATACCCTGCAGTCAAAGTGTGTGGATAGTACAGTCCAGTGACTGGACCACTGGGGTTACAGTGAGGACACAAACTTGCTTTGAGTCTGGAGCACCTGCATTTATAGAGCGGTCCAGTCCTGGTCGTGTTTTTCCAGCGACAGACGGCGCAGAAGTACCTGCTGCACTGTAACTGTGCTGTGACTCAGCCCCTAGGATGCGCCCTTCCTTTTCTTCCTGTCCTACTTATTAAGGCAAAGTAAGGAAATCCAGTTAAGCATATACAGTTACACCTCACTTGTATGTGTTTCAAACGCAAGCAAGCACCGTCTCTTCGTTCTGGACTGTTTCCAGTCGTCACACTGAGATGCTTCCTTCACCACCTCTTCGGCCTGCTGTTGGACCTCAGGGAGCGAATGATCTCTTGACACCGCAATATGGCAACCTCTGATGTCACACTTAAGAGAAAAACCTGTGATTCTAATATTGAGTTGAGCGAAAAGTCTGTATGCTGCTGCGTAGGTTATGACAGTATCTGTAGACCTGGGATGGATAAAATCTTTCCAAAGACATTAATGTCTGACTCATTCCTGAATTAAGAATTTAGAGAAACAGTCTCTATGTGACAAGTATATGGAAGCCAAAGCAGTTAGAAAAGAAAAAATAAAATAAGATGAAAACTAAGCTTGATGAAAAAAATATACCCATGGTAAGTCATAATTTAGAGATAAAAAGTAATAAATTTTGAGATGAAAAAATTGAAATTACTAGATTGGAAAGTCATTATGAATTAAAATTATGAGATGAAAAGTCAGTCTCATAATTTTTATTTTGACCTTGAAATTATAATTTACTGTGGGAATATTTTTTTCTTTCAGCAAAGCTAAGTTTCCATATTTTTCTTTTCTTATAATTGTCTGAATTGGACTTCCGTACAACTAAAACACCTGACTTTTCCTTGAAATTAGCTTGGACATTTACTCAAACTGTCTGGAGTGTGCAAATGTTGGTGATGTCACGATGAACACGCTGAAGACACACAAAACAAAACACATTTAAATTAAAGAATCCTTTGCAAAAATGTCCACACAGAAAAACTTTGCAGGCTTTATGATGACAAAAAGCTAAATCTAATGGAGCAAAGTTGCTGGTGATGGAATACAGCTGTCTCAGATGTGAAAAATACCATCCATTATTTCAAAACGTTATCAGTTTAATGCATCTAAATGAGAATAAATGACCACACAGGAGAAGGTGTTGTCTGTCATTCCCTTCAGCAGCTTTGACTGACTGTTAAGAAAAGGACACAACGCTTCACTGAGTGCAGTTTTGCGTTGGGACACCAGGATGTTCCAAGTAAATTTGCAGGTAAGAGCAGAGGAATGACTGGAATCACAATTCTCAAACACCAATTACCTCGCCCCTTCTTCTTAGCCCTACCCCTCTGTTTTGAGCTTTTCCACCTTGGGTAGGGTATGTCCCAAATCTCGTTGGGATAGACGGGTAGGCAGAAGTGTTAGGGCTCCGTTTCAATGTATTATTGTCCTTTTCTTAATAATAATAATCACTACTAGTTTTAACAAGCTTGTGAATATTCTCATTCATCCAGGTCATAGTTATCTCAAGGAAATTGAATCGAAAGCAACTGGATTTGGTTTTTGTCTTAAAGACGTTTCACCTCTCATCCGAGAGGCTTCATCAGTTCCTGCTCCCTTGACTAGGCTGAGACTAGTCCAACTAGCCGGTGTGGAGGTCCAGCTATTTAACCTCTCAGGAGGCGGTCACAAGGCCACTGATGCCTATGGGTTGTATGTGCTCCATTATTGCCAAACGACAGTCGTTAGTATGCTAACTGTCTGTCTTCAAGACAAAAACCAAATCCAGTTGCTTTCGATTCAATTTCCTTGAGAGAACACTACTAGTTTTCTGATCTCTTGGTAGCGAACTAACTAGCTAGCTAATGTTACATTGTTCAAGCATGACAGTTTAACGTTTTTACAGATTTCAATATTGCAATCCCCCCTTCGATGGCACAAGGAATGTAGCTGTAGTCCAGCGTAGTTGCTGTCCTTGCTACAGCTCTTCTGATAGAGACTGGCAGGGTAGGAGCACAGTGTATGCCTAAAAAGCACCATAGTGGCCAGGCAATGAAGCAGTGTTTTCCTGTATTTGGCGGCTTGATTAAAGCGTGAAGTTGTGAATGAATTGAGAGCATCCATCCTTTTCTATCTCCGTCAGATAAATGGCAAACGGCACTGTGATGATAAAAGGACTGCCACAGTAACACAAGAGAAATCATCACAGCTGAAGACAAAATGTCCGGCCGTGCCTGTTTACGTAAAAGCCATCGATGTCAACTGATGACATATGAGGGTCTTGTGGGGTTGTCCTATTTCATAGGGGGAGATTGCAATCACTTACCCCTGTATCTCTGTTCTGGGGGGCAAGGGGGCCCTCGAAAATGAAGGGTAGGAGAAAATACTGGAAATGGCATTGGGCCTTGGATTGCTTTGAGGAGCAATAAATATGCTGTAAAGTTAAGGATGACCTAACATAAATGTGCCAATAATCATGTGTTGTCATCAGATGGCTCAATTTAATGGTTTAATATTAAATACACACCAGGTCACTGTGTTATTCTAGTTTCATCGGCGCACAGTTAATTCTCTTGTTGACATGGACGATGGCGTCACCTGTTGTGGTTGGAAGATGTGGGACTTACCTGGAAAGCCCATAAAGGCAGCTCGGTATTCAATTATTCTGCGAGCTATTCAGTCATATGGCATTTATATAGCGCACTGTAAATCCTTGAGGCAGTCAGTCAGTCAGCCAGCCAGCCAGCCAGTCAGTCAGCCAGTCACTTATTCAGCCTTTCAGTCAGTCAGTCTGCTCACTGCATGAAGCCGTGAAGCTGTGATGCTTTTACGCATTGCAGCAGTACACACCTCCCTCTGTCTGGGACTTCAGAGGTCCTCTACGGGTTGATGGACACACACACACACACACACACACACACACACACACACGAACACACAATTACATGCAATCCCTCTGCCTCCCCTCCCTCCTTCTTTTCCTCCCTTCGCCTCCTGCTTTTCCCTCTTTCAGTGTCTCTGGGGACCTCAGAGTGCAGCAAGGATGATGGACAGCCGACTAATATCCAAGGCTAACGACTCCTCCCCTCTGACTTCACAGAATGGCCTGACAGAGGCCAGCGTGCCCTTCACATGGAGGAATATGACCCACAGAGAAGAGGAAACATTGTCGACAATACAGCTTTAAAGCAGCTGCTGTGAAATCATTAATATTGTAATCTGTCATTTAAAATATTAATGCTCTGCCTCTGCCTTAGAGACAAAGACATTTGAGATTGTATAGTCGTCAACAGGACATCACGTCACCATCGCAGAGAGGTTGAAATGCTCAAGTGAAATCAATTTCACCACCATAACATCACATTACATGTCATCTTTTTTCAAATTGCACAGTGTTAAGTCACATTTTCAGATCAAGAACCTCAAAAGTTACTTCTGATTTTTCTAAAAAAGTGAAGTGATTCACACAAGTACCAAGAGTTGATGTATGAATCCTTTGTGCTAAGTCTGCAAGGGAGCAGGATGAGAGCAGGGACGTTATACGGTTAAGCAAGGATGTTGAGTTTAACCCTGTCAGCACAGCTTCAAGGACATTTGTGAAGTTATCTTCACGAGCAGAGGAGCAAAGATAAAATGCAGTGTGTTCACCTCGTCAGCTGTGGGGAGGGTTCATTTGAAGGAGAGAAGTTGTAAATGATCTACTGTTAAAACAGAGTCTCGGAAAGCAAATAGTCTTTGCCCAAAATGTGTTATGTGAATAACACATCAGGCATCAGAACGTTAATAATTACAGTGGACAATAGTAGCAATTAATCGACATATAAAGAAGGTCAAAACAGACCCAGTGGCCTAATGGATAAGGCATCAGCCTCCGGAGCTGGGGATTGTGGGTTCGAGTCCCACCTGGGTTATATGATATTCGTATGTTACAGTAACCATTGATGATGTGAACAAATGCATCAACAACTTAAAATCAAAACAGAACCATGGGTGGACAGCTGAGCCTCTGACATGTATCTCCATGTGAAAGTAGTGGCTTTTATATGGTCAAGTGACCACAGCGTACAGTTATTCAAAGTCATATCTTTGACTGCGTTTAGGACATCTCCATCTGTATTTTTGGTGACTAAAGCAAACCAGAGCCTAAGCACAGTGTTGTCACGCGATACAATGGAAAATTACAGCTAATGAAACATAAAGTTGGAACAAATGTAAAGTTTCAGCATGTCTGTAGTTTGCAGAAACGTACGCAGCCGACATTTACTCTGGTGGCTGGGTTGATTAAAAGACAAATCTCTTCACCTTCTCTTATGTGCAAGACCAAATCAAACACTGACCAACTTTTTTGAAAAGATGACGCTGCTTTGCATGTCTGGCCGTATTAATAGTTTATTATTTCTTCTACAGTTATTAGACAGCATGTACACAGATGAACACCACTGAGTGAGCATGCGTAAATGTATGTAAAATAATACGATGGAGCATTCAGGGACAGTATTTCAACTTTAGAATTACATAAAGTAGATTATTCTTATTGAGGTATTTCTGTGTAAATGTGCACAGAAGTATTTTTTCAGCGTTTTTGGTCTCTTGCTGGTCCTACGTGTGTTAATGTATGATTGTGTGATTAACGGTTTTCCCACGCATCAGACCTCAAAGGGTGATTTTGGCTGCCGCTGCACACGTGGTTCATCCTCTGAATAATCTTTCTCAGTGTACTTCAGACACAATTCAAAGCTTCAGAGTGCCCGTGTCCCCGTGGCTTTTCAGCTGACATACTGCCGGCTTGCACATTACATCACAATGAACGGGATTTGATGCATGTCCCTTATATATCCTCGACAGTTGATACCTCATGAATCAGAGGTGGTATAGGGGCCATGTGGTGAGACAGCTGGCTCTTTGTCAGCACAACTGTCCTTTATGTACAGAGGTGACTGCTGAATGAGAGACTGTACACTTTTCACCTTTTGTTTATGGAAAAATAAGATTGAAGAGACTTATATTAGCAGAAATATCACAGACAACTCAAGCACCCAGGTTCCAATCCAGAAAATAGGTCTGACGCTATGCCACTAATGGCAGGTAACTTAGAATGCAGGCATTCAAAAGGATTTCAAAAGGATTTCAAAAAACCCATTCACTGAGGATCTACTGATGCAGACACCTAAATCGCTGCCTTTTTGCTACAGTCTGCCTCCAGAAATGGCACAGCGGCACTAAGATGCTGTCCTGTGACATAATCCACCTTTCATTTGACTGCAGCAGCGCCGTCAGGCAGAAGTTCAGCATCCAATAGTGTGCTGTAGTTTAATATCAGCTCCTCTTTGTCCCGGGGCAACAGATTCAGCAGATCTGATGCAGGTAAGCATTTCCACAATGGCCATCTGCACAAATAGAGGGAGGTGAGCTGGAAATGCCAACCCAGTCGGGAAAAGATCACGTTTGGGCTTAAAATACATGTTTTGTGGTTGTCACAAACACAGCTGGAAATTGTCTCAAGGGCTCCCTAAAAATATCCACTGGTGTCAGGCTTACAAAAGTTGAAATGCTGTGGTCCCTTGGCTGCAACTCCACTACGACTTTATGGTCCTGTCATTTTAGCTTCATTGTATATGTGTTTTATGTGTTTTCTAGGTTTTTGTGGTGTCTTTTGTCCTGTTTCCAGTGTTCTGTTTTCCCTCCTGTTTTCTTGTGCTCCTCATCAGCCTGATTTCCCCTCCACACCTGTCTTATACCTTTCTATTTTCTATTTACCCAGCCCTGTTCCCAGTGTTTTCCCCCCTATCACCTCCTTCTCTGTTCTTAGTGTTTTTCCACTTATTACTCTCACCTGTTTTCTTCACCTCTCTCCTCCTGCACCACACACCCCCTCGTTAATTTGGATTGTATTTAAGTCCAGTCTGTAGTTCGGCCTTTGTCGAGTCATCTGTTGTGTTTTTCCTGATGTTTCTTCGTGTATGCCTGTTCCCTGTGCGCTGTGTTCAAGAATCAGGTTAATGAATTGCACTTCCTGCCTACTGTGTCGGGCATTTGGTGCACCTTCTCTGCTTCATCATGACACACCATCCCCTCCACCTCCCGTCTGGGCTGAGAAAATGGCATGAGTTGCATTGTCCTAACTTTAGACCAGAGTAAGTGTAAGATAGATTTCTTTAGGCTCATGCACTTCACTGGTACAGTTTTTTGGTGTGTAAAGGTGGACTGCTGCACAACATACTGGTACTACAAAAGGTTTTTAGCGCCAAAATCTTTATCCTTTCTGTAAATTATCAATATCATATGTGTTACAGTTGTATTTACGTCAACATATTCCAAAATAGATGCCTGAATTTATGAAGAGAGCAAGAAAAACAGAACCACAGCTGTGTTTTCTTGTGACAGCAGTGCTATGTTAATTTGCCCTTTTTTGAATGGCATGCAGTCCCTGTGGAGCTCTGCCATACATATTCTGGTGTAAAATGCTAATGTGGTTTTCAAATGGCCTTCATTGTAATTGTTTGTGTGTTTCATAGGTTGCCACAGCATCAGTGTATTCACAGTGTGTTCACTGCAGTGGCATCAGGCACAAACTAGTAACTTTGTCTCTTTTGGCACACACTCGTGGTAACTCATTACTTGGAAAGAGGCCACATGCTGACATGTGGACAATTAAAGAAAGAAAAACAACATTTTGAACTCCTGTTGTGAGACCAACAAAGACTGAACAAACAACAAGAAGATCAGATCACACTGCACAAAGGGACGGAACAGTACGTGGTGCCAGATTACCACCTGGCTGTTTGAATACTGTGCTATTAAAAGTGCAAAGTGTCCACAGAGGCGCAGAGTGAAAGTTAAAATCATAATAGTTCAATGCAGATTTCGAAAACTCAGCTTTCTCCTTCCTTTTCTCATGGGGTGGTCAGGGATTTATAAAGAAAGAGAGATGTGAAGCTGCAGTTGGAGAGGGGAATATTTTTGGTCATACACGACCTCGAAACAATCGTGCAGTACATTTGGGTCAAGAGCAAAAATGGCCAACTGCTACCCTTAAAACCAAGAGAGTATAAATCATACGCACACACAAAAAAAAAATAAACAAAACTATACTGTAGTGGTGGTGGACAGTTGGAGGACAACAGCGACAGTGTGTGTGTGTGTGTGTGTGTGTGTGTGTGTGTGTGTGTGTGTGTGTGTGAGCATTTCTTGTGCTGTTGTTGTTTCCAAGCCTTTCTAGGCCATAAACAAGGTGATGGATGGTTGTGCCAGAGTGTGTTGACTGGACACGGGCTCCAGCGTCTTGATTAATTGATGGGAGATGCAGCGGTTTAAGCTCCCCTTGGTCCTCTCCGTGCTCTCTGCCTGTCTGCCTCACCGTGTGTGTGAGGTGTGACAACGTTACTACAGTATGAGGTAAAAAGCAAGGGCATTGTAAGCACTCGCAGGGGCAGGGAGAGCTTATTTTAGAGCCGGGCTTTTAGTCTAGCCTCAGAAACAAGGTTAGGTTAACTGATTAGTGTTATTTGTCCCTTAAATTTGTCCTCTATCTGCTGGTGTTGCTCTGTTTCTGAACTAGGTAATTGAATGGTACCATCGTTAGCCGAAGGCCTATAACCAGTTCAAGCTTTAAGTGTTAAAGGGGACCTATTATTTCTTATTTCCAGCTCTATGTTTTTATTCCGGGACTTTGTCGGCTTAGCTTTGCATGATTCACTGTTCAAAAATATTGATTTAACTGGCCCTTTGTGCAGCCCCTCAGTCGTTCCTGTCTGAAACAAGCTGATTTAGTCCCCGTCCCTAAAAGCCTGCTTTCTTCTGATTGGCCAGCTTCTGGAAGCCTGCCGAGGGGCAGCACCCATAGATTTTAATAGAGCCGAGACAGCACTGCACCGCTCGGCCTTGCCTCCATTTCTGTCCAGGGGCCACTCGTGGTATTGCAGCTAAAAATTTGCCTGCAGCCCAAAAAAACATTCTCCCTCATTATAAAAGAGACGGCTCTAAAACTGTAAATCACTTATTTCCATGTAAAACTAAAGGAAGTTCACCATAATTGCGTGTTTTAATTGTCAATTAGCGGACAACCGCTACAGGGAGCCAACACTACGTGGATAGTTTAGGCCAAAACTTCAGTTTGTTTGTTTGTTTGTGTGGTTTTCTCTATCAAATATTTGTGAGAAATCAAGCGGATCCAAAAAATATAACCCTAAAAAAGGCTGTAATCCTTTAAAAAACACTGACAACAGGTGATGCATCCATTTTGGGGAAAATCTAATTCTGCCTTCTGTGGGTAGCTGCAGCATCACATTATGTGCTGCAGTCTTCCCCAGCCTGCCAAGAAAATATCTTCAAGGGACTGTTGAAACAGCTGACATTACACCACAGTATCTCTGGTCTGCCAGTGGAAAATGAAATATAAAGGTGTCAAATATCTTACTGTAATATCTTTAACCTTCCATAAACCTTGTCCCCCCAGCCATATTATTAAAAAACTATTTTGAAGCCTTGTCATTGTGACTCAGGATTTTAGAAAGAGGCCTTGGGGGCAGAGATGACTACTCTATTGATTGATTGATTTTATTTGAAAAACAGCAGCTCTGCCAGGGCAGGAATTGCTTGCATTAAAGGAAAAGTCAGAATAACAGATAAAGCCAGAGGGGTTGTTTCCATTATGTTCCCTTCGGGGCTCGGGGTTTGCAGACGAGGGGTCAAGATGGCAGATCTGACGAGGCAAGAATGACACAAAAGCAATGCAATCATTACCGCTGCCTAGACTGCCACTCAGCAAGCTATTCATTGTATTAACGCATGAAGTCTCTACCTCAGAGCTTCATTGGGCAATACTTGGCACTCATTTAATAAAACTTCAAATTCAATTCTGTACATCAGAAAAAAATACATTAAAATGTTAGAATAACTTCACGACTTCTTTAGGATTTTATGTAAAAGTCTGGGTCTACATTATAGTTAAAATGAACAAGCTACATCAATACCAAGCCAATATCTATAAATAAAATAAAGTCACGCTGTTCAGATGTAAGATCCTACTGTGAATAACTTCTGAGCCAATTCCTGATCACCTGTCTGGCTCCTCGGGATTACAGAAGATCTACAGGATTTGTGTACATGAACATGAATTATAAGCTGTTTTTGTGACTTTCAACACAGCTGTCTCTGTGCAGACTTCAGGACTCCATCTCAGGCCTCTTTCTTCTCTCCAAGCCTTTTTCATCTCTTGGCAGTCACAGGGAACGCTGGAATTGGTAGCATACACTGGTCCAGTGCCTCTGGAGGTACCAGAACAGGAAGATCCTGCTCTCTGTGTGTTCCCCCCGAGCAGACAGGACCGCCTCTTTATGGAGTTCTCTGTCCTGATTGGATAAAGGGGGCAGAGATAGCAGAAAATGTCTTTTCTCCTTCCTCTTTTACTGCATGAGTGGGTGGAGGAGAGACACGGCTTACTTACCAAACACTCTAGGACAGTGATTACCTTTGCAACACAGAGCTAGTTGATAGTTCTTTTAATAAGAAAATAACACGTATAGCAGCTTTAAGTTAAGGAAAACACATTTCCGGTTTGTGAAACAGCCGTGACACTTTGTTTTGGGAGAGATCTGGATTTTGGTGAGATGTTCATAAAAATCTGTTCTGGAAGTACTACAAAAAATGTAATCGTCAGGATTTGTATACATAAAACAATTGTGTGCCCATGTACGTACACAAATCCAGCACCTTAAACTGCCACGACCTACTGAGTTACCAACTTCTGCTGTCTCCATGTGGCCAAACCAATCAAATACTGCTGCTTTAAAGGCCATGTCATTTCAACAGTGAATATTTTTGTCAATAGTTTTTATTACGAAAGGGGCTTCATGTAAAAAAATGTGTGTATTAATCACCTTTTTCTTTGGCCATATGTGAGACGAGATGTGGACGCCGCCTCGTTGCTCCACAACAGTCACTAAGGTTAGCTTACAAATGGAGTCTGCTAAGGTAAACAAACGACAGGAACAACACAGAAGTTCCACGGAGGCCCTTTAAACATCATGCCATTTCAACCGCATTTATAAAAAAGTATGTGCTTTTCATTTATTATCATTTGTTTTTCTCTTTTTTTCTCTCTCTCTCTCTCTTTTTCATCTTTCAGAAGAAAATTAAGGCAACCTTGAGCCTTAAAGGCATGGCTTAATGAGACAGGAACTAATAAATTAAGAGCTGAGGGGAAGTGCTGATTGGCTGCTCGGCGTGTTGTCTCCAGGAATGATTCCCTGCAGCTGCACGAGTTTATTTGGAGCGTTTAAAACGCACTTTTGTGTATTTTTTCCCCTGGTTGAAACGGAGAACATGAACCAGGAGCTCGACTGGAGTGATATCACATTGGTGGGCTCCCTCTCTCCATCCCTCCCCCTCCCTCTCTCCCCCCTCTCTCTCTCCCTCTGCATGCTCTCATCTCGTCCTGCAGGAATACACTCTCTTCCTCCGCCGCTGCAGCCTGACTCTGACACAACCGGCATGTCTGCAAACTGACACACACACAGACACACACACACACGTACACACTACGCTACACAACACACGCACGCACAGAGGCACAAACCCGCTCGTGAGACGCACAACTTGTGATTTCTTTCACCCCGCTGAAGGAGAAGAAGAAGGAGAGTGGACTGCGACGGGAGCTTTTCTTTCTTTCTTGGAGGGATATAGAGACTTGGAGGAGGATCAAAACAAGGTATGTCCGATCAGGCGGAGAACAGAGCAGAACAGAGCAGAACAGGGGTGTTTGCGTGTGGCTGGACTGTAGGCAGCGACGGGACCGGATGGTGTGAGAGGTTGGTGCACTGGGTTAGAGGATGCTGATGCTTCCTCGCGCAGCCTCCGGAGCAAACTGGCTTCTGAACGTCTGCAGTAATTTGACAGAGAGCACATACTGTACGGAAAAACGCTGCACCGCACCAGTGGCGGTGTGTTAATACTGTAAAGGGTTCATGCGAGGAGAAGCTGCGGATGCTGCTGGTGCTGCCGCTGCTGCTGCAGATGATGATGGTGGTGGTGATGATGATGATGAAGAGAACCAGGAAATGATTTAAAGACGCTCAGCTGCATGCTGCAGATTCCACTTTGGGCGAATGAAAACGAGTCGGGGACGAAACAGCGACATAAAAATGAGTGCGGCAAGTTTTAAGGAGGATTTTTTTTTTGCCCCCCCCTCTCCCCTGCTTTCATTTACTGCAATGGCAGGAGCGAAAATGCTCGATATGAACTCATTCTTCACCTCTGCAACTCTCATAGAAATATCATCTGAATATTATAATAACAGGAGATTTTTTTTTTTTTTAATCATCAAAAAGCACCCTAAAGTCTGCAAACTCACAGATGAGTCCCTCAGACAGAGAGTCCCAGAAGTCATATTATAAAGAAAATGCAAGATTTTATCATAAATCGAATCCCTGAGTTATTTAAATCCCAAGACAAATACTTTGAGATCATACAAGGGAATGAAATGTCATAATGTTCATCACTAAGTCACAAATCAGAACTACGGATGTACGTAGAGCGAGGCTGGAAAGCATC
The DNA here is from genome assembly GCA_039737535.1 of Lagodon rhomboides. Classification (NCBI taxonomy): domain Eukaryota; kingdom Metazoa; phylum Chordata; class Actinopteri; order Spariformes; family Sparidae; genus Lagodon; species Lagodon rhomboides. The sequence continues at coordinate 14,650,381 of CM077786.1, forward strand.
TTTTTAAAAGTCCTCTTCTCTCAGACTGTGTGGCGCGATGCCCTCTGAGGCCCATCTCCTGACACGGGATCATGCCCTTCGCTTGCTCATCTTTGACCCCGTCTTTGTTCGCCCCCCTTTTTTTTCTTTTTATTTCCACAAGGACACATCACAGCCGAGCCAGGCAGCGTCAGCATAAATCCACAAAAGATGGAGTGTTGGTTGTAAAATCGAGGGCGCAGGTGCCTCCACCACACTCAGGACACCGTGTACTTGAGGGTAAAGCCACCTTAACCCAGTTTAATCGCCCTGTTTTGTTCTCAGGAGTGGATGATGGTGATCACGTTCTGAGGCTCAGGAAGTAGAGTTAAAGGGATCTCACATCTGTGACAATATTGTGATTATTCTAAAAAAGTAGAAAAGCTTTTTTTTGTTTGGTGGGCTGGTTTTTGCAGGTCCTTTGTCTGGAGGTCATTTTTTTCTTGTCCGCATCGCTCCTCCTCATCATCATCACCGACCTTCCCCCCATCCCATCAAACTCTTGTATATGAAAACCGCTGGAGTGAAACTGCATGTCCTAACAGTGGTATTCATGCAGTCACAGCTTGTGTATTCTGTTCCCCCCGGCTGCAGGTCTGTCCCTGATAACGTGACCACTGAAGGAGGAGAACACAGAACTGCTTCATCATGAATTTTGTAATGAAAGCTGCGATGGGAGGTGAGTAGTGTGCCGGGCTGGAGGTTGATTTAGCAGCACTGCAGTGTAAAGGATTTAAAGGGCTGTTCAGCGGCAGAAGTACTATACTAGTACTGGGCCGGTGGTGATGGGGATGGTGGGATGGTGGGATGGTGGGATGGGATAATCCATCCTGCACCAAACTCCTGACTTCAAGCATCAGCTGCGCAGTCCCCCTCTCCCTCCCTCTCTCTCTCCTCTTTTCTCTCTACGTCCATCTTTTAAAAACCTCTCAGGGCAGGGCATGACTCCTTTAAAAAATAAAGTCCTGTGGGTCAAGTCGTTGAATGTCATAACCCGACACCACCAGGATCATGGAAACCTGTTCATGCTTACTACATTTCTGCTTTTCAAGAAAAAAAAGGACTGATGATATCCTAAAAGTGTATCAATCTCTGCTAGAGAGGTAACGACTGCTGCAGATGAAATACGACAGAGGCAGCAGCAGCAGCAGTACGTCTTCTCATGTTCTAATAACAGACCTGTCAAGTGGGAAACCTTGGGTATCCAAAGTGTCACCTTCTCTTATTTTTAGCTTGATCTTTCACACGTTTTTGTGCTCACTCAGAGGAATCTGAAGAGGTGTGTGTAAGCACAAGACATGCTTAATTTTCTCCTAATCCTCATAGTGAGGGGAAAATAAGAGAGTTGTGACCAGGCAGCAAGCTGTTGGTGTCTTTTCAGGCAAGAGAAATAGAGAGCGGCTATTTTGCCAAGAACTATGCAAGACTTTTTGTCCTTTAAAGCCTCCAGGTATTATCCTTTAGAATATTATCTCAGCTATTATTTGCCCCCTAATTAGTCCTCATTATAACCCTGTAATCCATCCTCCTCGTCAGCTATAGCTTCAAGGGGAACGTCAGGAAAGTGGTACCGGCAGTTGTAATGCAACAGTCGCACACACACCGGTCAGCCGTGCATGATGCTGAGCTGTTGTTGTCCACATTACAGAGCTACTAGGCAGTTACAGTTGGGATGTGGAGTTGAAGCTGAGCCTCCTCATTGGGATGCAGGGGATGCCGGCGCTGCCTCGCTCTGCATAGCAGCTGTACCTTGAGTCTGCGCTATGAATTCTTAAATCAACTGCACTGCATTGGATGCTGGTTTTACGCCGCAGAAGTCGGGCTGCGCTCCGCCTGCGGACTTTGGGAATAGATTTGGCAGTGTGGGTGTTTGCCTGTGTGTGTGTGTGTGTACTCTGCCTGTGCTGGAGAGATGTTTTATAGATACTGTATAGGACAGGGTGTGTGTGTACTTCATCTCCAGGCGAGATGAATTATGGACGCTGCACAGGCCGACCTCAGGGTATAGATTTTTGTGTATGAGAGAAAGACAAGAGGGGGAGAGAGGATGCGAGAAAAGAGAAAGTGCTGATATGTGTCTGATAATCAATATGTGTGCCTATCAGGGTGATTATTCTGCTGTCAGTGCATTTCAGACGTCGTTGTGGGAGCCTGAGCTGTCTTTGGTTCCGGTCCATGCTGACTGATTGGGACACGCTGACCTCTTTCCACAGAAGTGTTTGTGAAAATGCTGACAGCGCACCGAATCTTTAAAGCTCCCCGAGGGGGAAAGAAAAGATAATCAGATAATGAAAGAAAACAATTAGCCAGGTAATCAATCTGCTAAGCTATCAATCTGATGGTCAGGCCTGTCAGTCAATACGTCAGCTTTACAGAAATCTGTAAAATCAATTAAGCGGCGTTATTGGGCGTGCCTGAGGTTTAATGTCTAAGCTGCGCACCATCTAACTGTAACGTCCTCGGTCTTAATTCTGACTGTGGATGTTTGTTGCACCGCTTTTCCTTCACACATTTCCTGTCTGGCTAGATATTCATATATGGTTCCCCTGCCACCATTTTTAGTAGCCACACTAGCATAGCTTTATGGATGGCAGCTTCCTCGACTTTTACCTCAGCAAACAGTTTCCTAATCAGTTTATGTTCTCGATCGTTAGTTTCATGTCTTCTTCAATGAATTATGACCCTATTTAGAGTAAAACAGGTGAAAACCAGGGTCCCCTCCCAAAAAAACAAGATGGTGACAGGCAAACTCGAGACTTCAAAATGGCCGCCCACAAACCAGTGGGTGACGTCACTGTGGGTTTACACTTAGTTCAGGCTGAAATATCTTGAACCATGAGATCACCATCACCATGAAATTTTGTCCAGACGTTCATGTTCCCCAGAGGATGAATCTAACTTTTGCGCCACCATGAGGTTCACATTTGTGGTTTTGGAGTGAAATAACTCAACAACCCCTAGATGAATTTCTTTGACATTTTGGTGCACACATTCATGACCCTCTCAGGATGAATTGTGGTGAACTGTGGTGATCCCCTGATATTTCATCTACCGCCATTATCAGGGCAATGTTACTTAAAGCTAACATGCATTGTAACCATGCTGATGCTAGCATCTATTCAGAACCACGCCTGTCTTTTCTGCAACTGACAAAACTAACCACTTCAAACAACTTTAATGAAATAATTTATACTACCTGCAGTGATGGGTAAGTTCTCGGGAGATTAGTAATCGAATAAATCATCAGATATTATGGCCCATTGTTACCATGCTCTTTTCCACCCTGTAATTGTTTCGCTTCCGTTTGGATTTGGATTTGCTTCATCGTCGCTGAGTGTTTTGCTGAGTATCTTCGGTGATGAGTGTGTGGATGTCTGTGAAAGAGATGCTGCCAGTGCATTCACTAATCCTCCAAGGCTTCTCCGGTTACAGATACTTGGAAGCAACGTATAACTGAGATGATTCAGCAGGACTCTAATCCAGAGTCATACGTCTGCAGAGTTCACATGTTTGGTGGATGGTTCTTACTGCAGTAGCCAATAGAGATGGGATAAAAAAAAACAAGACACTGACAATATGTTAATTAATTTTTCATTATCAGGATAATCATAAATCAAAATAATCATGAATATCATCACATGAATGACATGAAGCTGTCTGGCTCGCTGACATAGAGTCCTATATTGGTTTCCTGATTTATTTTGAGTCACCTGTCACCATGGCTGAGGGCTCGGCTTCCACATTGTATCCAACACAAAAACAAGTTAGATCGGATATGTGTAAATAAAGATTCCAAACTAAAAATTGTCAGGGAGATGCAGTATTTTTTTATTTTTTTACCCTTTATTTGTGCAGGACGACCATATGATTTTACTTTACTTAATATTCTGTGATTGATTGTTTTGTTTCTTTTAATAAGAAAAAAAACAATGTGAGTCCTATTTCTGATGCAATAAAGATATTTTGTATGATGTTTCAATGCCATTTTAGTTTTTATTCTAAAGTTTTAAGACTATTTTGAATATAATGGGATATCGTGAATCACAACTATGTTGGACAGGATATTAATGACATTACATTTTCATCGATGCCTAATTGCCAAGACTGCATTGTCTTTTGCAAAGTCACAGTCCTTAATGAATGCCTGAGGATCAGATATGAAAAGCAAAAAAAACAAAGTGGATTGGAACTTTGCTGAGGGCAGGGCAGCAGTGTAAAACATCTGTTTTACAGTCTTAATCTTCACACAACTAAACAGTATAGATGAGCTTTTATGGATCGTCCTCTTGCGTTTTCTATGCTTCTTCTAGCCGGAGTCAGCCTTTATTTTTAATAACAGTGACGTGTAACTTTTCAGTGTGTGCTCCATCTTGGAACGTTGTATCCATTTCTTGACGTCAAATTATAAATGTCTCAAGGTCAACATGAAACAGGAGTCATTTATAACCTGGATGCATTATAATCTACTGAATTTCTATTCTTTTGAAACTTACGTATGGAACCTTTAACACGAGATCTCAGGAGGTGTTTGAAATCAACTGGGAATTCAAAATTGTTTGGATAAAGGATAGACTGTCTATCTATTTATTTGTTTATATATGGATATTAAGCATAGTCCTGACTATTAGTATCTTATTAGTTAGTATTTCTTCCTCTAAAGTTTGACTCTGAAATTTTATTTTTACTGCAAATGTGTAAAGGTTCCAAATATCCATTATCTGTCTCCTTGATAACTCATAATCGGTAATAATCGGCCATGTAGAAAACAAATCAGTCAACCCCTAGGTTGGATTGAAGAGGTCATTTTGTTCCCATCATCTCCATTTGCACTTTGAGTTATGAATACAGAATAACTAACTGTGTGCTCCACTCCCAGTCTGGCTTCCCCCTGCCCTTTTATACACAGAGCACTTTGAGCAAAAGGACATTTTTGTTGCCAGACTTTCTTCTGTGCCTTAATTGCTGTCACCGTTTATCTTTTTCTGGTCTAAAATGTCAAAAGAAGAGCTAATGGTGCACCTTGCTCTCTTTTGTTAGCAATCCAACTTTTTGTAACAACAGGCGTAGACGTAGGCAGCATGTCAATAATGGGCCCCTCGTATATGTAACCACTTGTTCATGCTGACCCGACTTGTAGACAAAGTAGGTTTGAAATGATGCTATACGGTACCTTCAGCTCCCTACATTATATTTTGTGAGTCACCACTGTAGCACACAGGTGCTTACCTCAAAGACGATTAAATCGTGCTTCATTTCACAGTTGGGATTATTATTCATCAATGGAGCATGTTGTTATTTGGGAGCCATTAACGAAGCCCTCACACCGTGTTTGCACCTTACCTTAAACTCAGGACCCACTGAGGTTTCTTTGTGCATTGATTGCTTCTGCTCCTGAGTGCTTTGGCGCTGACTCAGCACTTCCCAACTCCTTAAACTGAAGTTAGTTTGACAGAATAGAGGGGGGCTGTTAAGCGAAGTAGTCATTATTCCCGAGGTATTGAGCTCAATCAAACCGTGAAGGCCCCAGGCAGCAGTCAAGCCTTGAATATCTCAGCAGAAAAGTCAGGGCTATACAGCCAATAAGTTAATGGTAAGGTTTAATTGCCAAATTAAAAAACATTTAAAGGAGACTTATTTTGATTTTTCAGTCTTTTGCTTTCCTTCAGTTTTTTATATACCGTATGTTCTTGTTCTTGTAAAAGTTAAAAAGGTCAAAATCCGCACCAACACACTGCTCCTGAAGCATCTTGTCAGTAGCCCCGCCTTTGATTCTGTGATATCACACTACGTCACAGAGCCACACATTCGCATAATTTAATCATCTAGCTTCTAGTTTGGCACGTAAGAACTGATTTAGCACAGCTGCTCTGTTGATGTTAGTGGTGCTGGGTCAGATATGTGTGAGCTGACCAA